>SJYX01015279.1:199826-220382 GCA_006410675.1 Oreotragus oreotragus | reverse complement strand
AAAAAAAAAAAAAAAAAAAAAAGGCAGGAGGACATGTTTTGATAGTCAAATATGTTAAGAAAACTCATCACGCTATGTTATCCTTCTTGGAGTTTCTCAGTACTTATTGGCATATTGAGAGATTTGGGAAATCTTACAGTGAAAACAAAACTAGAACTTAACCTTGTTTAATGATTTGCCTATTTTATGAATAGCACCTAATACTATTTCACAGGCCCTATTTTTGAAAATACTGATGTCAGCACCACTCCAGCACTGTTTAGGGGATACATTTGATTCCCTGTAACAATGTCTCAGCAAGACAAGCTGGCACAGTATGATGTTCCACCCATCATTGCTGTCATTCCCTCCCCAATAGGTCCCTGGTACATCCTCAAACCTGCTTTTCACCACGTACCATGATTTCTCCAAATACCTCCCATATGAACTGAGAATGATATAGCTCCAGAAGGGAGGAACTTTAGAGGCCTGCTCCAGCCCTGCTGTGAGACCTGGGAGGCCTAGACAGAGTTTCAAGCTAAGGACCCTCACTTCCCCCACAGATCGATTTGCCAGCCATCCTGTTAATGAAAAACCAGGTCCTATATTTCTTTGTCCCGTGTTATTTTCTCGTCAGACAACTCAAGGAAGTGAGGTCTGAAGGGGATGACCCTGTTAGGCAGAGGGAGGAATTCCATACTCTGTCAGTAGTCAGAGTGAGCAACCAGCATGAGCAGTGAAGGGACTGCTGCTGCTGCTGCTGCTGCTGCTAAGTCACTTCAGTCGTGTCTGACTCTGGGTGACCCCATAGACGGAAGCCCACCAGGCTCCACCGTCCCTGGGATTCTCCAGGCAAGAACACTGGAGTGGGTTGTCATTTTCTTCTCCAATGCATGAAAGTGAAAAGTGAAAGTGAAGTTGCTCAGTCGTGTTCGACTCTTCGCGACCCCATGGACTGCAGCCTATCAGGCTCCTCCATCCATTGGATTTTCCAGGCAAGAGTATTAGAGTGGGGTGCCATTGCCTACCCCCAAAGAGAGGGTGTTCCCCCAGAGTCAAGGCCTTGGGAGGACACAGATGGAGGTGACCATATGAGGTGCCTCCCTCACTTCCTTGTTGGAGTTTCAGAAAGATGAAAGCCTTGGTCTGAAGGGAGATGGCCTCGGGTCAGTACAGTGAGTATCCCAGTAACTGCTAGGAGTCACAGGGAGGACCCTGAGTGAGGACCCTGAGTGAGGACCGAGGGGACCACCCACTTAATACAGGTGCATTTAACAGAGCCCAATTCTACCCACCCTACTGTGAGCCCTGAAAGTGAAAGAAAGAGTTAGTTGCTCAGTCATGTCCAATTTTTTGTGCCCCCATGGACTGTAGCCCATCATGCTCCTCTGTCCATGAAATTCTCCAGGCAAGAATACTGAAGTGGGCTGCCATTCCCTTCTCCAGGGCATATTCCCAACCCAGGGATTAAACCCGGGTAGAAATGGCAACCCACTCCAGTGTTCTTGCCTGGAGAATCCCAGGGACGGGGGAGCCTGGTGGGCTGCCGTCTCTGGGGTGGCGCAGAGTTGGACACGACTGAAGTGACGCAGCAGCAGCAGCAGCTCCTTCATTGCAGACAGATTCTTTACCATCTGAGCTATCAGGGAAGCCCACTGTGAGCCCTGAGAAGTCTCCAATTGGGTTGGCTGGTGGAGCTCTGGAATGCCTTCTCAGTTTCTTCTAGTGCTTATGAGACAAACAGGCCAGGAGACCCATGAGGCCCTAGAACTTAGAAAGTCTGGTGGAGCTGGCCTTCATCAGAGCAAGAAAAGTTGAGTTTACCAGCTGGCACCACTTCCACCTTCCCTCTCTTCCTTAGCCTGTGGTGTCCCATTGCCATGCCTCCTACCCACACTCTTGCTTACTGGTACCAACAAGAGCCACCATGCCTCAGTATGAGAACCAGTGGTGCAGCACATATGAACAGTGCTTTCAGGACCACAAGGAGACCCAAAGACTCAGCATCAGGAGTGTTCATAGGCATCTCATCAAGCATATCAGCTGAGGATTCCAGTGGTCAAGCAGAGGAACAAAGTCAGAGAACCATGTAGTCAGAGAACCAGGCAGCTTTGCCAGACACTAAGAAGTTACCCAAACAAACTTTTGATTAGAAAGTGGTTTTTTTTTTTTGGTGATTTTCCTGGAGCTCAGTTATCAAATGAAAGAGCCTCTCACAAATTCAGACATTTTGAATGTCAGAAAAAATGATAAGGAGCACTTCACTTCCTGGGATCCCTAGGAGAGCCTCTGAGCATATGGAGCTGGTCTTTGGGGTGGATGTGAAGGAAGTGGGCAACTCCTGTGTCCTTCTCAGAAAACTGGACCTCACCTAAGATGTGAGGCTAAGTTACACAAAGGGCATGCATGCATAAGATCAACCCCCTGGTGACTGTTCTGAGCCTAATATTCAAGAGTGTATCACAGTGGGAGGGATGGGACGTGTCCTGTGCTCTTGTCCCAGATCAGGTGAACACAGTATGCAAATTAGATGTTTCATTCACATCATTTCCAGGGAGTTTCTGAGAAATAAGTGTGATTCTCCTTCAAGGCAGAATGGTAAGAAGTCACTGGGCACCTTTGCACTGGGCGGGGAGGGTCAGAGACCTCAATATCAGACTGGCATTTAAATTGGTTGTTTTATGTAATTTGCCAAACTCTGTATGTTCTAGGTTTTAGGTGATGATTAAATTAATGAAGACAAGGGTAGATTAGATGGAAGGACTTTTCATAGGGAGGGAAGTTGGTGATCCTTAACACAGATTTAGGGGATATGTGTTGCATCTAATGGGGGATGTATATCTTATACCCATATTGAATAATTTATCATATGATAGGGAAATATTGCATAGTATTTCTTGCTGACCAGCATTTTGAGTGATTGGATTTTATTTTTTAAAACATTCATTTATTATTTATTTATTTGGCTGTGCCAGCTCTTACTTGTGGCATGTGGGATCGTCAATCTTCGTTGCACCATGCAGTATCTTTAGTTTTAGCATGCAAACTCTTAGTTGTGGCATGCAGGATCCAGTTCCCTGACCAGGGTTTGAACCCAGGTCCCCTTCATTGTGGGCATGGAGTCTTCATCATTGGACTACCAGGGAAGCCCCTGGATTTTCTTGGTTCTAGGATGCTACACATTTTCTGGCTTCTGCTGGAGTTAAAAAAGAAAACAGACTGAATTATATCATCAGGGTCCAAATTAATCACAGTAATAAATGCCATGTTGAAGTCTCAACACAGGCCAGTCAATGTGCCAGGTACTTAACACATTTTAACTACATCCCACCAGTTCTATAAGACAGAGCTTTTATCAAACTCACTTCACAGATGCAGAGCCTGGTGCTCACAGAGTTGTCATGTGCCCTAATTCATGTGGTTGTTAAGGGACAGATTTGAAACTCGATCCAGGTCGGGATTAGTCAAGGGCCCAGTCAAGAGCCCACATTACTCCAGTTCTTCCAGTCTGAGGCCCACCTTGTGTTTCTTATATTTAGTTTTCTTTTCTTCCTAAAAATGCAACTCAGGCAATTAAAATCTGTGCTTATACTACTGGATTGGAATACTTTCCCAGAGCAATGTGAGTACCAAAATAAATGACAGGGATGAATAAAGAAAAGAAAGCTAGTACTCAGTGACAAAATGATCATCTACATATGCAATGTCAGCTAACTCAAAAGATCAGAGGCTCCGAAAATCATGCTGGACAGTCACTTCCCCATAAGATATAAATCTCTCAGAACAGAATTTACATCAGAATCTAAGTCTGGATGGTGAAGAGAAGGAAAACATGAGTGTATTTTTCCCACATGACAGAATACCACCTGTATGAAACTCCTGCCTTATGCTTCAGCTTCTCCATCTCACATCACTCCTAAGACAGGGACCAAGGTTTGTGGTAAGGACACTGCTCCATGTTTGCAGGAATGAGGCATTTCTCAGGAAGCCTTTAACCCAAGAGGAAAGAGCCAAGAGGAGGGTCTCAATGTTAGAGTGTGTGGAAGACCAAGACCCCAGAATACAGGGGAGTCACACCTAGACAGTTTTCCATCTGCTAGCGGACTTAGCCCCAGAGAGAGCTGGCAGGCTGAGCACACCCTCATGTATTCTTCAGGTTTCTCAGGGACTTAACAGCCTTGGCCTAAGAACAACAGAAAGAGGTAAGTAGAAAGAGTACCAGTCTTTGATAGATATGAAGGTGGGGACCCTGAATGAGGAATGATGGAAGGACCCATTCAGAACAGTGGGGTTTCTGTGAAGTCTGGCTCAGGCCATCAACCCTTAGAAGTCCAAAACAGTCCTGGCTCAATGTGGCTAATCCTGGCTTCCAGGAGGAAGTTGGAGGGCCCCAGAAGGGGAGTATCTTGATTTAATGGGAGCAGCTTCAAGTTAGCAGAGAGTAGAATCCCTTGCCTAGTCAGGTATCTGACCAGAATCTGAACAAGAATAATGGATGTACTCACCCCACAACAGAGAAGCCCCACTAATTCCCCAATGCTGTCAGCCCTGAGAGGCCCAGGACAGGTCTCTGAGGTAGATGAACCCCCTCAGTCTCTCTAGACAGTTTTATGAAGATGAGGACCCTGGACTGGTGGGACAGCCACAGATCTGCAGAGAGAAAACCCAGGCCTTAACGAGTCAAGGTATTAACAGGAGACCTCCAAAACCAGAGGGAGACAAATAGAATTCAGTAAATTCTTAGCCCTGAGAGATCCAGAAGTGCTACTTGTAAGTGGTCCCCTCATTCCACCAGTGTGATCTCAGAGAGGGCAAGGCCTCCTCTAGCAAGATCGGACCCCAGTTCTGCACAGTGGGTAATCTGGACCATACAGGCCTTAAGGTGAGGACCATCAGTACTAATGAGAGGATCTCTCCCTCAAAGAGGAAGTCTCACAGAGTGGCGCCCCTCCTGACAAGCAGAGATTCTCAGAGCAGTGCCCTGACTCCCCCCACTAGCGACTCAGGGAGGTGAAGGCTTTGTTTGGGGGCTGGAGGACTCAGGTTCATAGATGGAGGAGTCCCAGGATCTGATACACTGCATACGGAGGACCCTGAGAGAGAATCCAGGGACGGATGAATATTGAGCTACCGGGGTTCCCGTAGCACGCTGCCCCTGCCGTCGTCCCTGGGCGACCTCACGTAGGGCCGTACGCAGCCCCCTCCACTTCCGCTTCCAAGGCGAGAAGCTCGACTGGTAGCCGCAGCGACCGTTTGGCGGAGACGGTGTCCAGGACTCGTCTGGAACCAAGGTGAGGACCTGAATGGAGCTGAAGGGACTTTCCCGACCCTCCCAGAAATAAAACTGACCCGTCCACATCCCACCCCTGTGATATGGCTCTTGTGGGCCCCTCAGCGCTATGGGCTGAATGTGGTCTAGAGTGTCTCAGGCTAAGGCGTTGGTCTGCGGGGGTAGGCCCGGATTCTACCCCAGAGGAGCTCTAGGTCCTAGAGGAGGGTCCTGAGGGCCGATGAGCAGACTTTGACACCGCATGGGGGCCACACTGAGCGGCCCCCCTGCACTCAGCTCTAGGAGGCCCCACTGGCCGACTGTGTTGCCCCTGTTGTTTGCTGGAGGTGGTATCAGGGAGGTGAGGACTTTGGTCTAAAGGAATAAACCCAGTTCAGCAAAGGGACGTAGTCCCCAACACGATTCCTGGTTGTGACACTGAGGATGGGGGCTGCTCCCATAAGAAACGGGGCCGCATAAAGCACCAGCCCTTTTTTCAGGCCTGGGAGAATCAGGCATTTTGACAAGACGCTTCCCAGGTCATCTCAGGGAAGTGAGCGACCAGGTCAAAGAGGGCAGCCTCAGGTTGGCAAGGGAGGGTTTCAGATTTGCGAGGAGTCATGGTGAGAATTTCGGGGGCTGTGGGGATGTAGCACACCATGTCATTCAGACAACATCGTCCGTGTTGTCATCCCTGGCAGACCTCAAGGATACATGTCAGTTCCCACTGCGGGCTAATGGGAAAGTAAGGGTCTTGGTCTGAGGGCAGTGGTCAGCAGAGAGAGACCTTAGACCCCGTCATGAGTCAAATGTAGAGCTTGGTTGCTTCTGTGTCCTGGCTATTGTAAATAGTGCTGCAGTGAACATTTGAGTCCAAGTGTCTTTTTTCATTACCGTTTCCTCAGGATATATGTCCAGTAGTCGGATTGTTGGCTCATGTGGTAGTTTTAGTCCTGGTTTTTTATGCAAAGTGAATTAAGTCAGAAGGAGGAAATCCAATATCATATATTAATGCATTTATATAGAATCCAGAAAGATGGTACTGATGAACCTATTTGCAGGGCAGCCTGGAGATGCAGACATAGAGAACACACTGGTGGACACAATGGGGGAAGGACAGGAAGGGGCAGATTGAGAGAGTAACCTTGAAAACGTACACATTACCATATGGAAAATAGATAACCAGTGGGAATTAGTTTACGACTCAGGGAGATCAAAGCCTGTGCTCTGACAGCTTCAGAGGGGTGGGATGGGGTGGGAGGTGGGAGAGAGCTTCGAGATGAAGGGGGCATACATTATACCTATGGCTGATTCATATTGATGTGGGGCAGAAAATAACACAATATTGTGAAGGTATTATCCTCCAGTTAAAATAGATTTATTTTTAAAAAGACATATAGAAGAAAAGAGAAACAACAAAAAAAATATTTTAGACTTTGAATTGGGATCTTGTGTGGGACCACAGGAACATCAACCTGCCTGCAACAGCTTCCATTCTTAGAGGACCATGTTTGGTAAGATGAGGTCATCTTCACTTCCTCCTGTTGGGACACAGGGTGGTTGGCTTTTACTATCAGACAGGCATCAGTTCAGGGAAAAGTTGAGGTCCTCTACCAGGAGCCCAGTTCAGGAACCTGACTGAGGAATCAGAGCATATGTCCCAACGCTTGGATTTCAGCCCAGGAAATCTCAGGGATGGGCTGAGGTTGAACATCTGCTTTACTGTTTCATACCAAGTTTAGGAGAGGGGAAATGTCTAGTCTGAAGGGGCAGCCACCAGTCAGCAAATGGAGAATAGTGCCCAACATTTTAAGGAGCCAAGGTAAGGACCATGAATGATGATCCCAGTCAACTCCGGGTAGAAAAGACCCTACTGAGCTCTCAGCACTGGGTATCCCCTGGGAGGGAGGTGGACTGAGGCAGCCCTTCACTTGCTTCTGGATTATGTGGAAGTCTACAGTGTCTTCATCAGAGTAGCAGAGGGAAGGGTGGCCAGGCTCCGCCAGGACGTGACGTAAAATACTGAAGATGAGCTGAGAGGACCCCGCTGCCAGCACCTGCTGTCACCTCAGTAAATCCAAAGCAGGGCTGAGAGGACCCAGAGGAAAAGTAAGGCCTCTGTTCTTCCTCTGGGATTCTCAGGGGACAGGCTGACCAGGAAACAGGAGCCTTGTGGGTTCCTAGGGCAGTGTCTTCAAGGACACCTGCAGAGGCGGCCTTTGATTAAGCCAGGGTGGAATCTCCCTGTTCTAAGGTGCTCATATCACCTCATTCTCCATCCTCCAGGCCCCCCAACCTCCTGTCTATTGGCCCAGACTCCTGCCTGCCTGCCCTGACCACAGCCACCATGCCCCGTGGGCAGAAGAGTAAGCTGCGTGCTCGTGAGAAACGTCACCAGGCCCAGGCTGAGACCCAGGGTCTTCATGATCAGGCTACCGCATCTGGGAGAGAAGAGACCACCTCCTCCTCCCCTCCTGATTCAGAGAGCGGTCCCTCAAGCTCGTCTGCTGCTGGCACCTCCGAGGGGCCTCAGGGAGCCCAAGGCACCACCAGTGCTGCTGAAGGTGCTATACGCAAAAGATCTGGTGTCGGGCGCGCGGCACGCTCGCGATCTGGTGTTGGTGCCGCAGCACGCTCGAGATCTGGTGTAGGTGCTGAGGGCCAAGTTCAGGAAGGTGAAAATTCCTCCCAGGCCTCAGCTGCTGCTGAGAGCTCTCACACAGATCTTCTGACCAGGAAAGCAGGGATGTTGGTGCAGTACATGCTGTATAAGTATCAGGTGAGGGAGCGCATTAAGAGGTCTGAAATGCTGAAGGCAGTCACGAGAAGGTACAGGGAAGAGTTCCCTGAGATCCTTAGCAGGGCCTCTGAGCGCATGGAGCTGGTGTTTGGCCTGGTGCTGAAGGAAGTCAGGCCCAACAGTCACTGCTATACCCTGGTGAGCAACCTAGATCTCAGCGATAGTGAGTCTATGAGAGGTGACTGGGGGCTGCCGAAGAATGGTCTTCTGATGCCTCTGCTGGGTGTCATCTACCTGAATGGCAACCACGCCCCTGAGGAGAAGATCTGGAAGTTCCTGAATATGCTGGGCATCTATGATGGAAGAAGTCACTTCATCTTTGGAGAGCCCAGGAAGCTCATCACAGAAGATCTGGTGCGGGAAGGGTACCTGGAGTACAACCAGGTGCTCGGCAGCGATCCCCCTCGCTATGAGTTCCTGTGGGGTCCTAAAGCGCTCACAGAAACCAGCAAGGCGAAAGTCCTGCAGTTTTTGACCAAGGTCAACGATTTGGTCCCCAGTGCCTTACTGCCGCATTATGAGGAGGCTTGGAGAGAGGAGGTAGAGAGCACCGGAGCCAGAGCTGCAGCGGAGACTGGCCCTTCTGCCGAGGCCAGCGCTGGCCCTTCTGCCACGGCCAGACCTGGCACTGCTGGTCCAGCTAGGGCTGGCACTTCAGCTTCGGCCAGGGCTGGCCCTTCTGCCTCAGCCAGGGCTGGCCCTTCTGCCTCGGCCAAGGCTGGCCCTTCTGCCGAAGCCAGGGCTGGTCCTTCTGCCTCGGCCAGACCTGGCACTTCTGCCGAAGCCAGGGCTGGAACTTCAGCCTCGGCCAGACCTGGCACTTCTGCCAAAGCCAGGGCTGGCACTTCAGCCTCGGCCAGGCCTGATATGTCTGCCTCGGCCAGTGTTGACCCTTCAGCCTTGGCCAGGGCTGGCCCTCCTGCCTCGGCCAGAGCTGGCACTTCTGCCTCAGCCAGTGCCCGCTCCAGGGCCATATCCAGCTGCTCATCTCACCCTTAGTGTGGTCTGAAGCCTGTTCTTCACTTTGTGGTTTGAGAAGCCTGTCAACCTGTGTTCTTAATATGCATCAATAACTTGTTGACTTTTTATTTCTCAATTTTCAACTGTTACTTTTTTTCAAGAAAGTTTATTTTAGGTTCATGATAGAAGTATATGAATTACATGGGTCTCATGCAGTTTGCTGTTTGTCACATTTAGGATTAAGAGTTTTGTTTTTTGAAATACATATTGGAAATCCTCAAATCGCTTTTGTGATCCAGGATGAGAATATCTACACTTTAGGATAAGAATATCCTTAGAAATGTGCAAGACACCACACTATGAGAGGCTCAGAACATAGATGCATAGAGAAATAGCTGAAAGTTTGTCAATTTTTGGTGTGCTTTACTCTCTGTTTAGTTTCCCTTTATGTAAATGTAAAAGATACATACTTTGATTAGATTATATTTTTCAAGAATG
Organism: Oreotragus oreotragus; assembly: GCA_006410675.1. Lineage (NCBI taxonomy): Eukaryota > Metazoa > Chordata > Mammalia > Artiodactyla > Bovidae > Oreotragus > Oreotragus oreotragus. The sequence continues at coordinate 210,876 of SJYX01015279.1, read as the reverse complement.
TTTGAGAATATAAATTATAGCAAACGATTTATACATGGTTCTTCTTTTACACGTTAATTGAGTATCTGTTCTTAAGAAAACTTCATCCCTGTACTGGCAATGTTTACAAAAATGTCAAAAAAAAAAAAAAAAAAGCATTACATGCCTCTGCCCCTGCAGTTAATAGTTTCTCAGAGAAGCTGTCATTATTTGGAAGAGGCTGAGTTACTGTCTAAATCAGGAAGAACAAGAAAGAAGCAAGGTAAAGAGGGGGTGGCGAGAACATATTATTTGGTTTCATTGCTAAGCAGAAGTTTGGCTGATTGGGAAGGTTGGATCTTTTTTTATCTTTTTTCAGTTAGAACATTGCATAGTCCCTGACATCTCTTAGATGCCAAAAAAAAAAAAAAAAATCCCCCTCGCTATGAGTTCCTGTGGGGTCCTAAAGCGCTCACAGAAACCAGCAAGGCGAAAGTCCTGCAGTTTTTGACCAAGGTCAACGATTTGGTCCCCAGTGCCTTACTGCCGCATTATGAGGAGGCTTGGAGAGAGGAGGTAGAGAGCACCGGAGCCAGAGCTGCAGCGGAGACTGGCCCTTCTGCCGAGGCCAGCGCTGGCCCTTCTGCCACGGCCAGACCTGGCACTGCTGGTCCAGCTAGGGCTGGCACTTCAGCTTCGGCCAGGGCTGGCCCTTCTGCCTCAGCCAGGGCTGGCCCTTCTGCCTCGGCCAAGGCTGGCCCTTCTGCCGAAGCCAGGGCTGGTCCTTCTGCCTCGGCCAGACCTGGCACTTCTGCCGAAGCCAGGGCTGGAACTTCAGCCTCGGCCAGACCTGGCACTTCTGCCAAAGCCAGGGCTGGCACTTCAGCCTCGGCCAGGCCTGATATGTCTGCCTCGGCCAGTGTTGACCCTTCAGCCTTGGCCAGGGCTGGCCCTCCTGCCTCGGCCAGAGCTGGCACTTCTGCCTCAGCCAGTGCCCGCTCCAGGGCCATATCCAGCTGCTCATCTCACCCTTAGTGTGGTCTGAAGCCTGTTCTTCACTTTGTGGTTTGAGAAGCCTGTCAACCTGTGTTCTTAATATGCATCAATAACTTGTTGACTTTTTATTTCTCAATTTTCAACTGTTACTTTTTTTCAAGAAAGTTTATTTTAGGTTCATGATAGAAGTATATGAATTACATGGGTCTCATGCAGTTTGCTGTTTGTCACATTTAGGATTAAGAGTTTTGTTTTTTGAAATACATATTGGAAATCCTCAAATCGCTTTTGTGATCCAGGATGAGAATATCTACACTTTAGGATAAGAATATCCTTAGAAATGTGCAAGACACCACACTATGAGAGGCTCAGAACATAGATGCATAGAGAAATAGCTGAAAGTTTGTCAATTTTTGGTGTGCTTTACTCTCTGTTTAGTTTCCCTTTATGTAAATGTAAAAGATACATACTTTGATTAGATTATATTTTTCAAGAATGTTTGAGAATATAAATTATAGCAAACGATTTATACATGGTTCTTCTTTTACACGTTAATTGAGTATCTGTTCTTAAGAAAACTTCATCCCTGTACTGGCAATGTTTACAAAAATGTCAAAAAAAAAAAAAAAAAAGCATTACATGCCTCTGCCCCTGCAGTTAATAGTTTCTCAGAGAAGCTGTCATTATTTGGAAGAGGCTGAGTTACTGTCTAAATCAGGAAGAACAAGAAAGAAGCAAGGTAAAGAGGGGGTGGCGAGAACATATTATTTGGTTTCATTGCTAAGCAGAAGTTTGGCTGATTGGGAAGGTTGGATCTTTTTTTATCTTTTTTCAGTTAGAACATTGCATAGTCCCTGACATCTCTTAGATGCCAAAAAAAAAAAAAAAGCCCAGCTGATGTAACATCTGAGGTCAAGATAATCATAGTAATAACTGCCATTGCCCCTAATGTCTCAATAGAGAAAGGCACCATGCCCGATGCCTTCCATAAATACATATATTCCACCAGTCCTACCAGACAGAGCTTATCAAACTCCCTTCAGAGTGGAGAGCCCGAGGCTTATAGAGTTAGAGTTTGGTTTTGTGCCGAAATACTTAAGGCTGGTAAATGACAGAGCTGGGACTAGACTCCTGCCCTAAACTACTTTAGCACTCGTACTATTCTTCTCTCCCCACCCTGAGACAAACCCTTGTCTTTATTTTTAAACAAGTACTTTTGACACTTCATTTCCTTTTCCTTATTTATTTACTTTTTATTTATTTATTTGGCTGTACTGAATCTTAATTGCGGCACGTGGGGTTTACTTCGCTGACACGGGATCGAACCTGGGCCCCCTGCGTTGGGAGCCTGGGGTGCTAGCCACTGGACCACCAGGAAAGTCCCCACCCTGTATATTTTATTTCAGTGTTTTTCTCAGTACTTCAAAATTTGTCCTAGGTGATTAAAAAAAAAAAAACAATGCCCTTGTGCTCAAGCTCCTGGATTGGAATGTGTAGCCAGAGCAGTAAGAATACCAAATCTATTTAACAAAAAATAGGTATACCTTATTCATTACTCACAGATAAAGAGACAATATTCCGTGCCAGTATAAACATGTACATTGGCCATATTAGATAACCTCTGAAGACCAAGGGCTCTCCAGTATCATGCTTACAGTCTCTTGCCTGTAGAAAGTAAATCTATCAGAATAGAAATGACATGAAAACTTTCACCTGGCTGATGAGGAGATAGATTGATGTACTTTTTTTTTCCTTGACGGGCTACCACCTCTCCTGGGACTCCGTGGGCTATAGCTTGTCCATTTCCCATCACTCCTGGGACAGGGACCCATTCATTCTCTGTAGCACTGCAGATCAAACATGACTCAAGAGTTTGCAGAGATGTGGAATTTCCCCCAGAAGCCTTTAATCCAAGACACAGCTAGATGAGGACCCCATGTAGGAGGACTGAGGAGAGCAACACCCCAGAATATGGGGTGGGGGTCACTGGGACAGCACTCTCGTCTGCTCTCAGACACAGAGGACCTCAGAACTGTTAGGCTAAGCATGCCTCACTTATTTTTCAGGCTTCTCAGAAACTTGGTCTTGGGGCAGAGTTCTGAGGTTGGATAGGAGAGAGGGTCACTCTCTCAGAAATGATGGTGATAAACCTGAATGAGGGTGATAGAAAGACCCAGCCACAACAGTAGCAACCCATAAAGACCCGTTCTCGTTGGCAATCCCATGAAGTCGAGAACAATCCAGGCTGCTGTGGCTAACATTTTCAACTCAGGTCCCGGGAAGGTGGGGCCATTGGGAATCAGCAGAGTCCTCAGCCTCAGATCAGCAGAGAATAGAGCCCCAGGAAGGGTGCAGAGTCAAATTGAAGACCCAGGGTGTGGATATGGAAGCCCCTCAACCCCAGCTGACAGGGCTACACTTAGTCCCTCCTCTCCAGTTAGCCCTGGGAAGCATAGGTAAGTGCTGGCCAGCTCAAGGGCCCCCTGACTTCTGACTGGAGGCTGTCAAGGAGATGTGGACCTTGGTTTATAGGCTGGCTCTTCATCAGAGAGTGGAAATCCCAGGCATGATATTTGCACAGTCCCTTATGAGGACTGTGGCAGCCAACTACCCCATTACAGATAAATTCTTAGAAAGTCCTGCAAATGTAATGGGCCCTGGGAGAGAACAGGCAGGGCCTTCAGATTAAGTCTATCCCTTATTTCCTGAAGGAGAATGGCTTCAGGGTATTAAAGTCCTTGGACTAATGGAGGAACCCTCTATCAGCTGAGGAAGGATACCCAGTTCCTAACAGGAGAAAACTGATGATACTGACCGACAGCAGAGGATCCTTGCTAGAAAGAAGGGGGCTACAGAGGGCAATGTCCCTGTAGGCGTTAGACTGTGCCCCTTAGGCCTGGTGACATGGTGAGTCCTCCTCACTTCCTTCTAGAACATTTCATGGAGGTAAGGAACGACATCCTGATCAAAGGGAGCAGCCACAGCTCAACAGAAGTATGATTTCCCGATTGTGGCAGAAGCCAAAGTAAGGACCCTGATGACTGAAAAGACCACCCACCTCAAAACAATGGGGCAGAACATATTCCTTCCACCACTGTTTGCCTCGGAAGACCATAGGCTGTGGTGGCCAAATGAGACAAACTCCACCTCTTCCTTGAGGGTCTCAGGGAATTGGGGGCTTGAGGGGAGAAGCCTTAAGGTAAGTAAGTGAATATTTCCAGGTTGTAAATATTTCAAGGTTATTTGTAAGTCAGGGTGAGGATGGTAAAGAATGTAGGAACACACATACCAGAATGGCCACATAGAATCCGCCCTACTATCAGGCTAGAAGTTCCCAGGCAGAGTTGTCAGCCCAAGGGACCCTTCAGTTCTGACCAAGAAGTAGCAGGAAAGTTAGGGTTTTTGTCTGATGGTGGTGGTCCCATGTCAACAAAGGCGGGGATCTTGGGCTTGGCTGAGAGTTAAATTTGGGACCCCAGGTTGGAACACTGATTTGGGGCCCTGAGAGGAACTGTCTTTCATCCTCAACCAGCTTCCAGAGCTTTCATCCTTGTGAGACTATGGGCAGGGGTAGCTAGATAAGGCCACCCTTATTTCCTCCCCCAGGCTCATAGGGAGGTATGGGTCTTACTATGAGGAGATAAGCCTCAGGTCCAGAAGGAGGGGATTCCCCAGGCCCCACCAGAAGTCAAATTGTGGAGCCCGAATGGAGACTGAGGGGTCTACCCATCCCTGAATAGAGACAAAGCGTGTCATGCCATACCCTTTGATACCAGTTCTAGAAAGCTCAGGGAAGGGCTGTCAGGCAAGGTTCTCCCTCACTTCTTTATACCAGGCCTTCTTTTTTGTCATTGTTGAATCACTAAGTCGTGCCTGACTCTTTTTTCATTCATGGACAGTAGCCCCCCAGGCTCCTCTGTCCATGAGATTCTTCAGGGAAAAACTGGAGTGGGTTGCCATTTCCTCCTCCAGGGAAGCTTCCCAACCCAGGGACTGATTTAGGTCTCCTGCAGCTCCTGTATGTACCACAGGCAGATACTTTACTGCTGAGCCACTAGAGTGGCCCTATTTCAGGCCTAAGGGAGGTCAGATCTTTGCTGGAAAGTGCAGCCACCAGTCATGAGAAAGGAAGGATATGGTGCCTTCCAGGCACTGTGGCAGATGCTTTACAATTACCACCACATGGCACCAGTCCTTCCAGACAGGGCTGGTCCAACTCACTTCACAGATATAGAGCCTGAGGTGCTCTCCAAGAGTTTAATGACCTGACAAACTTCCCATGGCTGGGAAGTGGCAAGGATGGTCGTAGGCCCTTGAGTTGAGTTAGTCTAAAGCCCACCCTATTCCAGACAGGGCTGGTCCAACTCACTTCACAGATATAGAGCCTGAGGTGCTCTCCAAGAGTTTAATGATCTGACAAACTTTCCATGGCTGGGAAGTGGCTAGGATGGTCGTAGGCCCTTGAGTTGAGTTAGTCTAAAGCCCACCCTCTCACTCCTGCATGCCTGAGCTGACCTTGTGCCCTTAATTCCCTTTTTATTTTCGTTACTGAGAAATGTATCGGAAGCAATAAGAAGAAGAACTCTCAGGTCACACTATGATATTGTAATACATAGCTTCAGTTCAGTTCAGTCGTTCAGTCGTGTCCAACTCTTTGCAACCCCATGAATCGCAGCACGCCAGGCCTCCCTGTCCATCACCAACTCCCAGATTTCACTGAGACTCGCATCCATCGAGTCAGTGATGCCATCCAGCCATCTCATCCTTGGTCGTCCCCTTCTCCTCCTGCCCCCAATCCCTCCCAGCATCAAAGTCTTTTCCAATGAGTCAACTCTTTGCATAAGGTGGCCATAGTACTGGAGTTTCAACTTTAGCATCATTCCTTCCACATAGCTAGAGCAATAATAATAATAAAACTAAAATAATGTGCCATATGAAGAGAAGAAACTAAGCAGTAATGTTTGCTGACAATAGGATCATCTGACCATATATATGAGGTCTTGGATAAGCTTAAAAGATCTGAAAGCTTTAAAGTTACACATAAGCTCAAAAGATGAGGATTCAAAAACAAGTCATCTCAGAGCCATTTCTTTGTATAAAGAAATATCTATTGGACATAAAATACAAAGTTTTTTTATTCGAACATAAGTTGCCTGTGAAGTCTGGCTGAAGGAGAGAAGGGAGAGGTTACCGTGTCTGTTTCTCTCAGGGGTCTCTACCTGGGTCCCCTTACTTATGCCATGGATTTCCCATCTCTCATCCCTGCTAGGACAAGGACTCCTTCTCTGCAACACTTGCAGTAGGGAAACTGCTTGGGGCTTTTCAGGGATGTGACATTTCCCAAGAAGCCATTTATCAAAGGGGCAAGGGCCTATAGGAAGATAGCCATGCATCTAGACTGAGGAAAGCAATACCCCCAGAATATTAGGTATAGGAAGGCTCCAGGCAGAGCTCTCAAGCTGAACATCTCACTCACAGTACAGTTGTCAGGGGCTTGAGACCTTTGGCCTAAGGAGGGCAATCTCAGGTCAGAGGAGGAATTGTCAGATATATATGTAAAGCCCCTTAAAGAGAAATGAAAGAAATAGCCACCCAGAACCACTGGGGTTCTGTAGCGTCCAGTTACTGATATCAGCCCTGGGAGGTCCTGAATTCCATCATAGAATGAGGAAGGGAGAGGCCTTGAGAGCTGAGAAAGACAGAGCGCTACTGCCATGGGCAGGGCACGTTCCAGAACCAAGTCCTCCAGCTCCTCCCACATAGTGACATCCAGGGCAGATCCTTCATCTTGTGGTTGAAAAGAGAAGTAAGTGTTCCAAGTAATTGAGTGCCAAGATGGAGCTAAAGGGAACATATTTCATGTCTTTGTTTGTTCTTGCTTAACCTCAGTAACTGGGAGATGTATCTTTTTCTGTTTAGAGCTTTCTTTTTCTTTTTTGGTACTCTTAAAATACTCTTCCTGGTAATTGAAAGTTTATTTGACCTCCATATCTGTGTTTATGAACAAACTATATCCCATTTCTTGCTGTATTTCAGTGTAAGTATAAAGGTTTCGGTATTTTGTATAACGAATCAAATCCTTGAATCTCCTTTTGTGGTTCAGAACAAGATAACATGTCAAAAGAACTGGCATTTGCTTGCCAACGTGAATGAACACAGAAAAATTGGTGGTATCAGGAAATAAAGAAAACGGTCCTGACTGAGTGGCATCTGTAATACAGTGGAATGGGAATTCCCAGCCCCTGTATCCCCTCAGCAGCCCAGATTTTAACATTGCATACGTAACAAAATACCTTTACAGAAGGTCTCGAATGCAATTAAGAAATTGCAGTACCACAGGTAAGCATATAGCTTAGACCAGCTGTACTTGAAATGGGTAAGAACAGCAATTTGACTTTATGGGCATCAGCCCTTGTCTCAGGCTGGCACAGTTCACTGCCAAGAGAGATTGTGACCTTTCTTGGTGGGGGAAAAGTGAGAGTGGGGTGAATGTTCCGGGTGTCCACGAAAATGTTAGAACTCTGAAATGAATTCAAGAAAGCTGCAGGACACAAAATAACACACAAAAATGAGTTGTGTTTGTAAACATTAACAACAAACTATCTGAAAAAGAAATTAAGAAAGCAGTTTTATTTCAAAACCCTCAAAAGAATAAAATACATAGAAATAAATTTAACTGAGGAAGTAAAAGATTTATATGCAGAAAACAAGGAGACATTGATTGAAGAAAGTGAAAAGATCAAATCAAATGATGTCCCAAGTATATGGATTGGAAGAATTCACATTGTTAAAATATTCATACTACCCAAAGTGATCTCCAGATTTAATGTAATGTGTGTCATAATTCCAGTGGAATTTTCCAGAGTAATAGAAAGGCTAAAATTCCTATGACACCTCACAAGACCTTGAACAGATAAAGTAATCTTGACAAAGAGGAGCAAAGGTGTAAGTACAGCGCTTCCTTGTAGGCATTCGACCCTTGAACATTGTGTTCAAGACTGAACGTGCATGGCCACTTATAGATTAATTTTTTTCAATAAATACATGGGAAAACTATTCCGAGATTTGAGATGACTTGAAAAAACTCACAGGGGACTCGCATAGCCTAGAAATATAAAAAATTAAGGAAAAGGTGTCATGAATGCATAAAATTTATGTAGACACTAGTCTATTTTATCACTTACTGCCATAAAATATACACAAATATGAAAAGGTTAAATTTATCAAAGGTTGTGCACACAAACACAGACACACACATACACACTTATGGACCATGAATAGCACTATTCATCTCTGATGAGCAGTTTCTGTAGTAAACTGGGATCTCGATCATCAATGGTTCTCAGGTATTTCTCACTGTGTTTAGTACGATACCGTAAACCTTGAATAACACCATTGAACTCATATGAAATACCGCTAGTGGTGCTGGAAGTGCTCTCAAGAAACAGAAGTCATGACATTATATGAAAAAATTGAATTACTTGTGTACCACACTTTGGGTCTGCAGTCATGCCTGCCACCATTCTAAGATGACATACTCCTTTCCCTATTTGGAACCAGTCTGTTGTTCTATGTCCAGTTCTAACTATTACTTCCTGACCTGCATACAAATTTCTCAAGAGGCAGGTCAGATGGTCTGGTATTCCCATCTCTTTCAGAATTTTCCACAGTTTGTGGTGATTCACACAGTCAAAGGCTTTGGCATAGTCAATAAAGCAGAAATAGATGTTTTTCTGGAACTCTCTTGCTTTTTTGAAAATCCAATGGATGCTGGCAATTTGATCTCTGATTCCTCTGCCTTTTGTAAAACCAGCTTGAACATCTGGAAGTTCATGGTTCCCATATTGTTGAAGCCTGGCTTGGATAATTTTGAGCATTACTTTACTAGAGTGTGCGATGAGTGCAATTGTGCAGTAGTTTGAGCATTCTTTGCATTGCCTTTCTTTCGGATTTGGAATGAAAACTGACCTTTTCAGTCCTGTGGCTGTCTAGGTTGATCAAAGCTTTTCTTCCAAGGAGCAAGCATCTTTTAATTTCATGGCTGCAGTCATCATCTGCAGTGATTTTGGAGGCCAAAAAAAAAAATAGTGTCTCACTGTTTCCATCGTTTCCCCATCCATTTGTCACGATGTGGTAGTATCATGTCATCTGCAAACAGTGCAAGTTTTCTTTCTTTTTCAACTTGGATTCGTTTTATATCTTCTCTACTCTGATTGCCACAGCTAGGGCTTCTAAAATCATGTTGAGTAAAAGTGGAGACAATGGACATCATTGAGGTTTTCATATTAAGTGAAGTTAGACAAATATCACTCATATGCGGAATATAATTTTAAAAAATGATACAAAGGAACTTATTTAAAAAATAGANGACTATATTCAGTTCAGTTCAGTCACTCAGTCATGTTTGACTCTTTGCAATCCCACTGGACTGCATCATGCCAGGCTTCCCTGTCCATCATCAACTCCTGGAGCTTACTCAGACTCATGTCCATTGAGTCAGTGATGCCATCCAACCATCTCATCCTCTGTTGTTCATTGAGGTAATATCATGCAGTGGTAAGGAATATTAATACTGAAGCTAAAACTGTTGAGTTAAAATTCCAGCTTCACTGTTCTGTGGTCCTGAGCAGAATTTTTAAAGTTTCTTCTAATCAATAAAATGAGGACAATTAATAGTACCTGCCTAATGGTGAGAATTAAGTGAGTTAGAATAAGTAAAGTGCCTTGAACAGTGCATGACATATGGAAAGTGATAAATAAATGTTTATTATTATCATTGGGTACATATGTATACTATACAGAGATATATACAAAAAGTTTACACACATACATAATAAATTTATGCACATACACTTTCTTGGTGCAGAGTGAAACAATTGGAGGAAACTCCAAAGTTTCACTTCTATGACTAGATGTGAGTAGATAAGTTCAGTTAGGATTTTAATACAAACTAGAAAAAACATGGTATCTTGAAGTGTAAGGTCACTGATCATGGTGTTAAAGGGAAGTGGACAAATGTGATAGAATCAGGAGGTAAACTGTCAGGATTCGATAGTTAACTGAACAGATGGGAATGAGAGCAAGGCGGGGATAAGGTTTCTGGCATACATAACTGAATAGATCGCAGAACATTTTCTAAGGAGTACTTCTTTAGAAGAGAAGATTGAGAGCTTGCTTTTAGATGTGGTTAGTTTGTAATTTCAACTTACATGTCATGTAAGTTGTTGAATGAGGACTATGAGAGGCCTGAATATATATATAAACATATAGGTGAACATTCTCTAAGTTGTATTGATACTTCCAATAATTTTGGAAGAATTCTGCATTGAGATATCCTCCTTTGAGGTAAGACTGAGTCAGGGACAGAGGCTGTATTAGGAGAATACACACATAACTGTAAGCATTGATAAATGAAGCTATGAGGAATAGCATGAGCTTTCTACCAGTAATTCTTTCACTTTTAATGTTTTTATTTATACACACAAGATTACTAGAATGACTCTAAAATTTGTGAAAAACCTGCTGCTCTCCTTCTTGATGTATATATTGTGATTATTTTAAAAAAGCAAGAAGAATAACTAGAAGAGGAACCCAAGTCAGTTTTTAAATTTTGGGATCATAATAAATGTTCAGGGGCTTACCTGGTGGCTCAGTGGTAAAGAATCCACCTGCCAATGCAGGAGACGAGGATTTGATCCCTGGGTTGGGAAGGTCTCCCAGAGAAGGAAATGGCAACTCACTTCAGTATTCTTGCTTGGAAAATCTCATGGACAGAGAAGCCTGGCGGGCTACAATTCACAGGGTCTCAAAAGAGTCGTTCAGAGCTGAGTAACTAAACAACAGCAATAAACGCTCAGTCCCTCTCTTCAGCCCTAGCTAAAACACAGAACAAAGCAAACCAATGTTATTATGACCTCTCCATGTAAATACCATGCATTATCTCATACACAAAAAAAGAAAAGAAAAAGGCAGTGTCCAATGACAGTGAGCAACGTATCTGCAAGTAATAATGTTAAAAAAAAATAAAGATAACTTTTGGTAGCAACAATTTTATAACAGACTTGTTTATTTGATTTCCCTTAAAAAAAAAAAAAAA
>SJYX01015279.1:174083-193216 GCA_006410675.1 Oreotragus oreotragus | reverse complement strand
AACGAAGTGAATCAGCTATACGAAGTGAATCAACTATATATATACATACATATGTATCGCCTCCCTCTTAGATCTCCCATGCCTTTCCCTATCCCACCCCTCTAGGTCACCACAGAGCATCAGGTGAGCTTCCTGTGCTATGCAGCAGGTTCCCACTAGCTAGCTGATGGCTCAGTGGTAAAGAATCTGCCTGCCAAGCAGGAGACACAGGTTTGATGCCTAGGTCAGGAAGCTCCCCTGGAGAAGGAAATGACAGTCCACTCCAGTATTCTTTCCTGGGAGACCCATGGACGGAGGAGCCTGGAAGGCTATACAGTTTACAGGGTTGCAAAAGAGTCCACTAAACAATGACAAGTGTATATACATCAATCAGAATTTCCCAATTTGTCTCACCTTCCCCTTCCAACTCTGTGTCCAAATGTTCATTCTCTATATCTGTGTCTCTACTCCTGCCCTGAAATAGGTTCATTTGTACCACTTTTCTAGAGCTCTTGATTTTGATCATTATGTTATATTACCTCTCATGATGAAATATACAATTACGGTTGGAAAAAATTAACAAAATTACTCTAAGATACTATATATATATATATATATATATGCACATATATATATATATATACTTACAGTAATTGATTATTAAAATACCAGTTTAAAAGTTTGTGTTCTATGGAATGATGTTTTGCATAATATCTGAAGCATTGCATATATTGAAGCCAACTTATAATTTAGTAAAACAAAAAAATATCATGTTCACTAAAAAACTGTAGGAAATTTTTGTTCTATATATATGAGACAGATCTCAGGAATACTTTGTTCAGTATATTTCTGTACAGGAAAAGAAGGAAAATGATATAGTGTGAGCATATTGTATAATTCCAAAGTGTTAAGGAAATACAGCACATAATTTGTAAAATCACAGGACTATTATCTTCAATTTTGAATTTATTGTTCTACCTTTGGGAAAATATCACTTTCTTTGTGACATTTAGCTGAGTAAACACAATTCAAGCATAAAAAAAGACTCATTGTCAGTTCTTAAAGATTTCTTAAGACAACTGAAGATTGTCCTGGAAAAAAGATCAGAAGCGTACAATGACTTTCAGGAATGCCTTTTGCAAAACTCATAGGAAAAGCTATCTCTAGTGTATGTAATGATGCCAGGGTTTGTTTTTCCAACAGGGCAAGAGCCCTGCCATATATTCCATTTGCTGGCCTTCAATCTTCCTTGAATGTGCCATAACAAAGCTGTTGGTTAGTGGGAATGTAGACTAGGAACACTGTCCAAGCTGAGTAGAAACATTGCCTTCAGAGGGATGGAAAGATATATGGAGCAAACATATTTTCTGTACGAGATTAGCAAATTTAGATAAAACGCAGTCTTTATACAGTTTGGAGGAAAGTCAGAAAGTGATTTGGGTGACTCGGTAGTCACTGAGGTTAAAATCAAGGATGGTGAGATCCAGTGGTAACAGCATTAAAAGTGTAGAGTCACACACAAATAAATCTGAATCCTAGATCTGCTAAAGGAACCTGAGCAAGTTACCCAAACTCTTTGATCATCAGCTCCTTAATTCAAGTGTTTGGACGCTCAGTCATGTCTGACTCTTTCAGACCCCATGGACTGTAACCTGCCAGGCTCCTTCAGGCTTCTCTGTCTATGGGATTCTTCTGGCAAGAATACTGGAATGGGGTGCCATTTCCTCCTCCAAGAGATCTTCCAGACTCAGGGATGGAATCTGAATCTCTTACATCTGCATTGGAAGGTGGATTCTTTATTACTAGTGCCACCTGGGGAGCCTTTAATTAAAGTAGGCAGAGAATCAAAAGTACTTTACAAGACAGTCCTCCGAGGATAAGAAATATTTTATTTAAGATGTCTATCAGAGAAGGCAATGGCACCCCACTCCAGTACTCTTGCCTGGAAAATCCCATGGACGGAGGAGCCTGGTGGGCTGCAGTCCATGGGGTCGCTAAGAGTCGGACACGACTGAGCGACTTCGCTTTTACTTTTCACTTTCCATTGGAGGAGGAAATGGCAACCCACTCCAGGGTTCTTGCCTGGAGAATCCTAGGGACTGGGGAGCCTGGTGGGCTGCCGTCTATGGGGTCGCACCGAGTTGAACACGACTGAAGCGACTTAGTAGCAGCAGCAGCAGCAAGATGTCTATAGTAGGTCCTCAACAATATTTTTTAATTGAAGTATAATTGGTTTACAATACTATGCTAGATTCAGATGTACAGTACAATGATTCAGTCAAAAAACAATGATTTCCTGCCCCCCCATATATATGTATGTACATATACATGCATACACATATACACATATGTTCTTATTCCGATTCTCTTCCTTTATAGTTTGTTACAAAATATTGAGTATAGTTTCCTGTGTTATACAGTATGTCCTTGTTGGTTGTTCAATGAATATTATTATCATTAGTATTACTGGTATTTTAATATTATTTGAAGTTCTTGAGCAAAAAAAAAATGCTAAAGAAGTTTTAGACTAATATATCAGGAAGAAAATGTGATAAAGCAAATATACCAAATAGAGGCTCCAAAATGCTAATTATACTATTGCAGCTATCAAAATCTTAGATGCAAAGTTCTTTATTGTAGTGAAGAAATCATGTTAATTATTATCTTCTCCTTCTTGGTAGGTTGAAAGATTAAACTTTCCCATCTCCTTGAAAGGAAGAAGCCGTTTGATAAGTCTGGCCACTGGGCGATGGGCGGAAGTGACAGGTATCACTTCCAGGTCAAAGGATTTCATACTGAGGTGCGACCCTCCTTCCAATCCCATTATTGTGAGGAGAAGAAATGAACGCGTGCTCCAGGTGCCTGTGTTGGCAGAGCTTCTCTGCCACTCAGTCAGCTCTCTCTGTAGCTCTCTGGGGGATTCTGTGGGGCTGAGCTGCTCCGCTAACTGCTATAGGACAGACAGCACTGAGGAAAAGTATCTTTGGGGGAGGATATTAAGACCCTGAAACTTGTGATATTTGTTTTTATGGCATTACAGCCTCTCTTTAATAATTCATTCATATTCTGTGTATCTTTTCAGTGATGTAAACTGTTATATCTTGAAAACAGTGCTATATAATCAATACAATATTTTCAATTTAAATTTTATTTCTAAGTGCTACATAACCTTGGTAAAAAAAAAAAAAATAGCCAAGAAAAGTTTTCAATAAATAAAACCCAATGATTTCCTGCCCCACCCTTTCAACCCAGTCAGATTCTCTAGAAATGATGTTTTAAATATTTAGTCGCTTAATTTTTTGTAGTTTTATTTACACTGCTGGTAACATGTTTTTATCCCTCTTGATTTAGAGTGTTTAAGCATTCTTTATTGACTCTGCTATAGAAGACCATTTAGCATACTCATGCCTGCTGCTGCTGCTGCTGCTGCTGCTAAGTCACTTCAGTCGTGTCCGACTCTGTGTGACCCCATAGACGGCAGCCCACCAGGCTCCCCCATCCCTGGGATTCTCCAGGCAAGAATACCGGAGTGGGTTGCCATTTCCTTCTCCAATGCNTGCTGCTGCTGCTGCTGCTGCTAAGTCACTTCAGTCGTGTCCGACTCTGTGTGACCCCATAGACGGCAGCCCACCAGGCTCCCCCATCCCTGGGATTCTCCAGGCAAGAATACCGGAGTGGGTTGCCATTTCCTTCTCCAATGCATGAAAAAGAAAAGTGAAAGTGAAGTCGCTCAGTCTGTCCGACTGTTAGCGACCCCATGGACTGCAGCCCACCAGGCTACTCCGTCCATTGGATTTTCCAGGCAAGAGTACTGGGGTGGGGTGCCATTGCCTTCCCTGACTCATGCCTGCTTACTCCCTTATTTCTATATTTTGATAGCTATCTTATTACCTGTATTTCTCAATTTGGGTAATAAAAGTGAATAAAAACCTATAGTTCTATTTATAGCTTCAACAACTCTAGAAAATTATTTCAACTTTATGTGAAAAGAAAATCCTTCCCTCTCTTTGCTATCATAAAGACAGTTTAGAGTATTGTGATTTACAAGTATCTTTTTTTCCAAGGTTAGGATAAGAGATGCTTCTGCTTTTCCATATCTGTCTTCAGCAAATACTGAGATGTAATTTTGTCCTCTCTAACACACCAATTGACACACATACAGTTTATTTCCACTATCATCCAAAGAGATGTTGAAATCTGCCATGCACAGTTGAACTCACTTCTTTTTGCTATGATAGATTTAAAAGTGAAAATGAAGTCGCTCAGTTGTGTCTGACTCTTTGCGTCCCCGTGGACTGTAGCCCACCAGGCTCCTCTATCCATGAGATTCTCCAGGCAAGAATATTGGAGTGGGTTGCCATTTCCTTCTCCTGGGGAGCTTTCCGACCCAGGGATCGAAGCCAGGTCTCCTGCATTGCAGGCAGACGCTTTAACCTCTCAGCCACCAGGGAAGCCCATGATAAGTTTAGTCTGTAAAAAAGTTCTGTGCAATGATTTCAATGGGATTCTGGGAAAACATGAGACAAATATGCTTAGACAGCATCTTCTGGGTCCATTGCTATGCTACTAAAAATTTAACGTCATGCTACTGTTTGAAATCTTCTACCTGGAGTGCGTTCAGGAGTCTTGCGCATGTGTGTTAAGTCGCTTCAGTCATGTCCGACTGACTCTTTGAGACCCAGTAGACTGTAGCCCACCAGGCGCCTCTGTCCATGGGATTCTCCAGGCAAGAATACTGGAGTGGGTTGCCATGCCCTGCTCTGGGGGATCTTCCTGATTCAGAGATCGGGGCTGCGGCTCCTGCGGCTCCTACGTTGCAGGTGAATTCTTTGCCACTGAGTCACTGTTGAAGCTCCATATGAATCTTGGGATGAAAAAAATGAAGCAGCAAGGAGAAGTTTTAGGGAAAGTGGCAGGATGTGAGGGTAGTGATAGGTAAAGGTCTATAGAGTTGGGAGTCATAAAGGAGCCACAGAAAAAAGGGAAAGGAATTATGTCTGGTACCTGGGTCACATGACCACAGTGACTGAATCTGAATGATCTTTGACCTTTAGTTTATGGAACTCGAAACAACTTATCATTCTTTTAAAATCTGTGGTTAAATGTACATTTTTTTCAAAACATTACAATCTTTATATTTCTATAATTGGTAGTTATATTAGTTTCTTAGGACTGCCAAAGTAAAATACCACATACTAGGCAGCATAGATAGCAAAATTTCTTTTCTCACAGTTATGAAAGCTGAAGTTCAAAAGCAAGGTGTTGGCAGATTTGGCTTCTCCCAAAGCCTCTGT
The DNA here is from genome assembly GCA_006410675.1 of Oreotragus oreotragus. Taxonomy (NCBI): domain Eukaryota; kingdom Metazoa; phylum Chordata; class Mammalia; order Artiodactyla; family Bovidae; genus Oreotragus; species Oreotragus oreotragus. Next base: position 187,943 of record SJYX01015279.1, on the reverse strand, counting down.
CCTTGGCTTGTAGGTAGCCACTTTGCCCCTGTGTCTTCACAGAGTCCTTCCTCTGTGCACTTGGAACCCTAGTGTCATTCAGGGTGTTCAAATTCCCTCATCATTAAAGTATATCAGTCAAATTAGACAAGAATCTACCCCAAAAATGGACTTCCCATGTGGCCTTAGTGGTAAAGAATTCGCCTGCCGATGCAGGAGACACAAGAAATGCAGGTTCAATCCCTGGGTTGGGGAGAGCCCCTAGAGTAGGAAAGGGAACCCCACTCCAATATTTTTGCCTGGAGAACTCCACGGACTCAGGATCCTGGGGGGCTACAGTCCCTGGTGTCACAAAGAGTCGGACATGACTGAGCAACTGAGCATTTTAAAGCATTTTATTTTTTAAATACCCTAAAAGCTCACCTTTTAAAAGACATTATCTCCAATACAGTCCAATTTGAGGTACTAGGGGTTATGGCTTTAACATGCAAATTTTGGGGGACACAATGCAGTCTATAATAGTAGTCATCAGAAAACTTAATGTTTTCTTAATTGTTTAAGTGTTGTATTGAATGACTAATAACAGTACATAAAAATAGTTTATGTGAGTGTTTTCCACACATTTTATCATACTAATCATTACCATTCATTAATATATATAGGTATACCTCCTAGGTGCTTTTAGTGCTTAAAGGAAAATCTGACAGAATTGGTAGCTATTGCTATAAAAATCTTTGCATACAATAGAGCCCAGGAAAAGGAAAATACATTGATCACTACTAAATTCAACCTTCAGTTATCGATCCTACAAAATATATCAAATTTTAAATACAGAATGCATAATTTCTGATAGAAATACAACTAATTAGTGAAGTGGTCTCTAAAACTAATAATAGTTCATTGCTTAGGAAAATGAAAATTGATACTCCTAGAATCTAAGCAAATAGACTTTATGAGGAATGAATGTTAATATAAATTAACAACAATATTAAATGGCCAAGATCAGTCAACAATTCCTAAGTTATCTAACAGAATCTTTTGGTCCTAAGTAATAATCTCAAATATTCCAATATTTCTCCAAATATTTGGAGAAAGATCTCAACAGAATAAAATGAGAATTGCTAAATCAAAGCTTCTGTGTTTATATAACAGAAAACAGCTGATGATACTCCTAGAATCTAAGCAAATAGACTTTATGAGGAATGAATGTTAATATAAATTAACAACAATATTAAATGGCCAAGATCAGTCAACAATTCCTAAGTTATCTAACAGAATCTTTTGGTCCTAAGTAATAATCTCAAATATTCCAATATTTCTCCAAATATTTGGAGAAAGATCTCAACAGAATAAAATGAGAATTGCTAAATCAAAGCTTCTGTGTTTATATAACAGAAAACAGCTGTGGTTGAGGGCAATGAATTAATATTCTATTATCTCTCTGAATTAGAGTTATGAATTTGAACACGTTCATAAGAAAATAAGCTCACACCCATTTGAAATGATCTTTACAGATGCGATATAAATATATACTGATCCACTTTGCAGTTAAATATCATGTAATTAGTTCAGAGATTTCATGCCAAAACTGTGTTGTAATTCTTCTAAATTTAAACTGTGCACAGTTGTAAATGAGAATCAATATTCCAATATGATAGTTCATTTAACATTTTCACACACACATAGATACATACAGAACAGAATTAAACCAATGCAAATCTGGAAATAATTATATCATCTCTTTACTGGCAAATCCAAAGAAAAAGTTCACAAGAAAACTAGTCTCACATTTAATTTCTCATATTTCATGCACACAAGAAGAAATAGATAATGGTAAAAAAAAAACACCACGGTTTCTATATATTTTTGTTGCAATCAAAAGATTGCTTATTCTATGAACATATTGCAAAAATGTCCAAATGTTCTTTCTTTATCCACTTTACTAAATGATAACTATTTTAATTCCAGATGGTACATATTGCACAATATCATTCATCAAAAGTTATGTGATTCCAAGCACATAAAACTCTTATGCAAAAAAGTAACTGTTCTAAAGTTCCTTTGTTGTTTCTCTTTCTTTATCCTCTCCCTTCTTTCGCAAGAGACAACAGTATCTCTGAAAAGCAAAAAAGACTGAGACACCACTAATTATTCTTTTCCAAGTAAAGAGTTAGTTTTTACTAATGATTCTTTTTTAAAGCATTTCTTGAGCTATGTACTTTTGTCTAGAGAAATCTGAAGGGCTATGCAGTATAGTAGCTAAAATAAAAAAGAAAAGCTACCACCCTTTACATAGCAAAGAAACTAATCCATCTGATCTGAATGGAAAATAATGTGTCAAAAATATTATGCCATGTTTTTTTGAGATTTTATTTTAATTAGAAAGTAGAATTAAAAGTCCTACCAGAGTCCTGGTTCCTGATAGCATTTGTTTCTTATAACCAGCCTTCTTATAATTAGCCTGTTGTCTAAGAGAATATAATCTAGTTCTGACGTTTCAGCTGAGATGAAGAAGAAAAATACACATAAAAAAACCCCAAATGGCTGCTGTTTTGAATCACCAAAAATAAATTGCTGAATATATATTGATAATGTTATGAATACCCAGTATCAAATACAAACAGTAATAAAGAGAAGTTTCAACTTGCACAGTTTGCACAAACAAATTAACGAAATTTATACCAACTCAAAAATCAAAGATACTATTTCTCAATCTGGAAAGCAAAGGAAAGAGGTGGCAGGATCAACTAAAGCAAAAGAAGTTCAACCCATTTCTATTCTGGTTGACTCCAACCACAGGGAACATGCTCTCACATCTTGCAGTTGGTGCAAGTAAATAGCAGATTATATTTGTCAGATTATACTGTCACACCACTGACTTCTTGTATTGTTTCATGCAACTACAACATATCTAGACTTTAATTTTCTTATTTGTTAATGAGATTAAGAATAGGTGCTGCAACAAAACAGTTGGTCGTTTATGTCAACACTGGCTGCTGACTCCCATTTTCTGTTTACCTCTTCTCTACAGAGACTGAAAAGGCCAAACGTTTAGTTTCTAATTCTCACTTTGTCTTTTCTTCAATTATCCTCAAAGCAGATTCTGAGACAAAGATTTGGATAGAAAGAAAATAATTTAGAGGGATGTGTAATAGAAAAGCCAAAAAAGGGTGCAATCACCATGGAGACAACTAGTGATCAGACACTATGGGGACCCTGAGAAATTGTGGCGAAGTCCTCCCAGAATTATCCAGTGAAGGGTGAGAAAGCTGGGGATTCTTGTATAACTACTCTTTTTTTTTTTTTTTTTTCCAATTCAACTTTCCATCTCTTTAAAATAGACAATTCAACATGACTGCACCATGAGTAACTGGACATGTAGGCACAGTTTTAAAAAGTCATCTTAAAATTATGTGCTTGTGCAATACTGCAAATTTGTCTTGGCAGGAGAAAAAGTACAGAANTTTTTTTTTTTTTTTTTACCAATTCAACTTTCCATCTCTTTAAAATAGACAATTCAACATGACTGCACCATGAGTAACTGGACATGTAGGCACAGTTTTAAAAAGTCATCTTAAAATTATGTGCTTGTGCAATACTGCAAATTTGTCTTGGCAGGAGAAAAAGTACAGAATTTGATCAGAAGACCTGAATTTTATCTCCTTCTGGCTTTGCCACTAGCTGATAACAAAATGGAGTGGCCTCTCTGTCTGGGCCTTAGAATTCTGTTGAGAAATGATAAGCTTGGATTGCTGATGAAACTAATTACTTTTCCAGTTTACGTATCAAAAGAATTAAATGCACTTTTATGATTTTTACAATAACTTTACTCTTTTCTTTATCAGGCCTAAAATATTTTCATTGCCAAACTTACTATTTTTTCACTAATTAGAAAATAGAATGCATTTGCACCATCAGAAAGCCCTCTGTAATGTGAATAAATTAATGTGTCTAAAACAAAATCTTTTTGCAGGAGAAGCCAAATTATCTATTAAAGTGACTGGACATAGCTCACACAAATTTTTATAACAGTCCATGTAGTACAAGCAATTTTACTTCATGAGTTGAAAAAAAAATTAGTTTTTAATTCTGAATTTTAAAGAGAAAGATACCATGTGTAAGTAATAAACCTCAAATCCCAAACAAACTAAATCCTCAAAAAAACCCTTATGATTAAAATTTTTTCCTAAACTATCATACTATTGATGCCAGATGTTCATCATGAAAACAGAAGATAAAGAACTTATACAGGGAGAAAGTTGTGTTTTAAACAGTAGGACAGTAACTTGTGGAAGTAATGAGTCAGGGCAAGTCTGATTATCCAATAAGACTCTGTAAAATATTAAAATATATTTCCACGAACCATAGTTTGTATACTCAAAATCATTTTTACAGGACAAAAATACCTAAATTTTTGGATAAATGTCTTATACTTGTAAAGATTACTGGCTATGTGATAAATGCACAAAATGTTATAACTTGAGAGATTTGGGAGACATTTTCTTTTTTTTTTTTAATTTTATTTTTCTACAATGGGTTTAGTTTCATTTACGGTCACTAGCTATGTCTTCAAATTCTGTCTTTCTCTTATCATCCAAACCCACATTTCACAGCTTTTGTAACATCTTTACCTGATCGCTTCTTTAGCACCACAAACTTAATATGCCCTAAAAGTTCTTTCCTTGTGCTGATTTCCCATTCCTTCAACAATGCATCCTTTCCTCCAAGCATTGTTTCATTTATTTATTATCTCTTCATTCAACAAACAAGAGATACGTTGGTAGGAGCTACTGCTGCTGCTGCTAAGTCACTTCAGTCGTGTCCGACTCTGTGTGACCCCATAGAGGGCAGCCCACCAGGCTCCCCCATCCCTGGGATTCTCCAGGCAAGAATACTGGAGTGGGTAGGAGCTAAGGCAGACACAAAGAACAATAAAACACCCTGCCTGCTGCTGAAGGGTCCAGCAGGGCAGTATTACACAAAGTGGTTGTAATAAAATAACGTAACGCTAGAGTTGCTTTAATGAAGCCCCGAACACTTCTTTACTCAGCGATTGTTAAGAAGTTATCTCAGAGAAAGTCACTTGACTTGAGTCTTGAATGTTGAGTTATATTTTCCAAGGTACAAAGAAAGGCAGAGGCACAGCAGAACCCAAGTCAAAAAAAAAAAAAAAAGAGGCAAATAAAAAAACAAAGTGTAGCATGTCTAAAATCTAGATTCAGATTTCAAAGAGTACAGTTTCGTTTATTTCTCACCCTTTGTACTGTTATTACCTAATGTAGTAACATATATATACACATACATACAGCATCTACATATCTCATGGTTCCCATAAACACATTTATTCATTTATTCAGTTCCATTGGATACAAATGCTTTTAGGTTTCAATTATTGACGGTGTCAATATTTTACTTTTTAAACTTTTTTTCCCCAAGAATGAACTTTATGGTAGACCTTTCAGCATTTTAAAGATGTTGCTTCACTGTCATCTACCCTCCATAATCCCCCATAATTTCTTCTCATTGTCGATGAATTTTTTTGGATAGTGGACATTGTGAATGACACACTGTAGAAACTGGATTCTGTTATCTTGCTCTAAACATTATTTATTATTATTCTACTAGGCAATTAAATTGATTTGCTCCAAACTCAAGGTTTTGGCTCCCCTGAAGGGGGAGTCAATGCAACTACTCATTTATCTCAGTCTTCTGATGGTGCTTTTCAGTGAGAAATCTGAACTATTCTCAGAACATGTGAGGTTCAGTGGTTAGCAAAGGATCTGGACAAAGTTTATACACAGATTTGGCTCTCTCTTCTGTTCATCACTCCTTTATTGGATCTTTCTCCTTACTCTCCTCAACCCAGTCAAAGTTTGGCTAGCACACTAACTTGAGAGGGCCCTCATGAGAAAATTTAGTGGAGTTTCCTTTTTTTCATGGGTCAACCCTTTCTGGTTTTTATCTACTTTGTTCACTATTTCTTCAAATATTAATATTTTACTCAGCTTTTATACTTTTACCTGAATTAGGGTTAGTCATATTTCAGCTACTTTAACATTATGGGGATACGAATTTACAGGGAGGTTTTCAATAATAGTTTAATTTTAAACATAGCTATTCGACACATCAGATTTTTTTTTTTTTTTTTTTACTTTTTTGTGTTCTCTCTTTTGGTCACCTTTAACAATTCATCTTTTCTAAGTAACCATTTATTTCATATGGTTTTGTGAAATTTACTGGCAGAGATCCTGAGTCTTTTATTTATATTATTGAGTGATATTTCATAAAGTCTGGTGCCTAATTTGTCTCTGGATTTTGAGTTGTTGATTATATAATATTACCTAATAACAACATAAATTTAATTCACATGTTTTTATCTGAGAGCATCTTGACTAAAGAGTAAGAATAAAGACTGATATAAAATTGCCAAGATCCAGAAACTTTATGTTAAAAATGAACTTTATTTATACATCGCCATCATATAAAATCTTACAGATGAAAATTAACTTTTCCTCATTTCAATTTCCAATGTGTTCATAACTGGTGTCAATCTATGGTAAGTTAAAAAGGACTGTGAAAGTTTCTACTATTTCATTAAAAAGTTTAAAATTATTTAGTCCCTTGTGAATGCAAGTAAAACAATTTTTAAAGTTATCACCAAATAATAGGGAGCTTATTGTAAGGATACAAGTTAATATAAGGAAATATGACACTCAGGTATGCAACCTGACTTGAGGTATAATGGAAATCATTGCAGTGCCTGGTATCACAAAGGCCAGAACTGGATTCTAAGCAGCTCTAGGTGATTCAGCAGTGACTAGCCTTTAATGAATTTTTAGAAACATCTGCTCTGCATTCTTTTCCCCCTACCAATCATTTCCCTCTAGCTTTTGCTTCCTCAAAACTTTTATTTATTTTGTTATGATTTCTTTTCTATGCCTTACAAGTGGCTTCTATCTCTGTTTCCCTTAAACTTCAGATTTCTTGGTCTTTGCATATATTTTCTCTCTATTAGTTGGGTTACTTTAATTGCAATTAATAAAAATGCAAAGCAAATTACCATTAATGTAAAATGATTTATTGTTGTATATAGCATATAAATAAAGGCTTACCACTGCATTCAGAAATGATTGATGCAGAGATTAAAATAACATTTCTCTCTCTCAATCTTTCTCTCTCTCTCTGGATAGGTAGATAGATAGGTAGGTTGATAGATACACAGAGATAAGACAAGATTGCTCCATGGGATGGCCATACTGACGTTAGCCCTCCTAGAATAAGTTACATCATATTTTCTTAGTGACCTGGATGAAAAACAGTGTATATCCCAACAGCTTTAACATAATATCCAGTAGGCATACTCTGATAGACTCTAATTAATATAGCATATTAAGGGCCCATCTCTAAATCAATATTTGTTTCATACCCATGGCAGTAGAAGCAAGGAGAATGTCAGCTCCTCCTGGACCATATCCAGTAAGTTTCTAACAGTAAAATTATTATAGCCCTAGAAGAAATGGAGAAGGAAATGGCAACCCACTCCAGTGTTCTTGCCTAGAGAATCCCAGGGATCGGGGAGCCTCATGGGTGGCCGTCTATGGGGTCGCACAGAGTTGGACATGGCTGAAGCGACTTAGCAGCAGCAGAAAAAGAAATGTGGAAAGAATGACTGGACATAAACACAAAGAAGGCTAGCATACTCCATAGTTCCTAGTTCAGTTTTCTGACAACGATTACATTGTCATTCAGGGCATTTTTCCATGGTCGACTCTCATAGTCTGGCATGGATATATTTCTTGGATGCAGCATTCAGTCATTGTCCATTCACAGGTGCTTTTCAGTAATATCACATTGTACAAAACCAGGTGTACAGAGCAAATCTGTGTTAAAAGCTCAGAGTGGAATTGTTTTTCCCTTAAAAATGTTTGTGGGCTTGGAAGATACAACAATAGTCATTTAACTATTATTTCAGATGAAGAAAGTCAGTTGGTTACATTACTTTTTAAAAACATCAAACTTCATTATTATTTTCTTTTAATTTCCATCTAAGAAGTCCAACAAACAAGTCTATAAATCTATGCCTTAACTCTTACTAAATCAAAATATTATCATTTTGACATTATTATTGACATTTTTATAAATATATTGTCACATGCCATATTTGATTAAGTTTAACATATAGGTAGACTAGAGAGGCAAGAATAGAGTTATAATAATCAGCAAATTGTCTCTTATTAAGGAAGTATTTGAATCCTGGATTGACTGTGATTCATTTTATAAAGTTAAACAGTTCCAAGGGTTATAAATCTTTATTGAAGCCAAAGATAATGTCTGTGCAGAAATGAACATTTAGGAGTGGAAAATGGTAGAACAAATTTCATCCAAAATGATGTCTATAACATTATTTGTACTAAATCTTAGTATGTGCTTAAATTCAGAATGTTCTTATAACTTAATATCTAAGTGTTCAAAGCAAACTGTGTCTAGAAAAAATGCATAGAAAAGTTAAATAAGGAGAAAAAGCACCGTATAAAAGTGTCTGGTTTTAATATAAAATAGGATACCAGCTGGGTTGAAGTATGTTTCATATCTTTAAATATTTTCAGTAAAATAATTGAGGCATAAGCAATTTGAATACCAAATGAATAAAAAGTAATATTTCATTCAGAAAACAAAGCACACAAGAAAATCAATGTTCCTTTCATTTTTATCTCTAGGAAAGGGCTTAACTTTGAAATGCAAATTTTAAGTTTAGAATTCAATAATTCTAAAGCTTTCTCAGTGAAATTAACAGGAAATTTTCTTTCCTCAACAAAGAATTCCTCACAGGAAGAGCTATGATTGTACTTATCTACTCACTTATCATAAACACTTGTATAAACAGAACTTTTCCATAACATTGAAAAAAGTTCACCCAAATTCCCAGTCCAACTCCACATGTCTGAAATATTCCACAACCCTTACTGTCTTTGAGAAATAGCACAGAAGAGTCTGTCATTACAAACTTTCCTCACAGTATTTAATTTTGCTGTATTCACTACAAGTCTTTTATAACAACACTAGTGCCAAATTCATCATGTGGTTTCTTGGGTATAATATTTGCAAAGTACTCAACTAGGCTTCCACAAATGAGAATAGAAAGGGATTCCAAGATAGACCGTGTTCCTCCAAGTCCACAGGTAAGCCAGTAACCACTTCGGAATTGGAGCTCTCCCATGTAATATTTGTGGCAAAGTGGTTTTCAGTTAAACCTTGATCTGCTATTACATGTCATTTTTATGAGACTTTTCCTCTAGTTGTCCAATTTAAGACATATAAGATCTTGCAAACAGTCATGAATGTCTATATATAGATAAATATTTGTTGTTGTTTAGTTGCTCAGTTGTGTCTGACTCTTTGTGACCCCATGGACTGTAGCCCGCAAAGCTCCTCTGTCCATGGGATTTCCCGGGCAAGACTACTAAAATGGGTTGCTATTTCCTTCTCCATGTAATCTTCCCAACCCAGGGATCAAACCCATGTATCCTGCAAGTCTCCTGCATTGCAGATGGATTCTTTACTACTGAGTCACTATTTATATTGATTCATTTTCATACTTGGGAATATATACATATTTTAAAATTTGAAATACATTTTAATTCAAAATTTTGTAAATCTAAAGAAAATTAATAAAAATAAAACACTGCATGTCTATATAACTGTGTAGTGTTTGAAGCTTACCCTATACTAACTTCCTTTAGCTATCTTTAAATTTTATCCTCATAGTCTTTCTTTTTCCTTTCTCTTTACTTCTAGTTTCTCTAATTTGTCTCCCAACCCAACTAGTATCACTAAAGCAGTTTTTTTTTTTTTTAATCAGTGTCACCAGGGGCACCCTTGTTGCTAAATTCAGTCATTAACCTAACCCTTGTGGTACTGTTATTACCCGCCTAATATCCATTCTTTAGATGAACAGGCTCCAGCTAACCTGTTGGTATCAGATGGAGCACAGCCATTGAGGTTATAGCAGTCTGTTGTCTTAGGCAACCTTAGATCCATGAGATTTTGTTTTTTTTTAATCAGTGTCACCAGGGGCACCCTTGTTGCTAAATTCAGTCATTAACCTAACCCTTGTGGTACTGTTATTACCCGCCTAATATCCATTCTTTAGATGAACAGGCTCCAGCTAACCTGTTGGTATCAGATGGAGCACAGCCATTGAGGTTATAGCAGTCTGTTGTCTTAGGCAACCTTAGATCCATGAGAATAAACAACTAATGCTTTAAGCTTTTGGGTAATTTTCTTTTTTTTATTTTTTAATTAAAAACCAATGCTTTGCAAAGAAACGTATTACAAAAATGACTTTTACTAAAGAAGTGAATTTGTTCTAAATGAAAAAATATTCCCTCCATGAAAGATCAAATACACATTTTCTAGGGAAATTATATTGCGTTAATGATTTAACAGTGCACAAACAAGGACTATAGATTTTCTTTCAATTAGTACTGAAACCTTAGTATAAAAACTAGTGGAAGGTGGGTGGGGGAACGTTTTATACCCTGAACCCCAATATTCCAACTCTGTGTCCTGTCCTGTGGTCATAATTTATAAAAATCCTAACTGTGCAGTGATTTGGGTTTTTTTAACTTCAGTGATGTGTTAAAGGCAATGAGTCTTGATCTGAAGAATCTGTTGTATCCAAAGGCCAGAATAGGACTCAGCTCTGATGATTATATACATAAAATGATGGGCAATTCCTTAATGCATCCAAATCTTACTTTTCAATTCTGAAGTGACATCTGTATCTTTAAACTCTCCTGCAGTATGAGCTATATCAGAAACAAGTGACTGCAAAGGCCAGAAGCATTTGAAGAGCTGTATTTATGGGCAGTGATTCATCTCTTTTAAAACAATTGTTTACTTATTTATTTATCTATTTTGGGTTTCCCAGGGGGCACAGTGGTAAAGAATTGGTCTGCCAATGCAGAAGACACAAGAGATGTGGGTTCGATCCCTGAGTCGGGAAGATCTATTAGAGAAGGAAATGGCAACCCATTCCAGTGTTCTTGCCTGGAGAATCCCATGGACAGAGGAGCCTGGTGGGCTGCCATCCATGGGGTCGCAAAGAGTCGGGTACAACTGAGCACACACACATTTATCTATATATTTATTTTATGATGCAAACAGATTTGTTTGCATGCATAACAGTAAGGAGTAGGCTATAGATACAAAGGCACGCAGTCTTCAGGCAAATGGAGAAGATGAAGTCTTTTGAGTAGTTAGCTGACTTTGGAACCTACTGCAATGGGAAGACTTGCTATGCTGGACTTCCCTGGTGGCTCAGATGGTAAAGCGTCTGTCTACAATGCAGGAGACCCGGGTTCGATCTCTGGGTTGGGAAGATCCCCTGGAGAAGGAAATGGCAATCCACTCCAGGACTATTGCCTGGAAAATCCCACGGACAGAAGAGCCTGGTAGGCTACAGTCCATGGGGCCGCAAAGAGTCGGACACGACTGAGCGACTTCACTTCACTTCACTTCACTTCCTCAGAAATAAGTCTCTTCCCCTAAGACCTCAGCGGGCTTTTCCTGAAGGATGGACCAATATTATATTCCAGGATGCTGAGAAAGTTTTTATGCTCTAGGTTGGTGTATGTGAGAAGTTTATTAGCTTTTACTGATCCAAAAATATTGAGGTTAGCAACTGGCAGGCAGCTCAGTGATGTGAAGTGCCTCTCACCTCTCTTCAGGCTGAACTGAAACGTAAGCTATGTGATTACATCCTTTTCCATCTTCTTTTCCTCAAAATAGGGCCAATTCCAAGGAAACTCCCCGGGGGCCCCAGGTACCCTGTTGCCATTTTTTTGCAAACAAGAAAATGTTGCTTTTGAATATCAAGACTCTACCACCTACTTAAGAATAAGCAGTGTTTGTGGTTTTTTCATGCAGTTCTGCAACCACAAAGTTCCTCTCTCTATTACCCTGTTGGTCTTCCCTTTTTGGACAATCCTCTCTCTTAATTAGCAATTCAGGATTGCTTGTTGATACATCTAAGATATTATTCATTTATTTTCATTTAGTTGCTAATGGGCTTCCCGTTTCTATTTCTTATCCTCCTTGTTGCCTCTGGATGATTACTAAGACAAAGAGGTGGACGTTGATTTTACTTGTGTGCGTGCTAAGTCGTTCCAGTCATGTTCGACTCTTTGTGACCCTATGGACAGTAGCCTGCCAGGCTCCTCTGTCCATGGGATTCTGCAGGCAAGAATACTGGAGTGGGTTGCCATGCCCTCCTCCAGGGGATCTTCCTGACCCAGGGATGGAACCCATGTCTCTTACATCTCCTGCATTGGCAGGCAGGTTCTTCACCACTAATGCCACCTGATTATACTTGGCCATATTCAAATAAAAATTTCACCTTCCTGGGAACTTTCCTCATTTGACATGTTTTATTTCCTTTATAACACATATCACTTTTGACTGCCTAGATTGTTTCTGCATCTTTAGTGCATAGAACAGCTCTTGATATTATAATTCACAAATATTTATTGAAGCAATAGGAGTCCAATATATATACATATTTTATTAAAAGCTGTCTTTTCACCCACATAAAACTAATTTTTTCCCAAAGCATGATATACTTCAAAGTGGTTTATAGACACATATATTGGCAGTTTACATAAGCAGCTTTAAAATTTATTTTTAATGTGATACACACACACAACATTAACAAAAACACAACTCACAGAAATCATGAGATAGTATGAGGCTAAACATTTAAAGAAATCAAGTTGCATTTGATTTGAAAAAATATTAAGTTTTTATAATTAAAACAATAGATTTATAGGGATATGACAAAACTCATTTAAGGGTCTGGGAATATGGAAGTTTGGAAAATACTGTATTGATTCATATATTTAAGCATGATATTATTGGGCCATACTAGTACTGGATTAGGAATCAGGTGATGTTTTCTTAATCATTCCAGCTGCAATGACTTCAATCTCCTATCTGCCCAGACAGTGTTTTTCCAAGCTTCTCTCTCTAAAGATCCCTGATGACCCCCTGTCTTGTCTACTGGCCAAGCCAGGAGAACGGGAACTCACATGGGCTCTTAACACGGCTCCATCTTCTTGACTTTAAAAGAACAACAGCAGGCTTTGTGTTTGTTTGTTTTCCCTTTTATTAAAATATTTTTTTAAATTGGAGGATAATTGCTTTACAATGTTGTGTTGGTTTCTGCTGTAAAACAATGCTGATCAGCTGTAAGCATACGTATATTCCCCTTCCTCTTGAGTCTCCATCCCATTTCCCCATCTCACCCCTCTAGGTCCTCACAGAGCACTGAGCTGAGCTCCCTGTGCTGTATAGCTGCTTCCCACTGGCTATCAATTTTTAAATTGGGTTTACTTTATTTTATTTTATTTTTTCTGAAGTGGCTGGCTTGAGAAAGCTGGGCAGACATGAGTTGGATTTTTAGTTTGTTTCTGATTTGTTTCATGCTTTTCCCTTTTCCCACAGATTCTTCTAATTAAACCTGTTCTCAGATATGTCTGCTGAGAAAATGCATGTGAGGCTTCTCTCATACTTTCTTCTATACTTCCCTTCTTCCCTGAAAAGGATACATTATTTATCTGAATATCATTTGTCCTTCAGTAAGATTGCCGGGAGAAATATCACTAACCTCAGATATGCAGATGACACCACCCTTATGGCAGAAAGTGAAGAGGAACTAAAGAGCTTCTTGATGAAAGTGAAAAAGGAGAGTGAAAAAGTTGGCTTAAAGCTCAACGTTCAGAAAACTAAGATCATGGCATCCAGTCCCATCACTTCATGGCAAATAGATGGGAAAACAGTGTAAACAGTGTCAGACTTTATTTTTCGGGGCTCCAAAATCACTGC
>SJYX01015279.1:136546-153577 GCA_006410675.1 Oreotragus oreotragus | reverse complement strand
TTCTAAAACCAGCTTGAACATCAGGGAGTTCACGGTTCACATATTGCTGAAGCCTGGCTTGGAGAATTTTGAGCATTACTTTACTAGCGTGTGAGATGAGTGCAATTGTGAGGTAGTTTGAGCATTCTTTGGCATTGCCTTTCTTTGGAATTGGAATGAAAACTGACCTTTTCCAGTCCTGCGGCCACTGCTGAGTTTTCCAAATTTGCGGGCATATTGAGTACAGCACTTTCACAGCATCATCTTTCAGGATTTGAAACAGCTCAACTGGAATTCCATCACCTCCACTAGCTTTGTTCTTAGTGATGCTTTCTAAGGCCCACTTGACTTCACATTCCAAGATGTCTGGCTCTAGATTAGTGATCACATCCTCATGATTATCTGGGTCATGAAGATCTTTTCTGTACAGTTCTTCTGTGTATTCTTGCCACCTCTTAATGCACTTGAATTATCACAAAACCACCCCTTCACCTGGTCCATGAAAAAATCACCTTCTATGAAACCAGTCCCTGATGCCAAAAAAAGTTGAGGACCACTTATGTAGCCTTTTAAGATTGTCTTCTTTCATTTAGCAACATGTATTCAAATTTTTACAAGTTACTTTATCGTTTGATAGCTCATTTAAAAAATTATTTTAATGATGCTTCATTGTATGGATATAGCACTGTATATTCATTCACCTTTGAAGGACATCTTGATTCCTTCCAGTTTTGGGTGACTATAAATAAAACTGCTGTAAACAAAGTATTCCCAACTTCTTCCTTCCATCCTTTTCAATATTGTTGTCATTTATTTTATTTGTCCATATGCTATAATCACCTAAAACATTATTGCTATGATTATTTAAACAAACTATTATCTATTAAATTAAGAATAAGATAAATAAAGTACTTAATTCCATCTTTATTTACCCCTTCCCTTATGCTCTTCCTTTCTTTATTTAGGTCCAAGTTTCTGAACTATATCTTTCTTCTCTCTAGACTTCTTTTAACATTTCTTGCAAGGCAGATCTACTGGAAACAGATTTCCTCAGTATAAAACAAACTATTATCTATTAAATTAAGAATAAGATAAATAAAGTACTTAATTCCATCTTTATTTACCCCTTCCCTTATGCTCTTCCTTTCTTTATTTAGGTCCAAGTTTCTGAACTATATCTTTCTTCTCTCTAGACTTCTTTTAACATTTCTTGCAAGGCAGATCTACTGGAAACAGATTTCCTCAGTATATGTTTGTCTAAGAGTCTTTATTTCTCTTTCACCTTTGAAAGATAGGTTGCATGTGTGTGTGCTAAGTCATTTCAGTCATGTCTGACTTGTGACACTATGGACTGCAGCCTGCCAGGCTCCTCTANCTTTAGTCTTGTCCAACTCTGTGCGACCCCATAGACGGCCGCCCACCAGACTCCTCCATCTCTGGGATTCTCCAGGCAAGAACACTGGAGTGAGTTGCCATTGCCTTCTCCAATGCATGAAAGTGAAAAGTGAAAGTGAAGCAGAGATAATAATAATTTGTGTGGTAAGCATGTGAGTGATTATTGGGTCTTTTCCTCAAAACTTATAGTTCTTGAATTTTCATAATGATGAGTATACATACTTTCTACCAAGATAATAAGCTTTTTAAAAAATGCAACATAAAAAAGACAAGTAAAATGTAATAATTCAGGGTCTAAATTATGACAAAATAAGCATTAACAATATCTAAAATTGTTATTTTAAACTTTACTGATTAAGCATGAGTAATGCCAAAATGACATGGAAATATATACATGGAATATATACATATGCTCTACGTGAAGCAGAGATTTAATGATACTACCATAACATTTTGGTTTTCAATGATTTATATACATCTTACACCCAATTCATTAGAAGACAGATAAGAATCAGAAACTGAGCAAAAGAAGCAACCGAAATAGTTTTTAGAAAGTCCGTGCACAAAAGTTCAAAGACTTTGTGATGCATGATAAATTCACTCTTCTTTCACTAGTTTTTGCTGGGAACTACCATTCACTCCCTTTTCAGTCTGTTACAAGATCAAGGAGAAAGCATTTGGCCACAGGTCTAAGTCAACAAATATTTACTGAATGCCTAATATGCATAATGGACCAGAAGTACAGCAATAAATAAAACTGATAAACCATGTTTTGTGGAGATAGCATTCTGGTGGAGAAAATAAATCAACTAACAATTTATGCATTTATGTCATATAGTTATGAGTGTTATGAAGAAGTTCATTCACTTGTAGATGGAGTGCTCAGGGAAGGAGAAACTGAGGAGGTCACATTAAGCAGAGCCCCAAATGAGGTAAGGATTCAACCAAATAGACACTATATTCTCCCAACCCCATTGTTATCTCTTTCCTTGTTTGCTTTCTGAGTGGTGAGCCTATGATTTGATCAGAATCAATAATACAAAAGAAAATATTTTCTCGGGTTATGAGAACAAAGAATTCTCATCTTCTTCCCTGTTTTTAACCTAAAATGATATAAGGTATGGCGCAGATGTAGCTACCAGCTCTGTGTGGAAGATCGCTAATTATGGTATCAACAAAAAGAAAGCTCTCTGGAAAAAGAGAAACTTGTAAGTTGGGTCAAATTACAAGTAACTTTTCAGTTTATTGAGTCAATGAACTACCTGTTTCCTAAGTCAGTTTGATTTTTATACTTCTCTCCAAGAATCCTAAGTGGTGTGGAAGCTCTCTTAGATTCTCATCAAAAGCCTGTACTATATATCTTTGTATGTGACACAAGAAAGTCATAACAAACAAATGTAAAACTTTGCTGCTGCTGCTGCTGCTAAGTTGCTTCAGTTGTGTCCAACTCTGTGAGACCCCAGAGACGGCAGCCCACCAGGCTCTCCCGTCCCTGGGATCTACATGAGGCCAATGGGCAACAGCTTGGAAAGTGTCACTGGACCATTAGCAGTTGCTAGATCAGAAAATGTAGTTTATAAAAAACAAAAAACAAACAAACAAAAAAAACAAGAAGAGAATGAATTTGGCATGTTAACCAAGAACCAGTTATTATAAGTGGAAGTAATCCAACTAGCCCAAGCAAATCATTATAATTTTGTCAAGTGATTATTTATTACTTTGAATTACTATGCATTTGATTCATACAATCATTAATCGACTGATTCACATAAGAAACACTGGGCACAAATTGTGGGCCGAGAACTATGTTAGACATTCAGGATACAACTGTGGCTATGACTAGTAAAGTTTATGCCTCGTGAAGCTAGTATCCGCCTAAGAGAGCTGTATATAAGAAAAGAAAAACTAGAATAGCAGGTTGTAACAGGTGCCATGAAAATCAACACTTGGAGGAAACAATGATTGGGTGTGACTTGAGAACAGAAAGGTCATTCATATGACTGCAGTAGAGAGACTGAGGGAGAGGTGCTTGATCTAGGCATGGAGAAGGAGGGGGGCTCCAGCTGATGGGGAGCTTTCTGGGACAGGGGTCGGGAGTTTAGAGTTTGTTCAAAGAGAATTATAAAGCTACTGAACGCTTCCAGTGAAAAAGATGTGGAGTTTTATGTATTTATATTTCAAATGACTCTTGCTGGTATTTGGACAATAAATGATAGAAGCACAAAACAGGAAGCAAGGAGGCCCAGCAGCATGCTTTTTTGCTAGTTCAGGCGAGAGAAGACAGTGGAATGAAATATATTTTAAGTAGAACTGATCTCTTTGATGGATTGGATGGGACACAGTAAAGAATTGGAAGGAATCTACAATAATTGTAAGGCTTTGAGCTGGAGCCAGCTAGAGAGATGTGACTATCATTTAATAAAGTGTAAAGGAACAGAGTTTAGGGTGGGTCCTACAGCTATTATTTTGGGTATATTATGATTAGATACCGAAGTGAAGATGTCAAGTTCTAAGTAGTCAATGGCATAAAAGAAAAGCAATGGCAGCTCAAACTGAGCTGTGCAGATTGGAGAGGCAGCAGTGGAGACTTAAACATAAGGTGGCGGTTCAAAGTTGTGGTTAAAACCTTGGACTTTGCTGCCAGATGGCTTCAGCTTTGATTCTGGCTCTGCCTCTGACTAGCTGACGTCATTTAATCTTCCTGGACCTTAGTTACTTCTCCACTAAGTGAGGATAATAAACAATGCCAGGCCCATAGCAAGCATTCAAAATGGTAGTTATTCTTAAAATAGAACTGCCTTCTGACCCAGCAATCCCACTGCTGGGCAAACACACCGAGGAAACCAGAATTAATAGAGACACGTGTACCCCAATGTTCATCGAAGCACTGTTTATAATAGCCAGGATATGGAAACAACCTAGATGTCCATCAGCAGATGAATGGATAAGAAAGCTGTGGTACATATACACAATGGAGTATTACTCAGCCATTAAAAAGAATACATTTGAATCAGTTCTAATGAGGTGGATGAAANCCCCAATGTTCATCGAAGCACTGTTTATAATAGCCAGGACATGGAAGCAACCTAGATGTCCATCAGCAGATGAATGGATAAGAAAGCTGTGGTACATATACACAATGGAGTATTACTCAGCCATTAAAAAGAATACATTTGAATCAGTTCTAATGAGGTGGATGAAACTAGAGCCAATTATACAGAGTGAAGTAAGCCAGAAAGAAAAACACCAGTACAGTATACTAACATATATATATGCAATTTAGAAAGATGGTAATGATAACCCTGTATGTGAGACAGCAAAAGAGACACAGATGTATAGAACGGACTTTTGGACTCTGTGGGAGAGGGAGAGGGTGGGATGATTTAGGAGAATGACATTGAAACATGTATATTACCATGTAAGAAACGAATTGCCAGTCTATGTTTGATATAGGATACAGGATGCTTGGGGCTGGTGCATGGGGATGATCCAGAGAGATGATATGGGGTGGCAGGTGGGAGGGGGGTTCAGGATTGGGAACTTATGTACACCCATGGCTGATTCATGTCAATGTATGGCAAAACCAATACAGTATTGTAAAGCAAAATAAAGTAAAAAAAAATTTTTTTAAACATTGTGTTTTTGTTATAATTTTAGAGTGGAAACAGATGAGGTCACCCAAAGACTAAAAGCTAAGGTACTCCAACATTTACAGGCCTATTAGGGAAAGAGAAAGCTGAGAAAGGAATTGAGAAGGCATAGCCAATGAGATATGGAAACCAAGGAGGGCTGCTAGGACAGCAACTGGGACAAAGCCAGAGAGCTATCCATGCAGGACCCCAAACAGAGTGGAAACAGATGAGGTCACCCAAAGACTAAAAGCTAAGGTACTCCAACATTTACAGGCCTATTAGGGAAAGAGAAAGCTGAGAAAGGAATTGAGAAGGCATAGCCAATGAGATATGGAAACCAAGGAGGGCTGCTAGGACAGCAACTGGGACAAAGCCAGAGAGCCATCCATGCAGGACCCCAAACTGCAGTAGAATGAAGAGTGGATGAGAAAAGAGCACGAAGAAACAGTAAATGCATACCATTAGTTCAAGAATTTTTTTTTTTTCTATAAAGGGAACAAAGAAATGGAATAATAGTAGGATGAAAGTGTGGAATCTCAGTTTTAATGATGAGACATCCATCTAAAGTCATAACTGTAGAATTTATAGGATGACTCAAGTCTGTAGATATACATTTTTGGACCCTGGAGTGTTTTAAAATAATTTGATTTTGAATTTTATTTTAGAAGTGGCATATGCTCTGATAGTTACCACTGTACCCATGGTATTCTGTACTTTCAGTATAGAATATCTGCTTGACTATGCACAGGCTGTGTGTGTTTCTACATACAGTAATGGAGAGGGGAGCTAGTGGAGCAAGAGGGGATAATTAAAGAAGCATAGACCCACTCCAGCACTCTTGCCTGGCAAATCCCATGGACGGAGGAGCCTGGTAGGCTGCAGTCCACAGGGTCGCTAGGAGTCAGACACGACTGAACGACTTCACTTTCACGTTTGACTTTTATGCATTGGAGAAGGAAATGGAAACCCACTCCAGTATTCTTGCCTGGAGAATCCCAGGGAAGGGGGAGCCTGGTGGACTGCCGTCTATGGGGTTGCACAGAGTCGGACACGACTGAAGCAACTTAGCAGCAGCAGCAGCAGACCTGGAGAAGAGAAACAGGGAATTAGCTCCTGTTTGGGGAATTTACTTTACTTCTTCCACTGTCACAGAAGGCAAAACAAAAACACACATAAGTGCAGGTGGGTTTCATAATGAGTTAATCGAACATTTCTGTAATGACCTTCGCTATTACTCTGCTGATGTTTGTGAGGAGAAACAGAATATAGGATGTGTTTAAGGACAACGGAAATGAAATGTAGTCATATTAGAGTACTGGGAAGGGAATCAACATCAGAAA
Organism: Oreotragus oreotragus; assembly: GCA_006410675.1. Classification (NCBI taxonomy): domain Eukaryota; kingdom Metazoa; phylum Chordata; class Mammalia; order Artiodactyla; family Bovidae; genus Oreotragus; species Oreotragus oreotragus. The sequence continues at coordinate 147,231 of SJYX01015279.1, read as the reverse complement.
AATGGTAGATCTGCTGGCTAGGGTTGAAGCTTATTTTTAACAATTTAAAGTGACACCAATTGCTGTAGGTGATTTTCATTAGTAATATACAGCTGCTCAAATGCAAGAGAGAAGAGGGTTGGGAGTTGTGTTTAACCAAAATTTAAGTTTTCATAAATGAGTATGATGAAAGAAGAAGAAGAAAGAGAGCAGAAAGTGCTTGAAAGGGAGTAATTATGATAATGGTCCATCAAATCTAAAAGCTAAGGAGGAATCTGAAGATAGGAAATTTAATAAATAGTGAAAAAGAGACAGAGTCTGTGGAATGAAGTTCTCCTGAGGCAAAGGGGAAAATAACAATACCTCAGTCATAGGATTATGTCATGCCTAGTGATGACAAGCTGGAGTTACGACAATAAGAGTGGGTAACTTCACGTGAGAAGATAAGGCAACTCCAAGGCCACCGTGGTATGTGGATTATGCACATAGAACCATGTCACTGGACATGATCACAGGGCATCAGTAGAGAGTATGAGGGACCCAGACAAGGAGAGGCTTGACTAGGAGGCCCAGCAGTTGATGACAGGAAGAGGTTGCAGATAATTAAACCAAGTATGGCAGAAAGTGAGGAGGAGCTAAAAAGCCTCTTGATGAAAGTGAAGGAGGAGAGCGAAAAAGTTGGCTTAAAGCTCAACATTCAGAAAACGAAGATCATGGCATCCGGTCCCATCACTTCATGGGAAATAGATGGGGAAACAGTGGAAACAGTGTCAGACTTTATTTTTGGGGGCTCCAAAATCACTGCAGATGGTGACTGCAGCCATGAAATTAAAAGACGCCTACTCCTTGGAAGAAAGTTATGACCAACCTGGATAGTATATTCAAAAGCAGAGACATTACTTTGCCGACTAAGGTCCGCCTAGTCAAGGCTATGGTTTTTCCTGTGGTCATGTATGGATGTGAAAGTTGGACTGTGAAGAAAGCTGAGCGCCGAAGAATCGATGCTGTTGAATTGTGGTGTTGGAGAAGACTCTTGAGAGTCCCTTGGACTGCAAGGAGATCCAACCAGTCCATTCTGAAGGAGATCAAGCCTGGGATTTCTTTGGAAGGAATGATGCTAAAGCTGAAACTCCAGTACTTTGGCCACCTCATGCGAAGAGTTGACTCATTGGAAAAGACGCTGATGCTGGGAGGGATTGGGGGCGGGAGGAGAAGGGGACGACCGAGGATGAGATGGCTGGATGGCATCACGGACTCGATGGACGTGAGTCTGAGTGAACTCCGGGAGATGGTGATGGATAGGGAGGCCTGGCATGCTGCGATTCATGGGGTCGCAAAGAGTCAGACACGACTGAGCAACTGAACTGAACTGAACTGAACTGTCCTGTCATGAGTTTCAGAATGGATGAAGTTATTTTTTTAAGAGTAAAGAGAAGAAATCATTTGAAAGAGAAGATGTAGAGCAGGGAACGTCCCTCCATCTTTACGTCTTGTGAATAAAGATGAAGCACAGCTTTTACTTTAAAAGGACTACAGTGGAAAACGTTTCTTGGGAGACAGCCAGATTTTTAAGATTAAGAAAAAAAGGACTAGGGAACACAGGCAGCACATTGTATTGATATATGAGTGTATGGTGATGCTAGAAGACCTACAAGAGCTGTGAGTGTCTGATGATGACCAGGTATTTGAGGCAACAAGGGGATTCTTCAGAGCTAATCATGCAGACAGTGGCTTTACTCCTTATAATCAGTGGAGTGGGACATCTATACCCTCCTGCTGAATCTTACTGCTGTGGTCTTTGGGAGCTGCTAACAAGGGCAAAGAGTTGTGGGCTGCCCTTGGAGTGACTGCTCCTCTCTGCTCACCACTGCTACAGAACAGAGAGCAGGGACTCATTAGTACAAGACCATTCTGTTTAAAAATTAATTCTGTCTCAGCAAGAAGGATGGTATTTAATTAACTGTGTAGAGTTATAGCCAAAAGGATTTGTATTGATAAAATGTTTGGGGACTTAAAAGGGATAAAGCCATAAGGCCTCAGTTACTAGATAATACAAGTAGTCATATTAACTGATCTCCTGAGCATATCTGATGACCAAGTTCAGGCTCTATTAAGAAAATGATCATGAAACTAGAAGATATTTACCAGGGATATGAAAGGCTGGAACTGGTAATTAATCCTCCCTCATTGTTCAGTGGAGATTAGATCCTCAGGAGGCTGTTACAAATTTGAGCTCCCAGAGTTCAAAACAGTTTTGAAATATTGGAGAGGGTCCAGGCAAGAATAAGAGAAAGTACTTTAAGAATTGTCCCTTAAAAAAAAATGTTGGAGTACAGTTGATTTACAAAGTTGCGTTAGTTTCAGGTGTACAGCAAAATGGCTGAGTTATACATATATTAACCCTTTTTTAGATTATTTTCCCAGATAGGTTATCACAGAGTGTAGAGTTCCCTGTGCTATACAGTAGGTTCCTGTTAGTTATCTATTTTATTTATGATGAAGGTGAAGTCGCTCAGTCGTGTCCGACTCTTTGCGACCCCGTGGACTGTAACCTAGTAGGCTTCTCCGTCCATGGGATTCTCCAGGCAAGAATACTGGAGTGGATTGCCATTTCCTTCTCCAGGGGATCTTCCCCACCCAGGGATCGAACCCAGGTCTCCCACATTGGAGGCAGACACTTTAACCTCTGAGCCACCAGTGTGTATATGGCAATCCCAATCTATCAATTTATCCCTCTTCCCATTACCCCCAATAACCATAAGCTTGTTTTCTATATCCATGACTCTACTTCCATTTTATAAATAAGTTCACATGTACCCTTTTTTAGATTCCACATATAAGCAATATCATATGATATTCGTCTGTGTTTGACTTCACTCAGTATGACAATTTCCATTTTTACAAGGAAAGAGAACTTGGAAGAAGACTCACAAATGATCATTTTTGCTTTCCATTCTATCTTAAGACTAGTAATTGTCAACATAATATTAATTCTATATATAGTTCTATATATAACACAAGTAATTTGGCTATGAAATCATCATGAAAAAACTGCATTCACGGAGAGTGTCCTGAGGCACATGGAAGACATCACTGAAACATCAATAACTTAAAGCGGCAGTTCCCAACCTTTCTGGCATCAAGGATTGGTTTTTGTGGAAGACAGTTTTTCCATGGGAAGAGTAGGGGACATTTCAGGCAGTAATGCTAGTGATGGGGAGCAGAGGAAGCTTTGCTCTCATGACTGCTGTTCTCCTCCTGCTGTGTAAGTTTCTAACAGGTAAGTTTCTAACAGGTGTGGCCCTGGGGTTGGAGATTCCTGGTTTAAAGGACAGAAATGCCTCTTTCCAGAAATGCTCTGAAAATAGCCTCTAGATGATGTGGTGCGACTGAAAGCGTGCGCGGCTGTCAGGAGGAAACCACTGCCTCCAAGATGGCCTCACTACTGTTCCAGAGGTCTGTGTAGATTTCATGCTTCACATTCTATCACTGCTTCCATTATCAATAAAGCTGACCCTGAGAAAAATAATTCACACTGAGCACAAATTATCTGTAACCAGGTACAGATGATGGGGATAATGACTGAGAGTGCCCTGAAGAGATGGGCAAAGCAGTTTGAAGGACGAAATATCGGAGGGAACCAGAAAGGGGAATGAGTGTTCTGAAGACAGACCATCTCCTCTGTCAGTTTCTCCAGGACCAAACCTGCTTTCAAAATCCAGGAAAGCTGTTCACCTCTGGTCATGAAGGAAAGATTCCTGGTGTACAGGTGAGAGCCAGATGCCTAGATTTACACAAGACATACCAGAATACCAGATGAAAGTTTCAGTTTTCTCTAGAATTTTTGCAGCGTGAGTAAAAGTGAAGAAAAGAAATTTAATACAAATATATTTTCTCTATATACCTGTAATAAAACTCAGCTTCACAAAACACATCAGGTACCAAAAGCCTAAAATAAATCTTGTATTCTGGGGCAAAAAAGTTTTTAATGTAATTTGATTTTGGGGGCTCTGATTGATAGATAAAAGAGAAGAAATGGAGCTTTCTTTTCAAAACACACAGATCATATTTATGCATTATTACTGGGCATAATTTTTTAAAAAGATACGCAAGAGGTTATTGTTTGCTCTCAAAGCATTCCAAGCAATCAAAATAATTTGTTTTCTTTTGTTTCTTTTCCTTACCCAACATTATATAGGTAAGGGTTTTGCAACATTTACTAAATTTCAGTTAATGTCAGTGAAAATTGAAAAAAAAATTTCAAGATATGCAAGTTTTGGTAAAATTCTTTCTTCTCAGAACACTTCTGAAATATCCATTTATAGTATCACTGTGTACATTAATGTCTTCCCTTAACTAGTGAATGTGTTGTAGACGAGATATGCTAAAACAAACTTTTTCCATTTAAAAATTTTGAGGGGACACATTTGCAATCAGAATTCCTTTAACATAATTTCAGGAGCTTTCTGTACTATTGGCTTTCTGTACTATTGTAATTTGGCTTCTGCTGCTTAATTTGAGTGATTATAAAATAATTTGGGTTTTTTAAAGACTGAGAAGCATTTCCCAAGGTGAGCTTTTCCAAACAGAAAACTGAGTGTTATAAATTCCACCTCCCACAGACCAGAATTCACAACTATTGGTCAGGGGCAAATACCACTGGGACAGCATCCTCAGTCCCTGCGTGCCATTTCAACAAGTCGGAGCCAAAGGTAAGTTTTTACACTTGCCTTCTTCTTGGGTTATAGACTTTTTTTTCCTACTATAACAACCTTTGAAAAAAAATAATTCACCTTGCTTTAGTATTTCATGGTGAACTTCAATGGATTGGGTTTAGTGTTCTCCTTTTATATTTATATTATTCTTGGAAAATCCAAAATTCTGAATTAGATTAGGAATTAAAAACATACAGCGAAAAAGTTTATCTTAATAGCCATGACAGATGCCAATAAAATTATAGTTGTTTCCAATATATTCCTTAAATCGGGTGCCATGATATAGAGCACGTTCTTTGCTAGTATTGACAGGCACTATTGGTTGTTATTGATTGAAATATTATGCAAAAGAAGAAAATTATAAGAATCAGGTGTTTAAAATGTACTGATGATCATACTAGAATTCTGCAATTAGAATGCCTTTTTAAGCTATATATTTTAAAGCTTTATATAAGTATATGCTATTAAAATATCATTAGATGGCATAAAGTAGACAATGAGTTCAAAGTTTCAACAAGCCACTACATTAAACACTAATGTAAGCATTTGAAGCAAGAGATATGCTTTTTATCTACACATGGATATATGTTCTTCATATTTTTAAGGTTCACAGACTGCCTTATTGGTGATAGCTTTAGGGAATATGTCAAATGTAAGTAAATTCTAATATGCAGATCTTTATAGTGTGAAGTGAGAAAAAAATAAGCAACTGCATAATTTTTTTGAACAATGAAACTTGCTGGAAATGTACAAGGAAAATATATATTTCTTAGATTAGTGTTGGCCATTGTTACTGCTTCCCACCTGAATATGGAGATTGGTTCTTGAGAGATTTGCAAATCACACTGTTTTATTAAGCAGGACTTTGTTGGTGATTGCATAATGCAGTTTCAAATCTGAGATCATGCAAAACCTGCAATAGCAAGTAAAACAGAGATTTCGTTTATCCTGTCTGAATAAAATTTATTTGAAAAAAGCATAGGAGGGGATAAAAAGGAGCTCCTTGTACTACTTCTTATTCTCAGAGGAATTTCATATGCTTTTGCCTAAACCTGCTTCATAAAGACTTTCTTTCAAGTAACTGAAGGTCAGTTGGTCTGCCAGTGCATTCAAGTTTAAAGGTAATATTTACCATGAATTCCTTTTTATATGTCTGTGTAGGTACAAAAACCACACGTACTGTTCATAAGTAAATCCAAGAAGTGTATCTGAAATACAAAACCTTTAAAATTAGACATGCTTGATAAAAAGTTTTACAAATACTTTGTTCCTCAATAAAGGATCATGAGGTAACACTTTTGATAGGCTTAATTTAAACATTTAAAATTATGCTAAGATTTTTTTTCTAAACTACACTGTATTCAAAGGAGTATACACAGAATTAAAATAATTAAAATTATAAGATATTGACTGATTCTCCCAAATGCATGATGTTATCATGGAAAATAAGAATTATATTAATTAAAGAATTACAAAAGATTGCTCTAATCTTATGTGTGTGCAAATGCTCCTCTAAGGAAATCTTGCTAAACGATGACTTTTAAATATGTATTCCCATTGATTCTGAATCTAAACTTTAAATAGCCATTAAGAATTGAAATAAAACACCAAGGGCTAAAGGAAAAATGGTTTTTTTTATCTCCTCCATTTAGTTAAGAACAAATTTTGAAAATATTTCATGAAATATTAATTTTATGTATGTACAATTAAATTATTTATGTATTAATGACACCCAGAGGCAACAAAGAAGGAAAAAGAGCCTTCATTATTTTTTCTGGAAAAACCTTGGGCTTAAATGAACAAGAAACAGTCTTAGTTGAATTACTAGCCAACTCTGTCTTGGTTTCCTCATTTTTAAAATGGTATGACAGTTATAGTAATCATCATCATCATCATCTCTGCATCCCAGAGCTGATGAAATAACTTCATGCTTAGTAAGTGGTGAAACTTCGATAATGTGAAGGCTTTTGTGAATAAAGTGAAAGTCGCTCAGTCATGTCCAACTGTTTGTGAATCCCATGGACCGTACAGTCCATGCATTCTCCAGGCCAGAATACTGGAGTGGGTAGCTGTTCGCTTCTCCAGGAGATCTTCCCAACCCAGGGATCGAACCCAGGTCTCCCACATTGCAGGTGGATTCTTTACCGTCTGAGCCACCTAAGTTTATCACAGTCTTTCTGCATCTTTTTCTCCACGTTTCTTTGTAAAATAAAATCAGTTTATTATAATTACAATATCTACTGCAAAAATGTGGGTAGGTTTGTGAATTAATTTGAATGCCTGGCAGCAGTAATCCTCAGAATCCACACAGTTACACATGTTATGTTATAAATTATCCATTGAAAGAAAACTACCAGATTGAGTTTCTCCGTATCGGCAGTGATATATCATTCCTATTTAGTGCAAACTATTCATAAGTTATTAGCAATTAAATATTTCTATGTTCCAATGTTTTATGATTAGGAAAGTTTGAAAAATGAAAGCATTAGCAAGACTCATTGTGGGACTTGTCATCTTGGATGCTGCTGTGACTGCCCCAACTCTAGAATCCATCAACTACGACTCAGAGACATACGAGGCCACCTTAGAAGACCTGGATCATCTGTACAACTATGAGAACATTCCAATGGGGCGAGCTGAGGTAACTGACTCCTCCCACTCTTGAGATTTTTTTTAAGCATTATATAAGGGATGATTGGGGTTTCTTCTCTTCAGATAGGTGTTTGTTTACTTAGAAGTAGAGATGGTCCTGGCTTCCCAGGTGATTCAGTGGTAAAGAACTGCCAGTGCAGGAGATGCAGGAGACCCGGGTTTGGTGCCTGGTTCCGGAAGAGCCCCTGGAGGAGGAAGTGGCAGCCCACTCCAGCATCCTTGTCTGGAAGAGGAGCCTGGTGGGCTGCAGTTCATGGGGTGGCAAAGAGGTGGACACGACTGAGCGACAGAAAACATACACGGAACTGTTCCAACTTAATAATTTCATATTAACATTTTCCCCAGAACATGTTCAGTGGGACGGAGGTTAACAGTGGAAGACTCTTATCTTTTTTATACTTCATTTCATTTTCTTTATATCTCCTCATAACGTTGAAAAATAAGCGTTTCTATCAAGTTAGAACAGAGAAAGAGGCAATCAGTGAGAGTGAGGTGAATTCAAATAGTACACCTATAATGATAAAGAAGTTTGGGGAGTTTGAAGTGAAGAAAAAAGATGTGAGAGATTAAAATGTAATAGAAGAAAACTAAACGAATGCAAAAAAGGGACAATGGTTTGAAACTTTGCTGTTTTCCGTGAAAATACGCTTCCCTAAATGACTGATTACTCTCAGCAGTAATGTAGGCATTGGCAAAGCTACAGACCATTACCTAAATCTAATATGACATGTTCCTAATTAAATGGTAGGCCTTTTATATAACTAAAGGATACAGACTAATTTTTCTGAATCAGAAAACAAGCAGACCTTGAAATGTTGGAGTATAAAGAACATACAACATTGACAAAAACTAATTAAGTACAAATAACCAAAAGGGAAATTACATCACCTTTAGAGAATCAGTCATTCAAGTGCAAATCTCCTTAGAATAGCTTTTGATAACTAGGGACATGAAGTATTTAAACAAAAGCATGTATTTAAATTGTATGAGACGTAGATACATCCTTTTTAAGATAGTAAATGTTCTCATCTTTCTTTTTATTGCCTTATTAAATACAGTTAGATTTTCCCTGTATAATATTTTTATATCTTCTCCCTCTACCCTATTCTTTTACTGTCTTTCTCTCGTTTGCCCTCTCTCTTTATCTTTCTCTTCTTTTTTTTAGTGAATTTTCAGGCTCGACAGCAGACTTTTCTTCTGAACATTTGGTTATGACTTTTTAAATCTTTATTCACTGTTGATTCATTTCACTGTGTGCCTTCTATTATACGAAGGGGGCTTTCTGTAGATAATTTATAGATAATTTAATATCTATCTTGCTATAAATGTGATGTCTATATCTCTATTGCATCAATGCAGAGCATTAGAAGAAAGTTTGCAGCACTTAACTCATCTGCCCTTCTCCTTTTTCCATCTTGCATATTTTTTAAAAAACCACAGTGCATATTTGCAGTTATCTACTAAAGTAAAGATTTTAAATTTATTTGTCATTCTTCCAAAAAATATTTCATAGGATTGGTGACTACCATAAGTGAATTCTCTATTTTAAGTGGAGCTAAGGAATTTGGATTCAAGGGGCTATTTATTCACTTCAGAAGAACAGATGCACAATAGAGAAAACACCTGTTGAAACTAAGCCTTCTTCTTGGCTCAGACGATAAAAAAATCTGCCTGCAATGCAGGAGACCTGGGTTCGATCTCTGGGTTGAGATGATCCCCTGAAGAAGGAAATGGTTACCCACTTCAGTATTCTTGCTTGAAGAATTCCATGGACAGAGATACCTGGTGGGCTCTAGTCCATGGGGTCGCAGAAGTGAGTGACACTTTCATGTTTTTTAATGCCCTGGGAAAACTGTGAAGGAAGTGAACTTTATCTGCAGACTGTTTTTAAGTTATTCCTCACTATAAGGATTTATTTTTGTTGCCAAAGAGGCCCTACACATTCTCATGAAAGTCTTAAGTTCTTCCTGCCATTAATAAAATTAAGCTAATCAATATACCCATATAGAGATGATTTAGTAGACAATGTTTCCTCAGTGTTTGCTTATTCTAGAATAAGAACCTTTCTGTAAGGTACTAAATAGGTGGCATTATATCCTACACTCTAGCCCTTACTTCAGGCAAACATTTCTAATTCTCATAATGGCCTACCCAAGCTCAGAAACCTGAACAGCAGAGGATTCCAAAGAGTCATGGACAACAGCTTGTAGTTACTTAAAATACACAAATCATCACTGATTTAATAATTCTTTGTGGCGAAGTCATCATCAGAAAACTGGTTTTAGGTAGGTAATAGATATAGACNCTCATGAAAGTCTTAAGTTCTTCCTGCCATTAATAAAATTAAGCTAATCAATATACCCATATAGAGATGATTTAGTAGACAATGTTTCCTCAGTGTTTGCTTATTCTAGAATAAGAACCTTTCTGTAAGGTACTAAATAGGTGGCATTATATCCTACACTCTAGCCCTTACTTCAGGCAAACATTTCTAATTCTCATAATGGCCTACCCAAGCTCAGAAACCTGAACAGCAGAGGATTCCAAAGAGTCATGGACAACAGCTTGTAGTTACTTAAAATACACAAATCATCACTGATTTAATAATTCTTTGTGGCGAAGTCATCATCAGAAAACTGGTTTTAGGTAGGTAATAGATATAGACGGAGGAACCTGGTGGGCTGCAGTCCATGGGGTCGCGACTGAGCGACTTCACTTTCACTTTTTACTTTCATGCATTGGAGAAGGAAATGGCAACCCACTCCGGTGTTCTTGCCTGGAGAATCCCAGGGACAGCGGAGCCTGGTGGGCTGCCGTCTATGGGGTCGCACAGTCGGACACGACTGAAGCGACTTGGCAGCAGCAGCAGCAGATATAGACATAGATAGATATGGGCTTCCCTGGTGGTTCAGATGGTAAAGTGTCTGCCTGCAATGTGGAAGATAGATAGATACAGACAGAAATATAGATAGAAATGTGCTATCAGTTCACTTCAGTTACTCAGTCATGTCTGACTCTTTGCAACCCCGTGGACTGTAGCACGCCAGGATTCCCTGTCCATCACCAACTCCCAGAGCTTACGCAAACTCATGTCCATCGTGATGGTGATGCCATCCAACCATCTCATCCTTTGTCGTCCCCTTTTTTTCCCACCTTCAATCTTTCCCAGCATCAGGGTCTTTTCTTTTCTTTCTTTCTTTTTTTTTTTAACTTTATTTTACTTTACAGTACTGTATTGGATTTGGCATACATAGACATGAATCCGCCACGGGTGTACATGAACTCCCAAACATGAACCCCCCTCCCACCTCCCACCCCACATCATCCCTCCGGATCATC
>SJYX01015279.1:93938-135409 GCA_006410675.1 Oreotragus oreotragus | reverse complement strand
TCAGGGTCTTTTCAAATGAATCATTTCTTCGCATCCGGTGGCCAAAGCATTGGAGTTTCAGCTTCAGCATCAGTCCTTCCAATGAATATTCAGGACTGATTTCCTTTAGGGTGGACTGGTTGGATCTCCTTGCAGTCCAAGAGACTCTCAAGAGTCTTCACCAACACCACAGTTCAAAAGCATCAGTGCTTTGGCACTCAGCTTTCTTATAGTCTAACTCTCACACCTATACAAGACTTCTGGAAAAACCATAGCTTTGATTAGACCAACTTTTGTTGGCAACGTAATGTCTCTGCTTTTTAATATGCTGTCTAGGTTGGTCATAGCTTTTCTTCCAAGGAGCAAGTGTCTTTTAATTTCATGGCTGCAGTTACCATCTGCAGTGATTTTAGAGCTCCCCAAGATAAACTCTGTCACTGTTTCCATTGTTTCCCGATCTATTTGCCATGGAGTGATGCGACTGGATGCCATGATCTTAGTTTTCTGAATGTTGAGTTTTAAGCCAATTTTTTCACTCTCCTCTTTCACTTTCCTCAGGAGGCCCTTTAGTTCTTCTTTGCTTTCTGCCATAAGGGTGGCAATCTTGATTCAAGCTTGTGCTTCATCCAAGCCGGCATTTCACATGATGTACTCTGCATATAAGTTAAATAAGCAGAGTGACAATATACAGCCTTGATGTACTCCTTTCCCTATTTGGAACCAGTCTGTTCTTCCATGTTCAGTTCTAACTGTTGCTTCTTGACCTGCATACAGATTTCTCAGAAGGCAGGTCAGGTGGTCTGGTATTCCCATCTCTTTCAGAATTTTCCACAGTAGTTGTGATCCACACAGTCAAAGGCTTTGGCATAGTCAATAAAGCAGAAATTGATGTTTTGCTGAAACTGTCTTGCTTTTTCAATGATCCAACAGATGTTGGCAATTTGATCTCTGGTTCCTCTGCCTCTTCTAAATCCATCATGAACACATGGAAATTCATGGTTCATGTACTGTTGAAACCTGGCTTAGAGAATTTTGAGCATTACTTTGCTAGCGTATGAGATGAATGCAATTGTGTGGTAGTTTGAGCATTCTTTGGCATTGCCCTTCTTTTGGATTGGAATGAAAACTGACCTTTTCCAGGCCTGTGGTAACTGCTGAGTTGTCCAAATTTGCTGGCATATTGAATGCAGCACTTTCACAACAACATCTTGTAGGATCTGAAATAGCTCAACTGGAGTTGCATCACTTCCACTAGCTTTGTTCATAGTGATGCTTTCAAAGACCTGCTTGACTTCACATTCCAGGATTTCTGGCTCTAGGTGAGTGATCACACCATAGTGGTTATCTGGGTCATGAAGATCTTTTTTGTATAGTTCTTCTGTGTATTCTTGCCACCTCTTTTTAATATCTTCTGCTATGAAAATATAACACACTTGAAAACATAAACTGTATATAATTTTAAAAAGATATTTATGAAATTGGTCCAGTAGCAAAAATCAATCAACCATCCACTAACCCATCACCTACTATGGCAAAAACCCCAAAACAAACAAATCAATATGATAAAGTAAGGTGACATGAGGAACAAAATTCAGAAGAACTTTAGTTCAGATCTTTACAAATTATTACTATAAATCTCCTTATAAACAACTGCCATATAATTCCCTATGGGAAAACATGAAATACAGCCAATAGTTCCAGTCATGTGAATGGATTCTAGAATCTGATTAACATGGCATGAATTTTTTGGATGCCGTCTGGGAAGTTTAGATTTTGGAAGGGCAAATAAACTTATATATCTCATCTTTATAAATTAAAGGCAGTGTTTCCACATGTTCTTGATCTTATGGGATACTTTTTGAGTGAACACTGATAACACACCCGTATAGGATCTTGTTGATGAAAAAGTTCAGAGTAAATGATGCACATTGAAAATGAGGGGATTTGATTCTTGTTTGTTTTTCTTTTGTCCTTGATGCCAAGAGTGTGGTTCTGCATAATTTAGCCTAGAATTTGTTTCATCTGTACAAAAGACAACTTGATATTCTAAAATTGTAAAATGACAAGATAACTGCTTTTAAAGTCTAAAACTTGGCAATTTATGCTAATATAACTGATCCTTTGGTCTAAACTTGGTATGATTAATACTTAAGGCCTTTGATATATGTGGTAGGCAGAATTCTAACATGTGCCCTAAGTGGCCCATTCCTGGAGGCATTGCTCTTTACAATTCTTTAACATCATAAATATATTGGGATATCACTCCTGCAATAGGTTATGTTCTATGGCATACTTGAAATTTAAAAAGGGAGATTATCTTAACCTGACCTAAACTCATGAGCCCTTTTAAGTCAGTGTCTTGAGGTTAGGGACAAAATTGGAGTCACGAGAGAAATTCAATGCAAGGGAAATGATTTGTTTCTGGCTTTAAAGATAGATGGGTATATGCAGCAGGAATGCAGGAAGTCTCTAAATGCTGAAAAGAAGTTGATAGCCAGCAAGTATATGGGGGTAAGAGAAACCCATTTCTAAATATACAAGAAATTTCAGGTTCCACATGAGGTTACAGCCCTGGTCATCACCTCTATTTTGGCCTTGTGAGATCTTAAGCAGAGAACCCGGTCAGGCCATTCTTGAACTTCTGATCCACAGAAACTATGAATTTAAAAATGAGTATAGTTTCAAACTACTATGTATGTGTGTGTGCTAAGTTACTTCAGCCGTGTCCAACTCTTTGCAGCCCCATGGACTGTAGCCTTCCAGGCTCCTCTGTCCATGGGGATTCTCCAGGCAAGAACACTGGAGTGGGTTGCCATTCCCTCCTCCAGGGGATCTTCCTGACCCTGATAGCAATTTTCAATGCAGCCACAGAAAACTAATATAATATGTAGTGATTTAAACTGCTTTTCTGAAAGTCAGATTTGAATTATTGTAAGGTGCAAGGCTTGCATTTACGAGTCCAGTGATTTATTTAGTCAGTGATCCAAACCACCCTTGATTCCCAGGGTTAGAATCTCAATAGAGCTTTATGAATTTCTACTGGTAGTAGTATATTCATTACCTCCTCAGTGGTTGGAAAGTATTTCTTCCAATGGCTTGAAAATTATATGTGGTTAATATTTCAGACTGATGACTTACGTGATTTCTGAAGCTCTAGAATATCTGGGATCCACTGGACTTGTGTTAGAAAAAGATTTTAGACCTAGCAATTCCATCATCTGGGCTTCCCTTGTGGCTCAGCAGTAAGAATCTGCCTGCCAATGCATGAGATGCAAGTTCTATGCCTGGGTTGGGAAGATCCCCTGGAGAAGGAAAGGGCAACCCATTCCAGGATTTTTGCCTGTGATACCCCATGGACACAGGAGCCTGGTAGGTTATAGTTCATGGGGTCACAAATGAGTCAGACATGACTTAGCAAATAAACAATAACAACATTTCTGTCACAATGTTTTAAATTATCCTGTGGATAAATTTGCTGATATAAAGTTGCTGCAGTTTTTGCCTCTAGTTTTCATTTTACCATAATGATATGAGTAGGAACTGGTTATAAGCCATAAGACTGAAATGCAGATGTTTTCCTTCTTGATGGATCGTAGCTTAATTCTGAGCACTTATTGCATGTCAGTACTATTCTAGGAATATCACATGTATTATCTCATTTATTTCTCCCAACCAAAGAATGAAGTCTATTATTATTCCCATCGAATAGATAAGAATGTTGAGACAAAGAGTAGTTAAGTAGCTTGACTAAGACTACAGTTATTCATAATATATAATCGTAGTGATGTTCTCTTACCAGAATATAATTTCCAACAAACTAATAAAGATTATATTATCCTCCCTTCATTTTCTACCATTGTCTAATTGTCCATTTAACTTGCACCAGTTTTGGTTGAGGGAAATGGCAACTCACTCCGGTGTTCTTGCCTGGAGAATCCCAGGGATGGGGGAGCCTGGTGGGCTGCAGTCCATGCGGTGGCGGAGAGTCAGACATGACTGAGCGACTTCACTTTCACTTTTCACTTTCATGCATTGGAGAAGGAAATGGCAACCCACTCCAGTGTTCTTGCCTGGAGAATCCCAGGGATGGGGGAGCCCGGTGGGCTGCCGTCTATGGGGTTGCACAGAGTTGGACACAACTGAAGCGACTTAGCAGCAGCAGTTTTGGTTGAACTTAATGCTGGGTGCATTTTAAACTGCACTCTTAGAAAGAAAAACATTCTTCTATGGGTGAATATGGTGAACTAGAAGTGAACTTTATAGACAACTGACAGTGATGTATTTTTTTTAGGAAAAAATGGTTTAAGACTACTTAAGAATAATTGCAAATAGGTATATGTATCTAAGTTATAAGGAATAACCTGAGTGTGTAGGGTCCAAGGAAACATTTCACTAATTTTTTAAAAGATTCATGAAAAATCTAAATAGTTCAAAATTCTGTATTATTTGAATGCCTTAAGTTGAGATTGTGCTTTTGACTGAGCAGGTATTTGGTGTTCACATTTTCATGATGCAGTTTTTGCATTATTGATTGTACATTTCTCTTAGGTCTAAAAAATCATTGGTCTTGTCCATGAGTAAATGATTTTGCTCAGAAACATACTCAGTGGCTGTATTAATATTTATTGAGGTTCTGCTGAAAGGTATGAACTTCCAGTCCTCCAGGAAATTTTCTTGGCTCCTTCCAGGTAATTAGACTTCTCCATACCTCTATCACATTATTTAGTTTTGCATAATTACTTCTATTTAATTGAGCCTGCACTGTTCCCGTATCTTCAATAAATACCAGAGATATATATCATCTGGTCCCATGAAGCCCTTGGTTGTATTTGTTGTAGGATGGTGTCGGGGACATTTAGGACAACATCACACGGTACTCTTTCATGAGGACATGAAGGAAAAATTTCTCTCCGGCCTCAGTGTCAGAACAGGTTGCAATTTTTAAGAAATTTGTTTATGTTCTAGGCCATCCATCTTGTAAATGTGTTTGTCATTTTTTTTTTTTTCCAGAAAACTAGATCTTAATTTTTGCCTCATTCTTCCCTGGCTTTGTATTATTTCCCACACTTCTATCTTCCCATCACCCTAATCTCTTTAAGGAAGTTATTTTCTGAAATATTACCATATGTGCTTCAAAAACTGCCTTATATACCTACTGGAATGAGAGAAAGTATGCATTCATAAGGAAATAGCATTAATAACTAACAAAAAACATCAGTAATAATTGGCCAAGAGTAAGTTTCTTGAATGAGGAATTCTTTTCTTGCTGTTACTCTTCATTGATCTTAAAATTAAGGCCTCTTTTTCTTTTTTTTTTCCAATTTCACAGAAAGAACAGGTGGCCAGATTGTTTAAAATTATCCTTAAAACAAAAACTGCCATTGAAATAAATATATTCAGCTTCAAAAATAGCCTTTATCAATAAACTTCAAGGGAATGAAAATTAAATTTAGTGAAGTTATAGGAATGGGAGAGAACTCAGTGAAGGCAGTTGTATCAATTAACAATAGAGCAGTGATTTATCGCTTATCATAACAGGATGTTATAAAAAAATTAGAATATATGTTGATGGCCTGTAACACCTGAAACTGCTAAAGTAGAATCAAACTAATATGGGACTACTTACAAAAATCAATGTCCACTTTAGATAATGACATATAAAAAGGATCTTAAAATTAGGTTATACAAGTATAATGAATTGGTGTACAACTTCATTAATACCAGAGGATAGTTTGTCTCAAAACTCATCTCTATATATTCTGAAGAAAAAACAATTAAATTAGAAATATTTCTACTCTTTATTTCTTCTGGTGGAAAAGGCATGCAATATTTTATATTGTATCTGGAATGATGTCTTACTTTGGCTAATTTATATAATATATTTTAAAGTTTCAAACATATGGTTGGCATATAAAATACCTCTTATTGGAAGAAGTAACTTGTTAAAGCATCAGTCAGGCTAAAGTAAATATTTTTTTCAGGGTATGGCAAAAATTAAAAGCTAATCTTTCTCTTTACCCTCCCTTTTCATCAAAGAGGCTCTGAGGATGAGAGGAAAGAATTTTGCTGATGATCCTTTAATATGGTTTTCTGATTGAGTTTCCATATGCTTCTTTCCAAAGCAGCATTAAACCATTTGATTTTTATTTTAAGCTATTTGAAAACCTTAAAAAAGTGAAGTAACAAAAATGTACAATCATGCAGGCTCATCAGGAGAAAAAGTTCACTGATATTATTTGCCAGTGATTTGTTTGTGTTTGTATCTGTACTATACATTACTTATGAGACCACAAATGTAAGTTAATTATCAAAACTAGCCCTTGAAATAAGACTTATTTTTAAGAACAACTGAGGAGCAGAGTTCTTATTCAACTAGGAAGTTTTAGAGTAAAGTTTAAACCAGATTTTTCTGATGCCAAAGTACAGAGACCCAGGCACTAAAACCTCCATTATTTTTCAATTCCTTCTCTTTCATTTTTGCTTCTTTTAGCTGTGTCCCATATTGAGGCTTACTTTCTCTGAAATTAAGTTATTTGAGTATTAGGAACCAGTAAAAAGTTTTCTAGTGATTGCAATTAACACACTCTCTAAGTATCTCTCTTAACTGTCAAAGTATTTAAGAAAGAGACAGGAAAGATGATCCTTCTGAACTCAAAGCAGCTTTGTAAAACACATGGCGATTGAGTAATCTTTGCCAAACACATTTCTTCCTCATACATTTTCAAGATAAAGTAGAGAATAAGATATAGCTTTCATTGCCAGTATTCATGGTCACATTCTTTTAGATAATTAATATAAATCACTTAAATAAATTTGAGCACCAGACTTATGCTTAGCGCAGAATTTCATCACACTCAGCTTACCTACATGCCAGAATGTGGAACCCACAAGAATACTCTTAGTAACTCAGGCTGAATGAATGGCCCAGGGCCTATTTGGAAACCAAATTTTGATATAATTATGACAACAAAGAACACTTTTAAGACTGAGTATTGACTGGCAGGGTAATTTGGGAGAAAGATAAATTTAAAATTCTGTTCTATTTTACTTGGTGCTGAATAAAAATCCAAATAGTATTCAGGATTTTGAAGACTTTAACAAAACAGAGAGATGAGCCTGTAATTTAAATATTATGTGCTGGAGGAATGGAGTTCACTGGTTAGGTATAGACTGGCAGAGTGGAGACTCTAAGCAAATAAACAAGTAGGACATTTGCTTTTCAATCTGGCTTTGCCTGGGCACTTAAATCATTACCACACACACTACAAAGAATGGGGGTAGAAACCACCAGCTTTGGGTGTTGCTCATGTGTACACCTGATTCATCCTTGAGAGGCAGTTTTTCACAGAGTTGAGTGACATGGGCTATGGAGTCAGACTCCTCATGTGTGAGTCTCAAGTCTGTCACACCAACTGTGTGCCTTGGACTGTCATAAAAACCCTCTGAGTTTCAGCTTCTGAGTCCTAAGATACCTTGGGAGAAGACTTGAGAGTCCCTTGGACTACAAGGTGATCAAACCAGTCAGTCCTAAAAGAAATCAGTCCTTAATATTCACTGGAAGGACTGATGTTGAAGCTGAAGCTTCAATACTTTAGCCACCTGATGTGAAGAGCAGACTGACTGGAAAAAGTCCTGAATAGAACATGTGATTTAATTCAAAATAATTTTTAAGGGGATTTTTGAAAGAGTTAACCTTTGAAGGTAGCAGCTTTAAAAATGCAAAGAGCCAACTCACTGGAAAAGACCCTGATGCTGGGGAAGACTGAGGGCACTAGAAAGTGGGTGACAGAGGATGAGATGGTTGGAGAGCATCATCGACTCAATAAACATGAGCTTGAGCAAACTCTGGGAGTGAAGACAGGGAAGCCTGGCGTACTGCAGTCATGAGGTCCCAAAGAGTTGGACACGACTTAAGAGACTAAATAACAACGATTTAACTTAGAGCCTGGAACATAGCTAATGTTTAATGAATGTTATCTTTACCATGGGATCAGTTATTAGTCAACAGCCACAGAGGGTTATGCACTGGTGATCAGGGAAGCCTTCTTGGAAGGGAGAGGATTTGTGCTATAATGAAGACTAAGTCTACTGGCATGGGTTCACTTACAGATGGTCCACTTACAAATCTTTTGCTGAAAGTCAGGAATAGAAGCAGGTAAATCAGACCAAGTCCCTCCCTGTCCCTCAGCAGCTCTCAGTCTAGTCATCTTAGAAACACACAGCTTCAACACAATAAAGGAAGTGAAAAAATTTAGTATAAACAAGATCTGTAGTTTGGGGACATAAGGTTTCTGTGAGTTCAGCCACAAAATGTACAGAAGTGCTGAGAAATTATGTCTCCACATCTGTCATGAGTCACAGACCTGATAGAAAATGTTAGCTATAAATTATTTTACTCTTGTGTTTATCTACTATTGTTTTTGAATAGTATGTAAGTCTAGTTACATGCATAAACGCTATAATGAATACAGAAATAGATGTATAAATATATAGATAAATATAATTATAGATAAGATCAGATTAATATAAGCTATGTGCAATGGGTTTCCCTGGTGGCTCAGATGGTAAAGAATACACCTGCAGTGTGGAAGACCTGGGTTTGCTCCCTGGGTTGGGAAGATCCCCTGGAGGAGGGCATGGCAACCCACTCCAGTATTCTTGCCTGGAGAATCCTCATGGACAGAGGAGCCTGGCAGGTTACAGTAAATGGGGTCATAAAGAGCCAGACACAACTGAGCGACTAAGCACAGCAAAAGCTATATACAATAATATTATCTCATAAAATAGTTTACAAAAAATACATATAAAGTATATTGTATTATATTTCCCACAGGGAAGATCCCCTGGAGGAGGGCATGGCAACCCACTCCAGTATTCTTGCCTGGAGAATCCTCATGGACAGGCTACAGTAAATGGGGTCATAAAGAGTCAGACACAACTGAGCGACTAAGCACAGCAAGAGCTATATACAATAATATTATCTCATAAAATAGTTTACAAATATATATATATATATTGTATTATATTTCCCATATCACATCTTGTATTATATATTATTAATTATGTGTTATATTATGATATAAAATATAAATTAAGACAGTGAGGCAAAGAAAAGAGTTGTTAATATGAAGCCGGGGTTGAGTACATATTTGAAAATGCATACTATTCTATATATGACATATATAATATAGAAATTTTCTGGGCAATAGTGTTAGGTTTTAAGGAACTTTATACATGTTCCTGCTATGGCCTATCTAAATTTAGGATCAACTGAGAGACAGAAATGAGACTAAGACAAATAGAGTTCAAGATATCCCCCTTATTACTGATAAAGGCTAAGTTGTAATATATGACTTAGGTGTGAAGCAACTGTGAGATTTTTAATATAAAACTTCAGAAATAGGCCAGGTCATCAGTCACAGGTAAGGCTAGTCAACTTCAGGACTCAGAATACAGTAAGCCTTATTGCCTTCACGAAGGGGCAAAACAGAATGCACGCTCCTGGCAAGCAGGCAACTTCTTCTAAAAAAGAAGACAGCCACTCATGCCGAGCTCCTGCTCACTAATTACCCTAGTCATTCTTCTTCCCCCAGGAGGATGGATGGACCTAATCCCCAACACGGTGCCCTCACAAGCCATTAGCCGTGGCCACTGACTTCAGTATAGCTCTCCACATCCAGAGAGGAAGTCAGCCCACTTTTTAGGACAGGGGCCCCTACATTCCTGAGGCCTGCATGAGGCCAGCCAGCACTCTTAGATATCCTCTGTAGATTTCGATTGCACAAAATCCTGAAGTAGGTCCAAGAACATCAGTGAATTTATCTCAAAGACTGAAATTTCACTCTCAGTTCTATGTTCTAACCTCAAATTATGTCAAGCCCCATTATTTAATATCAGAGCTTCTGCAATGAAGTGAAATGCTGAGTAATTACACCAACAAGACAATTTCAGAAACAGAGGATATAGATTTGCCTATAGCTCCTCTATCTCTATAACATTTTGGAGGAATAGTTAAAAAGTACACATTAATGTCCCTTGCATATTAAAGCATGTTGTTGTTTAGTCGCTAAGATATGTCTGACTGTTTTGAAACCCCATGGACTGCAGCCTGCCAGGATCCTCTATCCATGGAATTTTCCAGGCAAGGATACTGAAGTGGGTTGCCATTTCTTTCTCCAGGGGATCTTCCTGACCCAGAAGTGGAACTCGCATTTCCTGCATTGGAGGCAGATTCTTTACCACTCAGCCACTTGGAAAGTCCATATTAAAGTATGAGTGAAAGTCACTCAGACATTTCTGACTCTTTGCAACCCATAGACTATACAGTCCATGGAATTCTCCAGGCCAGAATACTGGAGTGGGTAGCTTTTTCCTTCTCCAGGGGATCTTTCCAACCCAGGGATTGAACCCAGGTCTCCCACATCGCAGGCAGATTCTTTACTAGGTGAGCCACAAGGGAAGCCCATATTAAAGTAGAAACTTNTATACAGTCCATGGAATTCTCCAGGCCAGAATACTGGAGTGGGTAGCTTTTTCCTTCTCCAGGGGATCTTTCCAACCCAGGGATTGAACCCAGGTCTCCCACATCGCAGGCAGATTCTTTACTAGGTGAGCCACAAGGGAAGCCCATATTAAAGTAGAAACTTGTTTAAATCCAAAGAGATTACAGTACAAAGTCAGAATTACTTGCCTCATGATTTAAAAGATCAAAGAATATGGATTCCCAAACTCCCCTTTTTCACGACCTGAGTGGACTCTACCAGGTACAGATGTAGTTCTTCAAAGGCACATAAACTGCTGTTTGTTCATTACCAAGTCTCCCATGATATTTAAAGAGATATTTAAAGAGAATGAAGCACTGATTGCACATACAATATTATCACAGTATTGAGCCCAACCTCCACCAAATTTTAAGAAATATCTTAATCCTGAGTCCCTCAACAGCTATTCTAGGCAAAAGTGTATTCCTCATGCCTGTACACACTATTGCCAGGAGAGAGTTGATGGTATCTGAGAATTCAGAAGATGGAAGAACTTTTGCTTTAGCCTCGTCCAGATATTGGTCAGGTTATGTTCATTGTCCCTAGCCTACAGAATTTGAGGTCAAGTACAATTTGGAGAAATCTCCCCCTAGAAGTTAAATTTTGGCACTTTTTTACCTTTACAAGAGCAGCTGTTCTCAAAGTGTAATTCCTGAGCTGGTAGCATCAACATGAAGCTGGTCAGGTATGCAAACTTTCAGGTTCCACTCCAGATCTAACAAATCAGAAACCTACCCTCCAGGTCATTCTGATGTACCTGGGAGCTGCACTGAACTAGAAAGCATCCCCAAACATCATGTCTCTCCCCTCACAGTATCACTGGAGATATTCCTGTTTCCTGGCCCAGTTTTGAACATCTGGTTTTTTAGCACAGGTGATTGATGGCATCCCTGGTGGCTCAGTTCGTAAAGAATCTGCCTGCATTGCAGGAGATTGCCTGCAATATAGGAGACCTGGGTTCGATCCCTAAGCCAGGAAGTTCCCCCTGGAGAAGGAAATGGCAACCCACTCTAGTATTCCTGCCTGGGAAATCGCACAGACACAGGAGTCTGGTAGGTTATAGTCCATAGCATTGCAAAGAGTTGGACATGACTGAGCAACTAAACCACCACCCCACCAATCATCAGATCCACCTGAAGCTTATCTTTCTGCACATTCAAAGCTTTTGGACTCCTTTTTCCTGCTAAGTCCTGGTTGTCTGGCTCCTGGCTCCTTGAGTATGTGTTCTTTCAAGTGACAGATGGTTGTGTGCAAGGGTTTTCAGCCAGGGGCTTCTCCAGTCTGGAAGCTCTGTGTGCCGGGGGCTTTTAGCCTTGCTTCAGGCTGTGAAATTCAAGAAATCTACCTCCCAGAGAGTTTCCACTGCTTTCCCACGGTTTTTTTGTTTGTTTTGTTTCAAGCTGGAGAATGAACCTCTGCCGATTCCTGAAATGAAACTGCCAGCTGATGTCTCTCATGATTGTGGCCCTTGGGAGGCCAGTAAAAATCAATCCCTCTAGTGTGTGTTCTAAGGCTATACTCAACATTTCAGAGTTCCAGGACTTAACTGGCACTTGTGTTTCCTACGTTCTAGTCTGTGGAATCAGCGTTGACCTTGGCCATATATTTGAATCACCTCTAGAGTTTCAAAGTGAAACTTGCTCGGTCGTGTTCGACTCTTTTCGACCCCATGGACTGTAGCCAACTAGGCTGCTCTGTTCATGGAATTCCCCAGGCAAGATCACTGAAGTGGGTTGCCATTCTCTTCTCCATGGGATCTTCCCAAGCTAGGGAGGCGAATTCTTTACCATCTGAGCCATCAAAGAACATTCTGATGCCTGGACCACACTCTAGACTATTCACATCAGAATATCTAGGGGTGGGACTCAGATTGGGTATTTGACGTTCCGCAGCTATTCTTTCAGTGTTTGTCAGTTACTGTTGTGTTTAACCGGTTTAATATGCTTTTTAGTTTGGCCCCTTTACTTCTTTAGGACTTTGTGCCTTCTAGTAATGAGAGCCTTCTCTCTTCTTTCCAGTCCAGACTTGTTTTTCTGACAAAAGTGAAAGCATTAGTTTCCCAGTCATATCTGATTCTTTGCAACCTTATGGACTGTTACCCGCTGGGTTCCTCTGTCTGTGGAATTTTTAAGCAAGAATACTGGAGTGGGTTGCCATTCCCTTCTCCAGGTGATCTTCCTGAGCCAGTGTTCGAATCAGGGTCTCCTGCATCGGTGAATTCTTTACCGTCTGAGCCACTATTTTCTGATAAAGTTCTCCAGATATTGTTTTGTGGCATCTTCGACAGAGACATTAAAAAATCAGTAAATGATAAATCTGCCAAAAGTAACATTGTTCCAAGGAATTATGGACATCTTCACATTTCTGAGTTGGATACTCCTATACTAGACATATTCTTCCACTACACTAATTTCTAACCCAGGATTGGACCTGACCTCTTATTGTCCTGCATAACCTTTTTAAAAAATGCAGTGTAAACCTCTCTGTTCCTAGCAAACTCAAGACAAAGTTTACCATAACTTTCCCTAGGAGTGTTAGAATGAGAAATTTGTGGAATTGGGGAAGATCCAATGGAAATAGGGCATTAAAAAAAAAGGCTAGGCAAGACAATAAGAGGTCAAGCAATGCTGTCATCCATTAGGCTGTACAATTATCGGCTTATGTCAATGTACTCCATATAAGATGCAGATAGGTGGGCCCCAAAGAATAATCACAGTGACATCATGTCAATATCTTTGCTAACTTTCAGTGTGGGCTTTAAAGAGGAAAAGTATATGTGTAAATATTTAAAACACTCCATTTCTTAAAGCATATAGCAGAAGAACAAATGAAATGTATCTAGAAGGTATTGAGGATGGATCAAATCCTTTTTCAATGTGTTCTCTCTGGAATTATGATATTGAAACTCTGATCAAAGACATAAATATGAACGAAATCAAATTCAGAACGTTTAAAAGTCCTTCACCATAACTATATTGAATTTATAACATATATATAGAATGGAGATTAAAGCAGATCCATACATTTTGATACTGAGATTAATAAGGAAGATCATAGAGCCAAATATTGCAGAGTCAATTAATTACTACTCAGCAGCCTTCTGTCGACAGGATGACTTCTATCAGGCTAATGACTACAAAAACGTACGATAGTCAACAAATTCAAGGATCTCAAACAGCCTTCTGTTACTTTACGTTATTATAGAGCTGATATACACAGAGTCCCCTGTTCTGCTTCTGTTTCTACAAAGTTTTAACTATAATTAAGCCCCCAAGTGACGCTACGGAGACTACAGAGAACACAGTGGTGGCAATAACAGGGTTCAGGTTAACATACCAGGCTAGAGAGTTCTTTTGAATTTGTTTAAAGTCATTCTGCCACTGAGAGATTAAGTCAGTTTTCTAAATTTGCAACATTTTGCAAGGCCTTACCACCAATCCTGTACAATAGGAAAAAAATATAATGTAATAACCATTTTGAAGACAGTTGAATGTTAGCTGCTTCTCCCTAAAACATCCTCTGAAATGCAAGATTTCCTGTTTAAAATGTCTATAATCACCTCTGATAATACACAAATCATCATCGTGAATGAACTGCAGTTGTATTCAGAGACACTCTGCATATTAAAAAGCACAGCTTGTTATACTTTGTGCCTCAAGAAAGTCTGTGTTAGAAGGAACAATTTGTTTTGTGTTAGGATGGGAAAGATTGAAACTTAAAAAAAAAAATACGAAATTACTCCATCATAAAATAAAGAGCCAGTGTTTGAAAGGTTCCAAATATCTTGGTTTTCAGTCCAGCTTCTTTGTTTTCAATTACTGTGATTGACTCTCTCCCCCTACTCCCATCCTCATGAGATTACTGATTTCAGCCTGCACTAAATTGTCCTTCTGGCAACCTTACTTGGGGAACAAGGGCAGTAAGGGGAAAGGGAAAATGAACTGACTTTGCTATTAGATAATGTTTCTCCAGCCTTTGCCAAAGTCCCCTACCAATATCATTTGGAGACATTCAATTATAACTAGATGATACATTTTGTGAGAACTAAGATATTAGAAACCTATTAAGTTTCTGGAGCCTAAGGGGGTGATGGTGAACAGAGTCCTGAATACAGTGGGATAAAACTGAAGTAAAAAACAGTCTATCTGGCAAGTAAAAATGAAATATCTCCATTTTCTGACAACAAGAAAAGGAAATGAGAAAATAAACATGTGAACAAAGGGAAAAACACAGAGGTCCCAGAAGAGACACCGGCTAGAGAGGATATGATTAAATGCAACCTTCAAATCATCAGCTTTGTTTCTTTTGCATTACAGTTTTCACTTAGACATGGCATTGAACACAAATCTATGAAGAATAGCTGTACATTAGGATAGATTTTAAAAAAGAAAGCATTTACAGGTTTTCTTCAATATATACATATCTTAGCAAGTTAATATCAAATATTATGACTGTATGCTATTTTGATTAAAAAAAGCCATTAACTAGTCTTGATTTTGACTTTCAGAGACTTATTCATTATATAGATTTACTAATTTTGAAATAAGTTAATAAAATACTGAGATTTAAAGATAGATAAATTGAAATAATGGTGAACTGAGTAAAATTTGGAAACGACTCTGATGCTGGGAGGGATTGGGGGCAGGAGGAGAAGGGGATGACCGAGGATGAGATGGCTGGATGGCATCATGGACTCGATGGACGTGAGTCTGAGTGAACTCGGGGAGATGGTGATGGATAGGGAGGCCTGGCGTGCTGCGATTCATGGGGTCACAAAGAGTCGGACACGACTGAGTGACTGAACTGAACTGAACTGAGTAAAATTTGGGGATCTGTTTCAGTAAGTACTACATAAGTGACCTAGATCAAAGAACAGTGGTCTGTTAAAGAGAAATTAGAGAGGATAAAGCGACAAAAAAATGTGCCTATTTATATTTTTCTAATGTCAATGAAATGTGCTAGGTAAATAAATTTCAAAAATGTTAAAAATTGTTTCATTAATTTAATTAGGAAATGAATAAGAAAACAAAAATTGAAAAGATCTATTTTAGGGCAAGTTACCTTAGCAGCAGTAACAAATAATTCAAAATCCCAATGGCTTAATGCAATAAGAAATTTATATCTTGCTGACATGGCTGCCTAATGCAGGTCAAGGGGTTTACTGCCTTCCAAGTAGTTATTCAGGGATTCAAACATCTTTCATGTTAGAACGTCACCGTCTTCACCTTTGGACTTCAAAGTCGCAGTGGATCTTCTGTTGACAGATTAAGGGAAGAGAGAAAATCTGAAGAAAGAATGCTTGCTCTTCTGATTTGAACCAGACATTGCACATGACCTTCTTTCCCTATCAGTTGGCCAGAACTAGCCACATGATCCAATCTAGAGTCTAAGGAAGTGGGAAACTGATTTCAGCTGAATGCCCAAGAGGAAAATGAATATATGAAACTATCATAGCTTAAGCAGACTAGAGCTTCATTCTACATAAAAGCTTATTTCTTACAAAATTGAGAAAATTATAATCAATGCTGCTTGCATTTTACATTCTACTTACATCAGTGTTATGTGATATTTTTTATACTTGTCAGTTTCAGGAGAAAAACTGATTGGCTGCCAAGTGCTCTCATAGGGGAGCATGGCCTTGGCAGGGTGTGCAGCCTTCATGTGTAGCAACAGACTAACGTAATCAGCCATGGTCAGATATGATGGTAGGCTGATAAATGGCACTAAAAAGAAATTACATGAGGTGTAAAATATGTACAAGAAAGTCCATTTATGAATTTATAATGTGAGGTCATTTCCACCGATGACAATGCTCACTTCTCCTATCCAGAGCTCCTCTTTCTCAGAATGAAGATATGTAAGAAGTCAGATTATTCAGCACAAATTTTTTTGGCTGAGTGCAGAATCAGTAAGTATTAAGGAAGTTGTGTAGTTTTATGACAATCATAATCAGATTTAAATCCTGGGCTGACTACATAGGAGCTGTGCGACCTCAGACAGCTTACTCAGCCCTCCCTCCTTCCATTCTCAGTTTACAAATCTATTAAATGTGCACAATCATTGCGCTTTCCACAGAGAGCTATTTTGAGAATTACATGCAAATCAATGGAAAGAGTATAACAGTTGTTCATATACAATGAGTATTCAATCCATGCCCCATATTTTCATCTAGCTTATAGGGAGATCCAGTGAATCCTCTCTTCTCCATTTTAGAGATGATATCTTTTAGGTTCCATGAATTTAGTGTTTCTCTCTTCCAAACAATGATGGCTACAATAACAAAATATCAAACTCGATTTTTCTAGACTATCTTCTTCTTTAGTTTACTTGCGGGAGAACCGAGTTCTATCCCTGGGTCAGGAAGATACCCTGGAGAAGGAAATGGCAACCCACTCCAGTTTTCTTGCTTGGAAAATCCCATGGGTGGAGGATCCTGGCAGGCTATAGTCCATCGGGTTGCAAAGAGTCAGACATGACTAAGCGACTTCACTCTCCTTTCTTTGACTGTATTACCATCACTATTGAGTCAAGAGTCATGAGTCAACAAACTGCTCCCAAGGGTTTGAGACAAACAGTCTCTTCTCACTGACCAGATCTACATCATAAGAACAATCTAAAGTAACTTCAGTTTCCTGGGCTCGGAATCCCATTGTGGCTCTATCCTGGACTCTATTTTGTCTACTAAAATCTGCATTATTTTTTTTCCAATAGGGTCAATTATATTTTCATTCTTGGGTCAATGTTTAGAAAATATTAATGACAGGGAAAATGGACAGTTGACCATAGCTTAACTGTAATGCTTGGCACAGGCATTCAGTCTGAGATCATGATAAACACTGCCAAACCTTCCATCATTTATAAATTCATTCATTCATTTAGTGATCCTTTCATTCATTCACAAAGATAGGAATCTAACCCAAGTAATGATTTCCATCTCACACGTTTTATATTTTCTTTACATTCTTTCCATCTCACAAGTGCAACATTTTCATTGAGTCTTTCACCAGAAACTTAGTGCAGATTAAGCACAGAGATGAAAAATATTAAAATATCAAAAACCAAAATATACTAGTTTCAATTAACTCACACAATGCTTAAGAGCAGCAAAACAGTTTGTGACTACCCTGAACAGGTGTGAGTAGCATGCTCAACAACAGGTCTCCACTGAAAGAATCAGTGGTAAATAAGACAGTTAGAAGAGGTGTGGCTGCTGTTGCTGAACATACTAATTATTCATATTTTTACTCTGAAATTAAGACAAATAAATTTAGGCTTAACGGTAGTAATTCAGTTGCATAGATCATTTAGATATACTTTTTGCTAGAGGGCAAATTGATTTGATTAAAAGGATTTGGGGGGTCTTTTCTTTGTTAATATTATATTTCTTATTATTGGAGTACAGTTGATGACAGTGTTATCTTAATTTCAGGAGTATAGCAGAGTGAGTCAGTTATATTATATCTACTCTTTTTTAGATTATTTCACTATGTAGCTCATTACAGAGTGTTGAGTAGAGTTCCCTCTGCTATACGATAGATCCTTATTAGTTACATGTTTTTATATATAGTAGTGTATATATGTGAATCTCCCAATTTATCCCCCCTTCTTTATGTTACTGTCACTTAAAATGGTGCTGGGTGCTTTCAGAGAAAGTTTCTTCCGTGGGCAGCTCTGCAGACTATTTTTTAAAAATAAATTTTATTGGAGTATAATTTCTTTACAATACTCTTAGTCTCAGCTATCCAACTAAATAAATCAGCTATATGTAAATGCATATTTCCTTCCTTCTTGAACCTCCCTCCTACCCACCCTCATTCCACCCATCTAGGTCATCACAGAGTACTGAGCTAAGCTCCCTGCCTACTGACTATTTGAGAATAAAGGTTTCAAATCTTTCACAGTTCTATTAATATAAACAAACACAGCCAGTAAAATTCTGAGTACGCATAATCTGGTTTAAAAAAAAAACTGACTTTCTTTCCACTTAGAGTCCTTATTTCTCCAGGAGCAGAAACTTCATCTAAGCCACCTCAGGGTCATTTCAGCCCTGTTTTCTCAGAGATTGCATTGAGGTGCAGGGTTACCTCCATGGAATCAGTGTGCTGTGTGTGGAGGCCAAGGGATAGTGGAGGACATTTCTTGGTACTATTATCTCTTCAGTGTGACATTTGCAGAGACCTCGCTGTGACTTCCCAAGTGGCTCCGTGGTAAAGAATCTGCCTGACAATGCAAAAGATGCAAGAGACATGGGTTTGAGCCCTGGGTCAGGAAGATCCCCTGGAGAAGGAAATGGCAACCCACTCCAGTATTCTTGCCTGGAAAATTTCATGGATAGAGGAGCCTGGCAGGCAACAGCTCATTGGGTCTCAAAGAGTCAGACATGACTGAGAGACTAAATTCAGCACTCTACCCATGAGCTATGCATCAGTAATCTCTGATAGAAATATACCTCTTTCATGGATATGGAAGGTACTTCTAAACACTGTCTGCCGTGGCATCAACGATCTACAGTTCCAAGGCCAGTAAACAAGAAAATAGAATGAGAAAACCGATTAACTCAAAAATATTCCCTACTGGTACTGGGTCAAGAAGATAAGCACAAGCCTTGACTAGACGCACCTTTGTTGGCAAAGAAAGACATGGGAATGACCTTGTATTGTGTCTTTAAATTCAGGGAAATATAATGATCAGATCAAAAGTCAACTCAGTAGGGAGCAAATTTGAATAAAATAAGAAGGCAAAATGAAAAAGAGGGGAGAAAAACTCCAAAAGAATAAATATTTATATCAGAGGCTCAGTTATGTGTGCATTTGAGAAAGGGGGCAGGGGTATTTTCTGGCCATTGATGTTTCTTCCCAAATTTAGGTTTCTGCAGCATTAAGCATAAAGGTCTGTTACTCGGAGAGCCAGGTGGTTAAGTCTCCCTGGCCTCATTTTCCTGCATGCATTGCCTCACCGCTTCACATCATGGTATGAAAACTGTTAAAGAGGAAAAGAAGACAGAACCCTAAATCACTTCTATCCAATGGTGAGAATAAATGTGTCTGCAGGGCAAAAGGCTCTCTGGGCACAGTACTTTGAGGCTACAGTTCTGTAACTTTGCTGAACCGAAAATGCATTCCTTTTCGTTGGTCTTAAAAGCT
This sequence comes from Oreotragus oreotragus, assembly GCA_006410675.1. Classification (NCBI taxonomy): domain Eukaryota; kingdom Metazoa; phylum Chordata; class Mammalia; order Artiodactyla; family Bovidae; genus Oreotragus; species Oreotragus oreotragus. Next base: position 115,746 of record SJYX01015279.1, on the reverse strand, counting down.
GCTCAACATTCACATTTTATTAGCAAGGAAGCATGAACAAAACAGTTTTTGACAAACATAAAAGCTGTTTTGCCTCATTATATTGAATGACAACTGAGATCTTACAGCTTCACGTCAAATCAGTGGAAAAACAATTATCTGTTAAAAAAAAAAAAAAGCATGCACAAACATTTTTCTACAAAGCTAAAGATTCAAGGCAACGTGTCTGGAATGTGTTTCTCCCTTTAGGCTGCCTCCATTCCATGAAACATCTGTCTCAATTTCCGTCCTTCCCAGAACCTCCTTTTGGTCTCTTTGCAAATCCATTCCTTCTGAAACTGCCTCCTTCTGACCCTGCAGATGGAAACCGTATGTTTCTCTGTTTAAGGAAGTGTGCTTCTCAGGCAGAGATTTCTGGACACGTTTTATAATATCTTCATGTATGGCTTCCTAATGCACCCAATATACTGTAATTTGCTTTACGTTTGCTTTCATGCTTTAAATGCAGTAAAATAAGCTTTAATACCTGTGTTGATTTTTCTTAGCAAAATGTCTAAAACTAAGCATGAAGCTGTGAATTAGATATATTTTGGACAAGCAATTTTTAAAATTATAATCAATAAAAACACTTGTTGATCAGCTACTACGCTACAGCCTTGAAGTGCAAAGACAGAAGACTTCACTCAAAGTGTACTGTACAGAAAACTGATGGAATCAGTACCATATAATGCAGGAAGGGCTGAAATGGAGAAACTACAGATGCACAGGAGACACAATCCAGAAAAATAAATTGACCAAAACATAGTTTAGTTTCCTTTAAAGGGATAATTTTCAGTTGTGAAGCAATGTATTCAAGTGCATAAAAGTGACCTGAAATCATAAGTCTATCATAAAATTTTAAAATAATCTGAAACATCTATCTAAAATACTCAGAAAGTATCTAGTGTAATTATGTATTTATTTTACGTATTTCATATTTCAAACATGAAAGTAATAGCTTGCATATCATGTTGACATTAAGTAAGTTAGAAAGTAATTTGTGTGTGAGTGTGTTTAATGAAAACAAATAAAGGATTGAAAAAATCAAGGTGATAAGGGAGACTTTGGAAATTCTAGGGTGCCATGAAAAAACTGGTCCTCTAAGGATGATTCCTACATAAGCTTGTGAGTGGGTGTAGTCACTAAGTTGTAATTCATTGCAACCCCATGGACTGTAGCCCACCAGGATCCTCTGTCCACGGGATTTTCCAGGCATGAATACTGGAGTGGGTTGCCATGCCCTCCTCCAGGGGATCTTCCCAACCCAGGGATGGAACTCAGGTCTCCTATTTCTCCTGCTTGGCAGGTGGATTCTTTACCTCTGAGCCACTTCCTACATGTTGACAACCAATTGTCTTGAGCANGGATTTTCCAGGCATGAATACTGGAGTGGGTTGCCATGCCCTCCTCCAGGGGATCTTCCCAACCCAGGGATGGAACTCAGGTCTCCTATTTCTCCTGCTTGGCAGGTGGATTCTTTACCTCTGAGCCACTTCCTACATGTTGACAACCAATTGTCTTGAGCAAATTTCTCACCCAAAGTTTCAAGGTCAGCAGGAAGTTAGGGTAGGGTGGTAGGGATTTCCTAAGGGATGCAAAGAAACAGGGGCTTCCATAGTAGTTCCTGGTAAAGAATCGGCCTACCAATGCAGGAGGCCCTGGTTCAGTCTCTGGATCAGGAAGATCCCTCGAAGAAGGAAATGGCAACCCACTCCAGGTTTTTGCCTGGAAAATCCAATGGACAAAGGAGCTTGGTGGGCTACAGTCCATGGGGTTGCAAAAGAGTCCCGCCCAATTTAGTAACTAAATAACAACAACAAAGAAACAGACACTGAGATAAGGGAAGAAAGTTGAGAGTAAGGGGTTCTTTGAAGTGCCAGACAGTGTTCTTAGAATCAAAAACTCACTACATAAAACAAGTAAGAAGAGAAAATCAAGAATAATCTAAAATAGAAGCCATCTTTGACTAGGTTTTCAAATTTTTTATAAAAGTGCCTTGTATTGTCAAAGCTCTCAAGAAGGTCAATTTTAATATCCCAATATTATTGATAATATTTGTTATTGAAATAATAGTGAAATATATGAGAAATGGCATTCCATGATCAAATCATGCAGTTTTCTTACCTTTACACATTTTAGTTTAGCATAAAGCATAAAGGAAAAGAAAGTGAAGTCAATCAGTTGTGTCTGATTCTTTGCGACCCCTGGACTATAGCCTACCAGGCTCTTCATCCAAAGAATTTTCCAAGCAAGAGTACTGGAGTGGGTTGCCTTCTACTTTTCAGTAAAAATGCAACCTAAGAAGTGTAACGGGGAAGGCAATGGCACCCCACCCCAGTACTCTTGCCTGGAAAATCCCATGGACGGAGTAGCCTGGTGGGCTGCAGTCCATGGGGTCGCTAACAGTCGGACAGACTGAGCGACTTCACTTTCACTTTTCTCTTTCATGCATTGGAGAAGGAAATGGCAACCCACTCCAGTATTCTTGCCTGGAGAATCCCAGGGATGGGGGAGCCTGGTGGGCTGCCGTCTATGGGGTCACACAGAGTCGGACACGACTGAAGTGACTTAGCAGCAGCAGCAGCAGCAGCAAGAAGTGTAAGTCACTGTAAAGCAACAGAATATTTGAATCTAGAAAATCAACGATTAAAAGGACTTGAAAAAACACATCAATTTCTTATTGGGAGTAGAATTGGGGCTGCAGGAGGAAGGGGGAATTTCGGATTTTATTCTCAGAATCTTTCACAAGAAGGCATTCTTGCAACACTATGTATTTAGAAAACAATAAACAAAGTTATTTTTAAGCCTATGAAATAAACACACGCGGGTGTTTTAAAGAGCAATAAGACCAAAATTAAAAAGGCGCTGGAAACTATTACTAAGATTTGAGAAACAAAATTAAAAAAACAAAACAGGACCCGCATGTGCCTACCCAGGCAAGCAGGCCTCTCACAGTGTTCAACTTCAGGACACCAGCGCCCTCTTGTGGCAAAGATGGATACATTTATTAAACTTGTGTCACGGTCACAAAGGGTGATTGAGAAGGTTGCCTGATGAAATTCTGCTTCTTTTTTAGACTGAAATAGCGACAGTGATGCCTTCTGGAAACAGAGAGCTCCTCACTCCGCCCCCACAGCCAGAGGAGGCTGAAGAGGAAGACGAAGAGGAATCTACCCCTAGGCTGATCGATGGTTCTTCCCCACAAGAGCCTGAATTCACCGGGGTTCTGGGTCCACAGACCAATGAAGGTCAGGTCCATCAGGGCTGAACTGTAATGACGTTCACTTGTCTCTTTCTCCAAACTGCCAAGTTCCAACTCTGTAGGGACCCACATGACCCAAGGAGAGAGCTTTGCTAGAGGCTAGGTTTGAAGCAGGAGATACACGTGTATTTTGTGTTAAAATATAAAGCAGTTTTAATAATTCAGCTTTGGCATGATGGAAATGATCAAATCACCAAAGATCTGGGGTGAAAATATTTGTCTGGCATCATAACTCAAAAAACTTTGTGGTGGAATGCATTTCTAGACCAAAGGATACACTATTAGCAAGATCCGAATCCATGGCTGAGAGATCAAGTTCCAGCATTTCTAGGAGATAAGTGATGATGGTGAGGATGATGGTGATGATAGTAATAATGTTTTCCATTGATTGAGCATGCACTTTCTGGGGGCCATAATGCTCAGCATGTCACATTACCTCATGTGACTACTACAAGTTATGAGTATTCATTTTTTAATATTATTACCTAGGAAACTGGCTCAGAAAGGGTTGGAACTTCCCAGAAATCACTGAACATTAGTTTCACACACTGAGTTTTAAGCAAAGTTGTTCTGATTCTTGAGTGGGTTCTTAGTGGAAATCAGGCTGCCTTTCCACTCAACTCCAGGGGCAGAGAAAAGAAAAGGGAAGACAGGCTTCCATAATATTGGACTCCACTTTATAGGACCTGAAAGTTATGTAAACCAGGGCCTTTGGGGTGATAAAAGGAATTCCTGGTGCTAAATGTGAGTCTACGGTTTGTCTATATTTCATGTTAGAATTTGTGAGTGTCAACCTTGGGAGGTATTCAAGTGGACTCACACTAGAATACTTTTACACACATGGAGAAAGTGTGTGCTCTGATGAAGAGGGTGCAGAAAAAAATGAATAGTTTCCATTGAGAAGGTTTACTTAGCATCGAATGTCTCTGTACTGTAAGTTCTGGATATACAAAACATCTTTAAATGACTACTATTTTCACAGATATTTCTGTCTAGTACAGAGAGACAGACATGTGAACCAACTTAGAGACAGTAGGTGTTATAGGTAATATAAGAAAAAGTCAGTACAGAACACACTGAGAGAAAGAAAAAGAGGAAAGAACATTCAGACCCCCACTTTCAGATCTGCTGGATATTCAGTCTTGAGCAAAGCATTCAATATTTTTTTTGCCTTTGTTTCCTCATCTGGAAAATGGGGTAATCAGTAACAGATGTTACCTCATAGAGTTGTTGCAAGGATTAACTGAATAAATTTAGTGCCTGGCCCACAGTAAACATCGTCAATGGTAGTGATTCTCATTATTATTGACAGAAGAGAGGTTTTTGTTTTACTTACTGTCAACAAATTGTTCAGTGTATGATACGTTAACTGTAGGCACTCTGTTGTACGCAGATGTCTAGAACATAATTCATTTTACACACCTGAAACCATTTCCCCCTCCCCCCAGTGCCTGGTAATCACCAATGTACTCTCTGATTCTATGAGTTTCTCACTATTCACTAAGAAGTCTTATGAAAAGTTGTCTTTTGTGAAATGCTGCCAATAGGCGAGTCACTAAAGTGTTTTATATTGTGTCTTTGAAGAGACACAATAGTACTAAATACATGCTAGTTATTATTATTTTCACTTTATAAATAGGCAAACTAAACTTCTAAATACCATAAAAGTGGTCCAAGATCACGGAGGTAGTACGTAATGGTGCTGGAATGAAGACAGAATCCACTAAATTCTGTCTTTAATGAATACATCGTATTCTTCCCACACTGTCAACTTTCTGTCGGGTGATAGAACATGCTAAAAACAGAACCAGGAAAATAAATAAATAAATAAAAACAGAACCAGGGAGATACACACACAATGAGAAGGAAATGTGCATGCCTAGCAGAAAGTCCTCAAAACAGGGAAATTAAATATCTCTAGAACATTACTTACTTTTAAGTGAGTTCAGAGCTTTCAAAAGTTGACTGATTTGGAATTACCTGATATGCCAAAATTAAGAGAAATAGAATGCCCAATCTTTTGAAAAGCTCTAGTAAAATGTATGGCTCAGTAATGTAAATTTTGAAACAATGTAAGAAAAACTATGATTAAAAAATTTGTTCCTTAAAGGAGTCTAAGTAATGAAATTAAAAATTTAATTCACATTTTACTTTGCACAAAAGTAAAATCTAAACTTTAAAAATTAAATGTAAATTGTAAATTTATTTAAGTCAAATAGTTTGGAAATATTTAAAACATTAAAAACTGAAACATTATTTGTTACTGTAAGTATCAGTTTCCAGAAATAATACTCAGAAGCTACATTAAGTAGGCTTGAGTTATAAATGGAAAAAAAACTAGAATTAAAAACAACTGTTGTGACTATATACAATTACTCTAAGCAATTACTGCTAAATTAGCATGGCCGTATATATAGAATGAAATGCTTTTCTTCTTAAAACTTTGTGATAAGTAGCAAATATTTATTTATAATAATTGGAGAAATTAGCAAGTATTAAGGAGAAGGAAATGGCAACCCACTCCAGTACTCTTGCCTGGAAAATCCCATGGACGGAGGAGCCTGNTAGCATGGCCGTATATATAGAATGAAATGCTTTTCTTCTTAAAACTTTGTGATAAGTAGCAAATATTTATTTATAATAATTGGAGAAATTAGCAAGTATTAAGGAGAAGGAAATGGCAACCCACGTCAGTACTCTTGCCTGGAAAATCCCATGGACGGAGGAGCCTGGTAGGTTACAGTCCATGGGGTTGCGAAGAGTCAGATATGACTGAGCGACTTCATTTTCACTTTTCACTTTCATGCATTGGAGAAGGAAATGGCAACCCTCTCCAGTGTTCTTGCCTGGAGGATCCCAGGGACGGGGGAGCCTGGTGGGCTGCCATCTCTGGGGTCGCACAGAGTCGGACACGACTGAAGTGACTTAGCAGCAGCAGCAGCAAGTATTAAATATTTTATAGCTCTCTCTTAAAAAATTTTCCCAAACTTCCATTCCTAAAATAGTTTTCATTCCTGAAGTTGTTATAAGTGGTTTTTTTCTATTTAATGACCTTGTTTTCTTGGGAATCCTAACTTTATAATTAAAATCATTAAAATTTGCCTGCAGTGCAGGAGACTTGGGTTCAATCCCTGGGTCAGGAAGAAGGAAATGGCAGCCAGTATACTTGCTTAGAAAATTCCATGGACACTGGAGCCTAGTGGGCTACAGTCCATGGAGTTGCAGAGTCGGACGTCACTTAACAACTAAACAACAACAGCAATAAGGCCTTAGTAGGTGCATTACTAATTCTTGATCTCAGGCCACAAATGGATCCTTCATCAAGGGCAACCAAACGTCCTGATTTGCCTGGGAGTGAGGGATCCCAAGACACGAGGCTTCCAATGCTAAAATCAGCAAACTCTCAGCCAAATGAAGATCACCAAGCAATCCCAAGAAAGTCTTTGATCACTTTTTCCTTCTGTCTCTCATGGCTATTTGACTTTCTCCATCCATCTTATGTCTCACAACCATTCTCTCCTTCTCCTTAAACTCTTCAAACTCGTCAGAGAGCTTAGCTTCCTCCTACACAAGGAAAATAGTCTTCAGGTTAACGGCTCTTTGGTTTTTCTATTTTCAGACAAATAATTTACCTACATCTATATCCACACTATTGGAGAAGGCAACGGTACCCCCATTCCAGGACTCTTGCCTAGCAAATCCCACGGATGGAGGAGCCTGGTAGGCTGCAGTCCATGGGGTCGCAAGGGGTTGGACACGACTGAGCGACTTCACTTTCGCTTTTCACTTTCATGCATTGGAGAAGGAGATGGCAACCCACTCCAGTGTTCTTGCCTGGAGAATCCCAGGGGCGAGGGAGCCTGGTGGGCTGCCGTCTCTGGGGTCGCACAGAGTTGGACATGACTGAAGTAACTTAGCAGCAGCAGCAGCATATCCATGCCATACATGTTTTACCTACATTTCCATCTATATCCAGCAAATTTGGAAAACTCAGCAATGGCTAGAGGACTAGGAAAAGGTCAGTTTTCATTCCAATCCAAAAGAAAGGCAATGCCCCAAAATGCTCAAACTACCACACAATTGCACTCATCTCACACATTAGCAAAGTAATGCTTAAAATTCTCCAAGCCAGGCTTCAGCAGTAGGTGAACTGAGAACTTCCAGATGTTCAAGCTGGATTTAGAAAAGGCAGAGGAACCAAAGATCAAATTGCCAACATCCATTGGATCACTGAAAAAGCAAAAGAGTTCCAGAAAAACATGTACTTCTGCTTTATTGACTATGCCAAAGGCTTTGACTGTGTGGACACCACAAACTGTGGAAAATTCCTAAAGAGATGGGAATGCCAGACCACCTTACCTGCCTCCTTAGAAATCTTCATGCAGGTCAAGCAGCAACAGTTAGAACCAGACATGGAACAACAGACTGGTTCCAAGTAGGGGAAGGAGTACGTCAAGGCTGTATACTGTCACCCTATTTAACTTATATGCAGTACATCATGAGAAACGCTGGGCTAGATGAAGCACAAGCTGGAATCGAGATTGCTGGGAGAAATATCANAGCAACAGTTAGAACCAGACATGGAACAACAGACTGGTTCCAAGTAGGGGAAGGAGTACGTCAAGGCTGTATACTGTCACCCTATTTAACTTATATGCAGTACATCATGAGAAACGCTGGGCTAGATGAAGCACAAGCTGGAATCGAGATTGCTGGGAGAAATATCAATAATATCACATACGCAGATGACACCACCCTTATGGCAGAAAGTGAAGAGGAACTAAAGTTCCTCTTGATGAAAGTGAAAGAGGTGTATGAAAAAGCTGGCTTGAAACTCAACATTCAAATAACTAAGATCATGGCCTGGCCCCGTGGCAAATGGGGAAACAATTGAAACAGTGACCGACGTTATTTTCTTGGACTCCAAAATCACTGCAGATGGTGACTGTGGCCATGAAATTGAAAGATGCTTGCTTCTTGGAAGGAAAGTTATGACAAACCTAGACAGCATATTAAAAAGGAGGGACATTACTTAGCTGACAAAGGTCTGTATAGTCAAAGCTATGGTTTTTCCAGTAGTCATGTAAGAATGTGAGAGCTGGACCATAAAGCAAGCTGAGCACTGAATAATTGATGCTTTGAACTGTGGTGCTGGAGAAGACTGTTGAGAGTCCCTTGAACTGTAAGGAGATCAAACCAGTCCATCCCAAAGGAAATCAGTCCTGAATATTCACTGGAAGAACTGATGATGAAGTTGAAATTCCAATACTTTGGCCACCTCATGGGAAGAACTGACTCATTGGAAAAGAGCCTGATCCTGGGAGAGACTGAAGGCAGGAGAAGAAGGGAACAACAGCAGATGAGATGGTTGGATGGCATCACCAACTTGATGGATATGAGTTTGAGCATGCTCCAGGAATTGGTGATGGACAGGGAAGCTTGGCATGCTGCAGTCCATGGAGTTGCAAAGAGTCGGACGTGACTGAGCAACTGAACTGACTGACAGACTTCCTCGCCTCTTCCCCTTCTTCCTGTTACAAGTCTGTGCTCCCTCATGTGGGATGTAAATGCTTCCCACTGTGTTCTTGGTTCCATTTCCTGCTGCCCTCTCAGGATCCTTTTTATCTTCAGTCTCTCTCCCTTTGGATACGTTTCTTCAAATCTCTCCCACTTTAGTCCATCTCCTCATCAAGCACACTACCACTATGTTTTATAGTTGTCACTGTCTCTCTTTCCTTTTTCTTTACAGTCAAACATCTCGGAAACATTGTCTGCATGTTCTGTGACTGTCTCCTCACCTCCTACATCCTCCTGCAGGGACTGGGATCTGGCTTCCAGCCTTATCACCCCACAGCTCTTACCGAAGTCTCCTTTAACCTCCACGATAACTGCTCCAAGAGACATTTTTCAGTCCTTAACTGATATCTCAGCAGATTTAGATTATTTTCTATTCCCTGTTCCTTCAAACTATCTCTCCACTTGCCCTCCATAATACTCATCACCTATTATCCTTCTTTTCTTCTGACCATTGCTTCTCTATCTCCCTTAGAAGCTCTGTTCTCTATAAGACCACTAAGACCAATAAGCAGAGAGTGGAGGGAGCTCTGGGTGTGTGTGTGAGAGAAAATAGATTAATAAATGGAGACATAATTTGAATTTTTTAGGGGGGGTCTGTTGCCTTTTCTTGGAGAAGGAAATGGCAACCCACTCCAGCGTTCTTGCCTGGAGAATCCCAGGGACGGAGGAGACTGGTGGGCTGCCGTCTATGGAGTCGCACAAGAGTTGGACAGGACTGAAGCGACTTAGCAGTAGCAGCAGCAGCAGTTGCCTTTTCTATCACATTATCATAACCAAGCAAGCACCATCTTTTATCTTGATAACCCATTGCCCCTATGCCCATTTCACTCTGCCGCCCCCCACCTCCATCAATCAGTCTTCCAGCTCACCTTCAAGCAGGGTGATATCTTAACATGCAAATCTGATCATGTAATACTCCTGCCCATCCTTAGGACAAGAGACCAAACCTGTAACACAGCCCGTAGGCCGGTGTGTTTTGTGTGCTGCACATCCCAATGCTTCTGTGCTGTTGCTACAGACACTGCCTTTCAGTCCCCCCAGAGTGAAGGGACCTGGTGCATGCTGCGTCCCCGGCCTGCAGACTCCGCTCACCTGAACAGTCAGGTCCTGCTCTTCCTGCAGATCTCAACCCAGTCATCACTTCCTCAAAGAACCACGACTCTCAGACTGGATCAAATTCTCCTATTTTATGCTTCTATGATATTCCATGACATTTACCACAATCATCGTTATTGTGTGTGTGACTAACATTTATCTTACACAGCAGATCACGAAACAGAACTGTGTCTTTGTGCTTATTCCACCAGCTAGCACGGTGCAGTTTACATAGAATAGATTCAATAAATGCATATTGAGTGAATTAATATTAATGATAACTGTCCTACTGTTTCCCTTGATTTTATTTCTGTAGGGTGTATAAATACTGAATGAAAGATCTAATAAAAATATTATATGTGATGTTTTAAATTTATAAAAACCATAATCAATATTTACTTCTGAAAATAGAATTTTCAATAAATATAAAAGCAACAATCATGCAATATTCAGTAGATAATTTAAAATAAAAATTTAAAACATTACAAAGACTATATTAATTATTAGGGCAGCCTGGGTTGTTATATTTGACTTTAGTATTTTATTTATAGGAAACTACATAAGAAGATATTAAATATGCCAGCATAGTCTATATGAGACTGTAATCTTGCTTAATAAACATTTGTTAATCCCATTATTTGTCATAAATTGCTTGCTTCTTACATATATTATCTTCCTCTCTTTTAGACTTTCCAACCTGCCTTCTGTGTACTTGTATAAGTACCACCGTATACTGTGATGACCATGAACTTGATGCTATTCCTCCCCTGCCCAAGAACACAGCTTATTTCTATTCCCGTTTTAACAGAATTAAAAAGATCAACAAAAATGATTTTGCAAGCCTAAGTATGGATGCTGGCACTAATATCCTTTCCTTTTGTTTCTTAAATGTTTGCATTATAAAATGTTGGTACCAAAAATGAAACTTTAATATTAAAATATGTCTCATAAATCCATTTTTACTTATTTGTATGCTTGAAGGTTTGTTTTAATTACAATAAGAAAGAATGATGAATCACTAAAGGTTGTTATGAAACTATATGGATTTCCCAAGTGGCACTATTGGTAAAGAACCTGCCTGCCAATGAGGGAGACGTAAGAAATGTGGGATTGATCCCTGCACAGAGAAGGTCCCCTCGAGGAAGCCATGGCAACACACTCCAGTATTCTTGCCTGGAGAATCCCAATGACAATCCCTAGTCCATGAGATCACAAAGCATCAGACACGATTGAAGTGACGTGACTTATGCACATGAAACTATATAGTTGTTGATATTCTCAAACCATTTTCAAGTAGACAAAAATCACAAATAATTATATTTTATAGGCTAAAACTCATTATCACGTTATCACAATAAGAGCAGAAAGTCATGACCATATATTTAGTAGGATCTGGCTTGTTCGAATAGACTTCCACTGAAGCACAATTTTAAAAAAAAGCAAATCGATGAATGCAGATCTAAATTCTGGCCAAAGTTGTTGCCAACTTTGAAAAAAAGTTGGTATGTGTCTTCATTAATCATTCGAAAATTTCTTTTTAATGCCTGTGTATTTTAATGCTAATGTATCTATTACTGTTAGAAAATATAATAATCTGCCAGCACGGAGAAAGAATATTTTGAATAGTATGATCCAGACAAAATTTATGAGGAATATAGGAAAAAGATCAATTATTTTAAATATAATGGGTTAATTTCCTTGCAAAGGCTACACTTTCTTTGGAGTGCATAAATATGAATAGCATTTGGAGGAAATCCAGGTGGTTCAGTGGTAAGGAACCTGCCTGCCAATGCAGGAAACATAAGGTTCCGGGGTTCAATACCTGGGTCAGGAAGATCCCCTGGAGGAGGGAACAGTGACCCACTCCAGCATTCCTGCCTGGAGAATCCCAAGAACAGAGGAGCCTAGAGGGCTATAGTCTGTGGGGTCACAGAGAGTCAGACATGACTGGGCAGCAGCAGCCGTCTGTTAAATTTGTATAAAGTTGTTAGAAATAATTGTTTCATTAACTATTGCTGATTCATGTTTATACCTGTTTATAAGTGGGAAATTTTTATATTTTTATGTGAGTGAAACATAGTCAACTACTTCTCTCATTTTTTTTTTCCAGATGATCTAAGAAGGATTGATCTGACATCAAACTTAATATCTGAGATTGATGAAGATGCATTCAGAAAGCTGCCTCAACTCCGAGAGCTTGTCCTGCGTGACAACAAAATTAGGCAGCTCCCAGAACTGCCAACCACTTTGAGATTTATTGATATCAGCAACAATAGACTTGGAAGGAAAGGAATAAAGCAAGAAGCATTTAAAGTGAGTTTTAAGTTTGAATATGAAATACTTTAATCTTCCCGTTCCCTTTGCTATCAGTGTCTAGACTTTTTATTTCCACAAAGGGATTCAATTTGATGAGACTTTTAATGCCTAAAATAAACTTTAGAACACTATGTGTCATGCCTTTGGGAAATACTGTGTTCTGGTACATTCTGAGGCTGCTTAAGAACTAAGAAGAGAAAGCAGAGCTGGAATAAGAAGTGGGTGGAGCACCGATCTGTTAAGTTGCACCTAAGAATGCTGTAAGCCAAATGATGCATGTTTACCAAGGCTCCACCCAAGGAGAGTACTTTGTGTGGTTGGAAGGACAGTTACTTGCACAGAGTGTGGGTGGTGCCTTGAGGGCAGAAGCCTTCTAAATTATCTGTAAGGGAGATAGATTCAGTTAATCTTATGAATTTTATTTTCAAGTGAAGGAAACAAGTTAGAATGGCTTTGCTTGGCACAACCACAGAGTCTGAGAACAGTAACCAGTTTGGCTTTCTTACCCAGTCTTAACTCCCTTTGAGCTGCTTCTCTAAATATCTGTTGAACAAATAAATTTAAGCTACTATTTGAAGGGACATCTCACAACTTCCATGGAGGCTACAAGGGGTTGTGTGGATTTGCTAGACCTGGGCAATGGTAGAAAGCCTATCTCCATCTGTGCTCCTGTGACACCACTGCGGCAGACAAGGAGTTAGGGCATCTCATCAGAGCCTGGCAAAGATCAAATCTAGTCCCCTCTCTCAGAGTCTATTGGCATGGCTGACAGTGAGTCTCAGTTTGTCCTGTGACATTTGGTCACAGCAGACCTGGTCGTATCTAAATGTATATTCTGTCTTGTTAAGCTGCCCTCCTGTTACTTGCACTGGAGGCAGTAGGATTTTCTCAGGGAGAATTTCTCATTTCCCCATTCCTGTAACGTGAAGGAAATTCTCATTATTTCTCACCATAATTTGCAAAATTTTATTGAAGAATCTCTATGTGGGAAATCAATGCCTTGCTTAAACTGAGAAAGTTAGAGTGGACAGAGTAGGTTCTTCCAGAGACTAAGATGTTTTATTTACATAGAGAGATATTTGCTTGCTATCAATTCTTGAAGAACTCAATTGAATAGTCCAGGAACACAGAGAATTAATTTGCCTCAACTTTAGAAAACATGGCAACCCACTCCAGTACTCTTGCCTGGGAAATCCCATGGACGGAGGAACCTGGTAGGCTGCAGTCCATAGGGTCGCAAAGAGTCGGACACGACTGAGCAACTTCACTCAGTCACTCATTTAGAAAACAAGACCAGAACAGGCCTGTGTTATTTTACAAATAGTTTCATGGACAGGGGATGAACTGTATGACTGTGGCCCACTAGCTTCTATTAAGGCCCTCCATTTGGAATGTTTACAGGATATGTATGATCTCCATCATCTCTACCTCACGGATAACAACTTGGACCACATCCCTCTGCCACTCCCGGAAAATCTGCGGGCCCTTCACCTCCAGGTAGGCTTCTACTAGTAAGTTATGCCCAACACATCCATGGCAGACAGATGCAGACGGGAGGGAACCATGATGCTACAGCTGTGTATAATGGCACGTTAATACACTATGATAGTTGTTTTTTTTTTAATTCTCTCATTTATTCTCTCTCTGACTCTGAGAACAAGGTGTTTGCATATTCATGACTCTATCTAGACTGATTTATTTCTAATAACTTTAGTCTTTATTTTCATTTTTTGCCAAGTCATAATGCATCTTTTTGGCACGCAAATTTTTTTTTTTTTTTTTAGAAAATAAGAGCTTAATCTGCTGAAGAAATGTGTGAAGATTAGAAATGGAAGAGAGTAAGAGAGAAAGAAAAATTTAATTTGATTTCTAGCTTTCAGAGGAAAAAAATGTCAGTTTTAGCTCTTGATTTTAGGTTCCGTGAACTGAGTTAAATTCAATCCTAGGACATTCCTATCTGCTGAGAGATGATGGACTTCCATCTCTCTGGATTAAGAAAATGCAGTTTTTTTTCTAAACCAACATATTTGAAAGCTTGTGTTATTTTAAATTCCTTTAAGCTACATTTTATCTTTGAAGTAATGAGTGAAAACACTTTTTCAAAATGTTACGATCTAATATTTTCTAAATACTGGGTTTGCCAGTAATTTTTTTCATTTTTTTTTTTTTCTGTAAGATGTTATGGAAAAACCTGAACAAACCTTGGCCAACCAAATATATTCCATTGAGTATATTACAATATGATCAATTAAAACACACTTTTGGTTGTTGAAACAAAGAAAGATAAATTACTTCTTATTTCAGAGGTAACTTTTGGTATACAGTTTTAATCAACTTTCTGTAATAATTTCATCTGTTCTATGGAATAAATCTGTAGAGAACACAACCATTATGTGCTCAAAGACACAATATCATAGTGCGATATTACAATCTTTTAGAAGGAAAAGTATAAACCATCACAAGATTCTGCTATGTGAGAGCAAGTCTGATTCTTCTTTTTTTTTTTTTTTGCTCTGTGGATTTTGTAATTATTTACCTCTGTGTCCTTACTTCCATTCCTATTCTTTCCATATTTCTTTTTGGTATCTTTGTGTGTGTATCTGTCTATGACTCTTAGATATCTATCTCTTGAGAGTTTTTCTATTTAACTTCCTTAATATGATGTCCTTTCTGGTCCTTATCTGGTTTCTGGATGGCTCTCTGTTGGTCTTCTCTTTTTTTTTGGGGGGGGAGGGTGAATATCTATGTCAATGAGAATTTCTTGCCTGGTTTAGGATTGGAAAGAGGATTTTCAAGGGAACCATAAAAGGAACTGGAAATGTTTTTCCAGTTCTGAATTAAATTTCATTACTCTGTCTGATGATATTGACTCCACAGAGTAACCATGTCTCTGATGTTACATTAAAACATAATGTGCTTACATATACAATCTAAGATTTTTTGGAAGTGATTGACTTTACATTTCCTATTCTAAGGATTAAAAAAGTATCAAGTGAACACTTAAAAATATTTCTCTTTCACAATCACCTCACCAATATCCAGTATAAAGCTGTTTTTAATTCATATTGTCTTCATTTTATATTTATTTTTAATGCTGATATAAAAATCTCTTTTTGTGATTCAGTTGAAAAATATTTTCCAATATCCTATAAGAATGACAGATCTGGCAAAAGCAGATTCCCTGGGCTGAAATTGTACTTGACACTATTTAATGATTGAACAAATATCTAAATCTCCCTGCATCTCAGTTTTAGTTTATAAAGTGGGTGCTGCACTCACTGATACATGATAATGACTTAAAGATAAGGCATGATAATTATTAACTGTGTATGTATTATCTATCAAAGAAAATAGAATACTGCACAGGTGCTAAATCTGTATTATTCTTCATGGACACTTTGTAAAATAGAGAGTCAATCTATCAGAAAGACATAAGGCTTATATACATATGTACCTAACAATAAAGCCTCAAAATTTATAAGGACTTTACTATTAGAATTGAAGGGAGAAAAAGGCAATTCAACAATAATAGTTAGATTCCTCAATATTCCACTTTTAATAATTGATAAGACAACTAGCCATAAGATCAACTAAGAAACAGAAGACTTGAGCAACACTATATACCAACTAGCCCTAAGTCACGTACAAAACTTTCAACCCAATAGCCATTTTGACATTTTTTTTTCTCATTCTTGAACTTTCCATGCATATTTTTCAGAATTTGAACTTGGCGTTCTCTCAGTCTGGGATATTCTTATCTCAGCTCTCTCCCATGCCCGTGTCTACTTGTCATTCCATTCTCAGCTCCACTGCTGTCTAAGAGAATTTTTCACAGACACTTTCCTTTCTTCTTTGTTCAGATTATTTTTGGAAATAATTTGTTTTCTTTAAATTTGTTTTTTCATCTCAGTATCTTATATTCCCATTACTGAAGTATAAGCTCCATAAAGGCAAGCATATGTCTATTATGTTTATTGGTTTATCCTCACTGCTTTAGAAAGTGTTGATGTATATAATAGTTGCATAATGTGCATTTCTGGATGAGAGAAGGAATGAAAGAGTAAAAGCAGGGGTGGAGCAAAATTGACTATATTATTCATCAATACTAGGAATATGTGATAACTCATCTAATAATTTATCTTAATCTTTTTTAGAATAACAACATTCTGGAGATGCATGAAGATACCTTCTGCAATGTTAAAAATTTGACTTATATTCGTAAGGCACTAGAGGATATTCGACTGGATGGGAACCCTATCAATCTCAGCAAAACTCCTCAAGCCTATATGTGCCTACCTCGTTTGCCTATTGGGAGTCTCGTCTGATTTCAGATAATGGTTAGCATTATGACGCCTCCTATAACAAAATGATTCTTCCTGCTTTCTTCAAAAAGAAAACTCAGTGTGATACTTTCAAAATATGTTCTGGAAGATAATATAAGTACATAAAATACAGCTAAAAGTTTTAATATATGATAGCAATGTAGTAGTCTATGAAAACACCAGTTGAATCATAAATAAACCAAAAAATGTACAGAAATAGGAGACTAAGAAAATATTTCATAGATATTCTTATAAATCACATGTAATTTTCAAGTTTTAGGAATCCATATCCTATATAATTTTAAATTAATCATATAATAAAAATTAAAAATTAACAGTGTAGGTATATTGCCAAGATTTAAATGTTTTAATTAAACTTTTCCTTTTTTAAACTAAAGCATGTTTTTATTTTCAAATTCATTAAAGAAAATGAAGAAAAGAATAAAAATATTTGAAAATTATAAGGGCCTTGTGGAAAATATTCATTATAATCACAACATGCAAATAATCATAATAATACACATAGCTTCAGTATTTTAACAATAATATTTTATCATCTTAAAACCCTGCCAACTCGTTTTTGACCTTTCCTAAATTATTAGTTAACTGGTAATATTTCTGTGCCTGTGGAAAAAATAAAGCATAGAAAATGAAAATATAAACAATAGTATGAAAATGACAGTAGGGAAGAAGTTAAGGAGTACCTTCTAGAGAGAAAGTTGAACTTTTTGAAATGTGTGATAATAATACAAAAAACTGAAAGATAACCAAAGAGTATACATTGAAAGGCGAGTTTCTTTCCTTCAGCAAACCCTAAGTTCCACTCTTTGGAAACAATCAATGGTTTCTTTCATTATTTTATCAAGTTTTCCATGAGAAGCAAAAACTTGCACATAAAAAAATTGCTCCTCTTTTACAAAAATATAAATGGATATATTATGTATATATATCACTATTATATATGTGTTGGTACATGTAAACATGAATTTTTAAATACAATAGATAATCACTATTTTGCTTGTTTCACTTAAAACTACTCCTTGATCACTCTTACCATATCTACCATATTAGCACACACAGCTCTACTGATTTTGAAAAACAGATATCAGCTTACTATAAGGATGTATACTGTTACAACAGGAACCAATTCTTGAACACAAAAGACGTACTAGGCATCTACTAAGGTTTTCTGCATGTATTAATTCACAGCATCCTAGGAGCTGAAGATAGTAATGACTATTCCAGTCAAAGATCAGAGAGAGAGCTTAAACAGCTTGCCACTGGTTAAGGGCTGATCCCAAAGGCCTATTCTACACTTTACCTCACTGTCCTGTCTCATATACCATGGATGTGTCTTTTCCCTGTATTGTAATACAAGAAAATGGTGTACATACTGGACAGGGAAGTTGTTATGAGCTGAATGTTTACCCACAAAATTTGTATATTGAAGTTCTAAATAACCCCCTCCCCATTGTGATGGTGTTTGGAAATGGGGCCTTTGGGAGTTTAATTAGGGTTAGATGAGGTCATGAGGTAGGGGCCTCATGATGAGATTAGTGACCTTATAAGAAGAGGAAGAAAAGGAGATTACTTTGTGTGTGTGTGTGTGTGTGTGTGTGTGTACCTATACCAAAGAAAAGCCATAAGGAAATCAAAGATGACACACACAGATGGAGAAATATACCATGTTCATGGATTGGAAGAATCAATATAGTGAAAATGAGTATATTACCCAAAGCAATCTATAGATTCAATGAAATCCTTATCAAGCTATAAACAGTATTTTTCAGAGAACTAAAACAAGCAATTTCACAATTTGTATGGAAATACAAAAAACCTCAAATAGCCAAAGCAATCTTGAGAAAGAAGAATGGAACTGGAGGAATCAACCTGCCTGACTTCAGGCTCTACTACAAAGCTACAGTCATCAAGACAGTATGGTATTGGCACAAAGACAGAAATATAGATCAATGGAACAAAATAGAAAGCCCAGAGATAAACCCACACACCTATGGACACCTTATCTTTGACAAAAGAGGCAAGAATATATAATGGAGAAAAGACAATCTCTTTAGCAAGTGGTGCTGGGAAAACTGGTCAATGACTTTTAAAAGAATGAAACTAGAACACGTTCTAACACCATACACAAAAATAAACTCAAAATGGATTAAAGATCTAAATGTAAAACCAGAAACTATAAAACTCCTAGAGGGAAGCATAGGCAAAACACTCTCTGACATAAATCACAGCAGGATCCTCTATGACCCACCTCCCAGAATACTGGAAATAAAAGCAAAAATAAACAAATGGGACCTAATTAAACTTAAAAGCTTTTGCACAACAAATGAAACTATAAGCAAAGTGAAAAGACAGCCTTCAGAATGAGAGAAAAGAATAGCAAACGAAGCAGCTGACAAAGAATTAACCTCAAAAATATACAAGCAACTCCTGCAGCTCAACTCCAGGAAAATAAATGACTCAATCAAAAAATGGGCCAAGAACTAAACAGACATTTCTCCAAAGACATACAGATGGCTAACAAACACATGAAAAGATGCTCAACATCACTATCAGAAAAATGCAAATCAAAACCACAATGAACTACCATCTCACGCCAGTCAGAATGGCTGCTATCAAAAAGTCTACAAACAATAAATGTTGGAGAAGGTGTGGAGAAAAAGGAAGCTTCTTACACTGTTGGTGGGAATGCAAACTAGTATAGCCACTATGGAGAACAGTGTGGAGATTCCTTAAAAAAACTGGAAATAGAACTGCCATACAAAGCAGCTATTCAGCTGCTGGGCATACACACCAAGGAAACCAGAATTGAAAGAGACACTTGTACCCCAATGTTCATCGCAGGCTGTTTACAATAGCCAGGACATGGAAGCAACCTAAATGTCCATCAGCAGACGAATGGATGAGAAAGCTGTGATATGTATACACAATGGAATATTACTCAGCCCTTAAAAAGAATGTATTTGAATCAGTTCTAATGAGGTGGATGAAACTGGAGCCTATTATACAGAGTGAAGTCAGAAAGAAAAATACCAATACAGTATACTAATGCATGAATATGGAATTTATAAAGATGGTAATGATGACCCTATATGTGAGACAGCAAAAGACACAGATGTAAAGAACAGTTTTTTGGACTCTGTGGGAGAAGGCGAGGGTGGGATGATTTGAGAGAGTAGCGTTGAAATGTGTATATTATCATATGTGAAGTGGATCACGGGTCCAGGTTTGATGCATGAGACAGGGTACTCACAGCTGGTGCACTGGGATGGGATGGGGAGGGAGGTGGAAGGGGGGTTCTGGATGGGGAACACATACACCTGTGGCGGATCCATGTTGTTGTTTGGCAGAAACCACAACAATATTGTAATCAGCCTCCAGTTAAAATAAATTCATTCATTAAAAAAAAAAAGAAAAGCTATGTGATGACATAATGAGAAGTCATCCATCTGCAATCCAGAAAGTAAGCTCTCACTAGAAATAAAATCAGCTGAGACCTTGATTTTAGATATCCTATCCTCCAAAACTAGGAGAAATAAAATTGTTTTATTTAAGCCACTCAGTCTATGGTATTATGGTAGCCCAAACAGACTAACATAGGTGTCAAGCTCGGTGTTATCTTTTTGCATGCCACAGTAACTTCCAAATGGCCAAAGGCCTTTGAGTCACATTTGAGTAAACACTTCTAGGGTCTAGAGTAGGCTTCCAGACACCCAACCTCCAGAAGTTCAGCAGAAAGATGGACTGAGATGCTTTGGACCAGGAGGGTAAAGAAAGACTCCCAGCAGGCAGGGCTGACTTACTCATTTTTGGAACTCTGCATATGCTTTTCAATAAAAAGAAAACATATGATTATAATAACAATAGTAAACAGGGAATAAAGAATCCAGCCTGGAACATATTAGTGTGTATAGCAACATGATATAAACTATAACTTTCAATTTTAATGGAGGAAAGGGTCCATAAATTCATAATGCCCTGCCCACACAAGCTACTGATGATCTCAGATCTCTCCACAAATGACGTAGAAAACCCCTCTGTTCTCACAGTCTTCTCAACACACCATGGACAAAAAAGTCATGAGAGTGGGGTGTAGGAAGTTGTAGTTAAAGAAAGAGAGAGGAGGCATAAAGAGCGAGAGAAAGAAAGAATGAAAAGAGAAGGAAAGAATGAAAAGAAAAGAAAGAAAGAGAAAGACTGGAAGGAAGGAAGAAAGAAAAGAAAATACTGGGATAAAAAGAGTATCATTATGCAAACGCTATGGGGTCAGTTGACATTCTCATGGGCATTATGACTACCTACTCACAAGGCTGCTTTACAGATGTAATTCATCATCAGCTCTATAAGGACAAAGTAAGTACTATAACCCTGAAAATATGCAATTTTCGCACCACCTGATGTGAAGAGCTGACTCATTGGAAAAGACCCTGATGCTGGGAAAGACTGAGTGCAGGAGGAGAAGGGGATGACAGAGGATGAGATGGTTGGATGGCGTCACCGACTCAATGGACATGGGTTTGGGTGGACTCTGGGAGTTGGTGATGGACAGGGAAGCCTGGCATGCTGCGGTTCATGGGGTCGCAAAGAGTCAGACACGACTGAGCGGCTGAACTGAACTGATGATGCCATTCCTTTAAGATGTATCCTATTTAAATGACCACTTTAAACACCTCACATTCTTAATTGAAAGCTCTGATCTAAAATTGATCCCTGATTAAACACAATTTTTTTTTTAATAGCAACAGTTTTTCTTTATGAATATGCTACACACATTTCTTTTTCTCTAAATATTACAGGTTCTTTTCCAAGCGGGAGGACATTGTGTTTTATTGCCCCGTATTATAGTGTACTTTAAAACTATTTATAAGCAAACATCTCCATATTGAAATTCCTAAGTAATTCTCACTGAATACACATATTTCTCAGATAATAGGACTACAATATATTTTGCTAATCCTCCTAAAACCTTGAGTTGTTGTAGGGTTGGTAATATTTTCAAAAGGCAATAGAAAATAATACCTACACAGACTACTATTGTGAGTGTAAAATTCATATCCTTACTTCTCTTTAAATCTGTATCAACACTGTCTTTGTAGTTATTTTATTACAAACTTTCCCTTCATAATTTACTTAAATGAGAATCATAAATGGAAAATATCACAGTGGTATTCCCTGATGCACAAGGTGCCTTATTTACTTG
>SJYX01015279.1:11575-86411 GCA_006410675.1 Oreotragus oreotragus | reverse complement strand
GGCGTGCTGTGATTCATGGGGTCGCAAAGAGTTGGACACGACTGAGCGACTGAACTGAACTGAACTGAACTGAACTGAGGGCTCCTCTTGACATTATACCTTCTACAGATTTGGATAAACCTAGACTTTCCAGATGGCCCTAGTGGTAAAGAGTCCACCTGCCAACAGAGGACGCAGGAGAATCAGGTTCTATCCCTCGGTTGGGAAGATACTCTGGAGGAAAGCATAGCAACTTACTCCAGTATTCTTGCCTGGAGAACTCCATGGACAGAGGAGACTGGCAGGCTATGGTCCATAGGGTCGCAAACAGTCTGACAGGACTGAAGGGAATCATTCAGAGTAGGCTCTTGTCTATTTAAACCGAAGCCCATATTCTTAACTGTAATATTACAGAGGCTCCCAAGGTACCATGCTGCCTGGTTAACAAAAGGACAAAAGGAAAAACAATTGACACAGTAGCATTCTTACAAACAAACCCATGGTAAACATCCTGGTAATGTTTAATCAAAGCACATTTACACGATATACTATAAATGGCACCCCACTCCAGTGCTCTTGCCTGGAGAATCCCAGGGACGGGGGTGCCTGGTGGGCTGCCGTCTCTGGGGTCTCACAGAGTCGGACACGACTGAAGCGACTTAGCAGCAGCAGCAGCAGCAGCAGGACAGCGCTTGACCACACAGATTCCCTGGTCTCTTCATCACAGTCCCGTTTAAGGTGTTTCGGCATTGCAGTAACCTCACTAAGAATTTGGGCTCTAAGGTCAAACATGTTTAAACACTAGCCCTTAAATTCACTGACCTGAAACAAGCTCGGGTAAATTAACGTCTTAGCTTCCTAACCTACGAAATGTGGTAAAGATGCCTACCTCACAGAGCGGGGGTGAGGCTCGTGTGCCACGAGCCCACCTGCACAGAAAGCACACACAATAAACATTTGCCATCTTGTTTTATGCATGATGAAACAGAGCTCCAGGTGTTAGAGCAGTGACCACAGAGTAAGGCGTGGCACCCTGTTTCCGACTCCAGGGACTCTCTTTACCCCTTCCATCACCCCGCTCCAGGGACTCTCTTTACCCCTTCCATCACCCCAAAGGCGTAGGATATTGTTTTTCAACAGACAAGTTTCTCCCCAACCCCCGCCTCTGGGTTCAGCTGAAGGTCCATCTTCTCTAACCCAGCACCTCAAGGTGGTCGGAGGGGGCTAAGAAACAGCCTCAGGCGGCTCCTAACGTGGGCTGCACAAACCCAGCCTCCGCCCTCCCTCCCGCAAACACTACGTCACAAGCCCCCTGCGAATGTTCACTGGGCACCTGTTCCGGCCGGAACCCCACCTCCACGCCCGGGGAGAACGACCTCAACCCCAATTGGCTGTCTCCCGGGGCAACCAAGGATGCAGTGGGCACGCGGGGCCCCTGGCCGGTATTTAAAGGCTGCCGCGGCCCGCGCCACCCCAGTCTGGCCCGGACGGCGACGGTGAAGCACCTGGGTTGAGAGGGAGCAGGAAGGTAACGGCGCGACCCCTGCCTACCCCCGGCCCCAGCCCGCACATCCACTGAGGCGAGTGTGAGTGGGACCCAGGAGCGGGTCTCACCGCGCGTTGCCCACCAACACCTTCCTCACCCACCATCCTTCCCCAGCCCCAGGCCCACCCAACCCGCCTGAGCGAGACAACTCGGGTGCGAAGGATCAGCGATTAGGCGGAGAACGACTGAGCGAGCAGAGAGGCGGGGATCCTTCTGGAGACAAAGGCGTGATCCCAGCGGCGGGCACGTGGTGCTGGGCAGAGAGAAACGAGGCCCTTGAGACCATAAGATCTGTCCAAACGCGACGACAGCTTCTAGGGCGCTACCGTGTCGACCTCTCGGAGAACCCTGAATCATGACCCAGACCCTCGACACAAAAGAGGATCCTCTTAACCTGGGCGGCGGCTGGGCATCCTCTGCCCCGGTACGCACCTGGTCGTCCGGCCCCCGAAGGCGCAGGGGCGCTCCCGTTTACAGGCGGCGGCCTCGCTACGGCCCCAAGGCCGAATACCAGCCCCCGAGGAACCATCCGAAGCAGCGATACGGCCCAGGCCCTTGGTTCCAACCACCCCGGCGTCCCTACTGGGCCGTGTATTCTAACTGGGGGCGCTGGAGAGGGCCCTGGTGCCCACCTCCGGCGGGATTCAGGAAGCCCCCGGGCCGGGTGCAAGTGATGCGGGTGTACGGCCTGCATCCGCTCTGCCTTTGCTGCTGCTCCTGCTGCCACGGGCCCTGGAACCCCGGCTGGGCGAGGCCCCCGCGCAGAAAGAAGCGCTGGGGTCGCCGGGGCCGCGGCCTGCGCCGTCACCCTCGCCGCTCCGCCCGGAGGAGCCCTCCGGTGGATCTGAGCACGCTGCTGCGGCCGGTCAACCTGTACGGGTGGCGCGCCCCCGGCATGCGGGCGCCGCGCAACACCACGCAGTTCATCATGAACCAGATCTACAAGGACATGCGGGAGCAGGAGAAGCTGGAGCGCCAGCAGGAGGCGCTGCGGGAGCAGCAGGCCCAGGCCCGGGGCCCAGCCTCCCCCGAGGGCGCCTCCGGAAACGACGCGCCCCCTAGCGGCGGCCAGGAAGACGGGGCGCTGCAAGATACTCTGTACCGCTTTGGGCAGAATCCCCCGCTCGTCTTCAGTCCTGACCCAGACGGGGAAAAGCAGACGGCCGCCTCCCAGCTGGTGCAGGAAGAGGAAGGGGAGAGGGAAGAGCGGGGGGAGGAGTGGTGTGACGAGGAGGAGTGTGATGGCAAGGAGTTGGAGAGCCAGGAGGAGGACGAGGAGTCAGAGGCCAAAGATGAGGAGGAGGGCGAAGAGGCTGATTACATGGAGGAAGCGGAGGAGGAAGGGGAGGACGACGCGGAGGAGACAGCAGAGGAAGACGAGGGGCTGGTGGAGGACGAGCAGACGCAGGAAGAGAGTCCATTGCCTCTGGAAATGCCTTTATCATTCCTAGTGGGGGCTGAAGAAGAGAGAGAGAACTTCCTGAACTGTACGTATTTAAGCCCCAAGCAGAGAATTCCCACAGTGGCACAGGAAGTGCTCTTCATGGTACAGGACATGAACTGTTAAGACATCAGGAAAGGGACTGAAGAATGCCATGGAACTGATTGCAGGCTAAAATGAATTAGCCACTTGTCCAAAACTAATGAAAAAGTGAGTTCCATTAATAAACCTATCATCTTTGGCCATTATAAAACGTTTAAAAATTGGTGTGTGTGTGTGACTATGGGTGGGGGAGGTAGAGCTTTCAAATATAATTTAACTGGAAGTGATGAAAGGCCAAATATTTTATTACTACAGTTTGAATATTTTCATTTGGTGTTTTCTCCTCTAGATACTTGAGTTTTTTTGTTTGTTTGTTTTTTAAGTAATTTTGGCGATGCTGAAAATGTTTCCTTTTATAACAACTTTATGCATCATCTCTACTTAATGAGCTTGGAAAGAACAGTTATTTTGACTGTTAGATGCCTAAGAAGCATGTGCCATGTTTATTAAATGTTCATCAATACTTTTAACATGATAGCTGAAACCATTTTAAAATGCCTATTTTAATATTTTTTTTCTTATAGATTTTCCACCTTCAGAGTTCATTTTTGAGGGCTATATTTTGGTAACGCAGTTTGCAGTCTCTTGTGGCATTGCTCATTTATATTCCTTGTTCCACACTGCTGTGGATCTTCCTCAGAAGAACATGAAGTTGCTTCTGTGGAACTGGTTATCTGCCATGGCCTCAGCAATCCATAAATCCATGCATGGAGAGGATTCCCCATGGTCAGAAGTCAACTTGCACACCTAGTTAAAATCTAAGGTAACTGCAAACAATGGAACCTAGATTTTGAAGCCTTGTTCCTGGATATATTCCTTGTCATAAGTTCACAGGAATAATAAAAATAGACTTTGCAGAATGAATTTTTTAAAGGTGATTGGCCTTTTGGGGGTGGAATATTTTTTTTTTTAATTTTCTTTCCCAATTGTCTTCCTTATAAAGGAGAGTAAAACAAATATGTTTAAGTGCAAGCTTTTGTGAACTAGTTTCTGATGTCTAAACAATTATATATGGAAATTCAACATTCAAAATAACAGCTTTTATTCAGACATTTGTAGGAAGTAATACAGTTCTTGGATCCTTGATTCTCATAACTTAGTAATAAGTTCCAGTCATAGCATATTGCCAAAATTCCCCTAGATAAAGGATTTGAGTTCAGCTTCTCAAAAATTACATCTTCTGACAAACTATACTACTAAATATAGTCTGAACCACCAATCAGTATTTAATGAAAAGAAGACTGTAGGGTGATCTCTTACCTGAATGCTGATTTTATTGCAGCTTTTGAGGGTGATAAGCTGTTAAAAAAGATAATAAAATAATTAAATTGTTGAATGAAACCACTGTGCTTCTCAATTCTTGTTTTTGAATATCAGACATCTTATTCAGTGGTCAACAGGATGAATGTAAAAAGAAAAACTAACACAAAGATTGTAGAATTATTTTTTAATGACACTAAGCAGTCCAAACTACAGCAGTGACTAACTAAACATTTATTATGCTCTTAAATCATTATTTTCTGCAAGATGCAATTTTATGGTGACCTATAAAATTGACCACCCATATGCATTTCTAATGCATAGGGAGAAACCAAGAATCCTGCTGCTGATACTGATCAATAAATCCTTACAAGTTACAGTCCAAAAATACTTTCTCCAAGATATTCAAGTAATCGCTAAGTTCTCATTAAAGAAACACTTTCATTCAGGACTGAATTTCTTCACAATCATATCTGGACAGTTCCCAAATTAATCTTACAAAAGATTCCACTTTTATATGACAAAATTCAGCGCATGTTAATTGCCTCCACATACACAAGACATTATCCACTAGTCTCTGGGAGGGATGCAAATATGAGCACTGCCTCAAGAGTTCAGTTTGGTATTTACCAAATAATTATGGAACTACCAGGAGTCAGGGACCATGAACAGTGATTAGGATACGATGGCAAATAAGCAAAGTCCCCTCTTGTAGTTCAGTCCAAAGGACAGACACTAAATGAAGTTAGACAAATCCGCCACTGCCAGAATTCTAAAGGAAGTGCGACACTATGAAAGTATGTATCACAAGGGAGCCCAAGAGAGAAGCTGGGAATGTTCACTGTGGGGAGAGGGTGACTTGAGGCTAAAGGTGGAGAGCTAGGAGGAGCTTGGTACCTTGGAGGAACAGTACAGAAGCACCAGAGTGTCCTGAAGGAGCAGCCAGTGAGAAGTGAGAGAGAAACCATATTATCTACTCATTTCTGCACTATCCATACCTTCTGAATAGTCTAGAAAAAAAATTAATGAAAGGAGAACCTAAGTCATTGGTGAGTCTCTACCTCTACCTGAGCTTTTTTTTTTTTTTTTTTTAAAGCCAGATACTATGATGGTCCCTTTACCAACCTTGAAGGCTGATATGAAATCTTTAAATCATGTCACAGGGTGGGAGGTTTGCACATCCCAGTACACCTATTCCACTTTTCAGAGACATACTCAACCACTCCCATGTAATGAAGTGATCCTGGGCATTGCTGCTCAGCATGACTGGATCACCTTGGAGACGCTCCACACCACTTGATGATTCAAGAGTATCCGTGTTACATATGGCTCAGAATAAACCCCATCTTCAGTTTTAGAGGTAAGTATGCTTGATGAAAATTCACGATTTAAAAAAAAATTTAAGTCACTGCAAACTTGAGAGGACACAGTGCTAAAAAGCTGCCACTTAGCTGTGTCTTTCAAGAATGGGGTAATATTTGCTTTGTCAACTGTCAGAAAAATAACATTATAAATCCTAAGTCTATTCAGAAGGCCTAGGCTTGATAAAAATTTTTGCTGTCTATTCTCAGGTGTTTTTACACAAGAGATTCTGATATTTTCCTTTTCAGTGTCTGACAGCGTTTCTTAATTTATCTTCATCACTTTGTCTCCATAGCAACCTAATGGAATTTTTTCCTGTGAAAATATTAGTCCTCTAAGGATGGTAAATACACTTGGCATTTGGAGATCAACTCTGAATTCTCTGAGAATGGTTTCATAACATTTTGTAACACCTGCATATGAAGACAAGAGTTATTCCAACATCTTTAGTCTCATTAAAATAAACACGAGAGGTGAAATAACTCAGCTATATCAAACCCACAGAGTCTGGGAAGACAATGATTCAAGTATCAACCTATGTGTTCTTGGGTCGAGAATAAGATAAGAAAACACAGCTTCTTCAGTTTAATTTTTTATTTTAACAGAAAAATGATATATGCATAAATATATAAATATAAATGTATAAATATAAATCATATTTATACAGGTTCAAAATAACATAATCATAATTGAAAATAACTGTTAATATAAATTGGGCTTCCCTGATGGCTAATACTAATGCTTCTGAATCAATTTGGCCTTGATTATTTGTATATTTAAAGCAAAATCAGCATATGGCTGTATCTTAACTGTTTTAGTACTAGCAATTTTCTGCAACTATGTAACTTTTAGCCAGTTAATGGAACATAACCTGACCTCAAGGTCAGCTGATGAAAGAGAAGAGTTTGGGCAACTGTGTTATCACTGCTGCCTAAGAGACTGGCGATGGGTAGTCTTAGGTCTCTGTTTTCTAAGAAATAAACATCACACCTTATTACTGCTCACACCTATTTGTTGTTGCTGTTCACTCAGTCATGTGACCCCACGGACTGCAGCACACCAGGCTTCCCTGTTCATTACTATATCCCTGAATTTGCTCAAACTCAAGTGCATTGAGTCAATAATACCATCCAACCATAGCCTTCTCTGTCGCCCCCTTCTCCTCTCGCCCTTCATCTTTCCCAGAATCAGGGTCTTTTCCACTGAGTTGGCTGTTTGCATCAGTGGCCAAAGTATTGGAGCTTCAGCATCAGTCCTTCCAATAAATATTCAGGGTTGATTTCCTTTAGGATTGACTGCTTTAATCTTCTTGCAGTCCAAGGGACTCTCAAGAGTCTTCTCCAACACCACAGTTCAAAAGCATCAATTCTTTTGCTCTTAGCCTTCTTTATGGTCCAACTCTCACATCCATACATGACCGCTGGAAAAAGCATAGCTTTGACTGTATGGACCTTTTTCAGCAAACTGATATCTCTGCTTTTCAATATGCTGTCTAGGTTTGTCATAGCTTTTTTTCCAAAGAGCAAGCGTCTTTTAATTTCATGGCTGCAATCACTGCTCACAGTGATTTTAGAGCCCAAGAAAATAAAGTCAGTCACTGTTTACATTATTTCCCCATCTATTTGCCATGAACTGATGGGATTGGATGCCATGATTTTTGTTTTTTGAATGCTGAGCTTCAAGCCAGCGTTTTCATTCTCTTTCACTTCTTGAAGAAATGTTTCTCCTTTCTTCACTTTCTGTCATTAGGGTGGTATCATCTGCATATCTAAGGTTATTGATATTTCTCCCTGCAATCTTGATACCAACTTGTGATTCATCCAGCCCAGCATTTTGCATGATGTACTCTGCATATAAGTTAAATAAGCAGGGTGACAATATACAGCCTTGACATATTCCTTCCCCAATTTTGAACACACCTATTGTGAAGAACAAATAACCTAGTAGTTAAGAAGAATTTCATTATAGACTGTAAATCACTGTTAATTACTGTACATAAATCATCTCAATTTCTGAAGATTAGGTCTAAATTAACAAGGCTCAGGAGATCTCATTATAGTTTTGTTGGATTGAGATATCTAGATAGTTGATACCACCTGAGCTAAACATGAACCAGCTGGTCATAGAAATTCAATTTTGGCTTCCAGTTGTGAGGAATGTGCAAGTGCAGTGGTCTGGCACTTTGATATTGAAACTGTGGTCCATGGACCAGCGTTATGGGAACCACCTAATAGCTTTTTAGAAATGCTGCCCAGGCTCCACCCACACCTACTGAGCTGGAATCTGCTTTGTAGAAAGGCATCTAAGCATACCCGTGAGACACCTAGATCTGTGGTTTAGGGGTTTCTGCATTACAGAGCCCTCCTGGGAATTTAATAAGACTGTGGTTTGTGGGTTCAATACTTCTGTTTTTTCTACTTGTGTGACCTAAGGCATGTTCCTGAAATTCTGCTGCTGCTGCTAAGTCACTTCAGTCGTGTCCGACTCTGTGTGACCACATAGACGGCAGCCCACCAGGCTCCCCCATCCCTGGGATTCTCCAGGCAAGAATACTGGAGTGGGTTGCCATTTCCTTCTCCAATGCATGAAAGAGAAAAGTGAAAGTGAAGTCGCTCAGTCTGTCCGACTGTTAGCGACCCCATGGACTGCAGCCCACCAGGCTACTCCGTCCATTGGATTTTCCAGGCAAGAGTACTGGGGTGGGGTGCCATTGCCTTCCCCCCTGAAATTCTAGCTTCTCATTTTCCTCATCTATAGTATCTACCTCCTGGGATTAAGGGAAATTATGATGATTACATGGGTCAATGTTTACCACATTCTCAGAACAATGATACTCAATATCTTCCAGTTATAATAAGTATTTAATAAATGCAGAGATGAGACCACATATTATGTGGTATCTAAAAATCATTTGTTAATAATTAGGGCAAGGATAAATGTAATATCTAATAAGACAGTTAGAAAAAATGATTCATTACCTGTCTTGATTTCTCTTGGATAACTGCAGTCAGATATGTTACTCTGAGCTGCATATTTCATTGTGCAGAACTGTAAGAACCAATTGAATCTCTGGAGCTGGACTCATTCCCCAAGTATACTTTTTGCCCTCTGTCTCTTCCCCCTACTGGGTCATGATACTTCCTTTCTCTTTATGGCCGACATTCAGTTCAGTTGCTCAGTCGTGTCTGACTCTTTGCGACCCATGAATCGCAGCACGCCAGGCCTCCCTATCCATCACCATCTCCCGGAGTTCACTCAGACTCACGTCCATCGAGTCCATGATGCCATCCAGCCATCTCATCCTCGGTCGTCCCCTTCTCCTCCTGCCCCCAATCCCCCCCAGCATCAGAGTCTTTTCCAATGAGTCAACTCTTCGCATGAGGTGGCCAAAGTACTGGAGTTTCAGCTTTAGCATCATTCCTTCCAAAGAAATCCAGGGTTGATCTCCTTCAGAATGGACTGGTTGGATCTCCTTGCAGTCCAAGGGACTCTCAAGAGTCTTCTCCAACATCACAGTTCAAAAGCATCAATTCTTCGGCGCTCAGCTTTCTTCACAGTCCAACTTTCACATCCATACATGACCACTGGAAAAACCATAGCCTTGACTAGGCGGACCTTAGTCGGCAAAGTAATGTCTCTGCTTTTGAATATACTATCCAGGTTGGTCATAACTTTTCTTCCAAGGAGTAAGTGTCTTCTAATTTCATGGCTGCAGTCACCATCTGCAGTGATTTTGGAGCCCCCAAAAATAAAGTCTGACACTGTTTCCCCATCTATTTCCCAAGAAGTGATGGGACCGGATGCCATGATCTTCGTTTTCTGAATGTTGAGCTTTAAGCCAACTTTTTCGCTCTCCTCCTTCACTTTCTCAAGAGGCTTTTTAGCTCCTCCTCACTTTCTGCCATAAGGGTGGTGGGTAGTGCTAAGAATTACCCACTCGAGTCAGCTCATTCCTTTCCATACAGGCAATGCATCTTTTCAAAATAAAAATGCATGTATTGTAATGCCTAAAGAGGAAGGTTCTATCTTATGTTATACCTGAAGGCAAGGAAAATTCCCACAACTATGAAATACCTTCTATAAGCCACTTACATAGAACACTTAAAGTAGTCAGAACATAGATCTAAGAATTCAAAAATCATTTAAGCATATGCAAGATTTTAACACACATTCTCACTTATAACCACACTAAGAACTAATACTTTATTTTC
Source organism: Oreotragus oreotragus (assembly GCA_006410675.1). Lineage (NCBI taxonomy): Eukaryota > Metazoa > Chordata > Mammalia > Artiodactyla > Bovidae > Oreotragus > Oreotragus oreotragus. The sequence continues at coordinate 76,510 of SJYX01015279.1, read as the reverse complement.
TTTTTACAGATGAAGGATGTTCAATTCAAAGAAGTAAATTATTTCGGGACTTTAAGTCCTCTATTCTGAGTTCAAAGTTGTTGATCCAGTATATTATTGGAACACATCTTCCTGTTGTTTTATTTAAAATAAGGTTGCTAAGAATAAAAATTCCTTTAATAAACTTAATCTGAGTTCCAAAGAGGGTAGGAAAAAATGCAGTCTCTTCAGTGTGGGTTTGGTAACAATAGATCCTAAGGAAGAAACACCAATGTCTATGTTTCAGTTATAATTCTTAGTAGTATTTTAAACACTTATATAATTCATGTGATGACACTCTAACAAATTGTTGGTTAATATTGTGTATGTATACCAATATAATATAACATACCAATATAATATATATTATATAATATAAAATATAATTACCAATATAATATTGTGTGTGTATACCAATATAATATACCAATATCACAGTAATCCAATATCACCCAATTCTATGCCCCAACCACTAATGCCAAAGAAGCTGAAGTTGAACAGATCTATGAAGACCTACAAGATCTTCTAGAATTAACACCCCCAAAAGATGTCTTTTTCATCATAGGGGACTGGAATGCAAAAGTAGGAAGTCAAGAGATACCTGGAGTAACAGTCAAGTTTGGCCTTGGAGTACGAAATGAAGCAGGACAAAGACTAATACAGTTTTGCTGAGAGAACACACTGGTCATAGCAAACAGCCTCTTCCAACAACACTAGAGAAGACTCTGCACATGGACATCACCAGATGGCCAACACCGAAATCAGACTGATTATATTCTTGGCAACCGAAGGTGGAGAAGCTCTATACACTCAGCAAAAACCAGACTGGGAGCTGGCTGTGGCTCAGGTCATGAACTCCTTATTGCCAAACTCAGACTTAAAGAAAGTAGGGAAAACTGCTAGGCCATTCAAGTATGACCTAAATTAAATCCCTTACAATTATACAGTGGAAGTGATAAATAGATTCAAAAGTTTAAATCTGATAGAGTGCCTAAGGAATTATGGATGGAGGTTTGTGACATTGTACAGGAGACAGGGATCAAGACCTTCCCCAAGAAAAAGAAATTCAAAAAGGCAAAATGATTGTTAGAGGAGGCCTTACAAATAGCTGAGAAAAGAAGAGAAGCTGAAGGCAAAGGGTAAAGGAAACATATGCCCATTTGAATGCAGAGTTCCAAAGACTAGCAAGGAGAGATAAGAAAGCCTTCCTCAGTGATCAGTGCAAACAAATAGAGGAAAACAATAGAATGCAAAAGACTAGATATCTTTCAAGAAAATGAGATATACCAAGGTAGTATTTCAAGCAAAGATGGGCACAATAAAGGATAGAAATGGTATGGACCTAACAGAAGCAGAAGATATTAAGAAGTGGCAAGAATACACAGAAGAACTGTACAAAAAAGATCTTCATAACCCAGATAAACAAGATGCTGTGATCACTCATCTAGAGCCAGACATCCTGGAATATGAAGTCAAATTGGCCTTGAAAAGTATCACTATGAACAAAGCTAATGGAGGTGATGGAATTCCAGGTGAGCTATTTCATATACTGGAAGATGATGCTGTGAAAGTGCTGCACTAAATATGCCAGCAAATTTGGAAAACTCAGCAGTGGCCACAGGATTGGAAACGGTCAGCTTTCATTCCAATCCCAAAGAAAGGCAATGCCAAAGAATGCTCAAACTACCCAATGATTGCACTCATCTCACATGCTAGTAAAGTAATGCTCAAAATTTTCCAAGCCCAGCTTCAACAATATATGAACCAAGAACTTCCAGATGTTCAAGCTGGATTTAGAAAAAGCAGAAGGATCAGAGATCAAATTGCCAACATCCATTGGATCATCGAAAAAGCAAGAGAGTTCCAGAAAAACATTACTTTTGCTTTATTGACTATGCCAATGCCTCTATGTGGACCACAATTAACTGTGGAAAATTCTGAAAAAGATGGGAATACCAGACCACCTGACCCGCCTCTTGAGAAATCTGTATGCAGGTCAGGAAGCAACAGTTAGAACTGGACGTTGAACAACAGACTGTTTCCAAATCCGGGAGGGAGTATGTCAAGGCTGTATATTGTCACCCTGTTTGTTTAACTTATATGCAGAGTACATCATGCAAAATGCCAGGCTGGATGAAGCACAAGCTAGAATTAAGATTGCCAGGATAAATAACATCAGATACACAGATGACACCCTTATCCCAGAAAGTGAAGAGAAACTAAAGAGCCTCTTGATGAAAGTGAAAGAGGAGAGAGAAAAAACTAGCCTAAAACTGAACATGCAAAAAACTAAGATAATGGCATCCGGACCCATCAGTTCATGGCAAATAGATCAGGAAGCAATGAAAACAGTGACAGATTATTTTCTTGGGTCCCAAAATCATTGCAGATGGTGACTGCAACCATGAAATTAAAATATGCTTGCTCCTTGTAGGAAAAGCTATGATCACCCTAGACAGTATATTAAAAAATAGATATTAATTTGCTGACAAAGTTCCATCTAGTCAAAGGTACGGTTTTTCCACTAGTCATGTATGGATGTGAGAGTTGGACCATAAAGAAGGCTGAGCGCTGAAGAACTGATGCTTTTGAACTGTGGTGTTGGAGAAGACTCTTGAGAGTCCCTTAAACTGCAAGGAGATTGAGCCAATCAATGTTAAATCAACCCTGAATATTCGTTGGGAGGACTGATGCTGAAGCTGTTAGTCCAATACTTTGGCCACTGACTCATTGGAAAAGACCCTGACGCTAGGAAAGATTGAAGGCAGGAGGAGAAGGGGATGACAGAGGATGAGACGGTTGGATGACATCACCAAACTTGATGGACAGGAGTTTGAGCAAGCTCTGGGAGTTGGTGATGGACAGGGAGGCCTGGCGTGCTATAGTACATGGGGTCACAAAGAGTCGGACATGACTGAGTGACTGAATTGAAATTGATACTAATATAAACAGTTTTGGTTGGAAGAAACACTGGAGTGAAATAAATTAACCTAAGATATTGTTGTATGCTGTTTATCTATAACTAAAGTAAAATAAAAAATTTATTTAGGAGAATATTCACAAAAATTTGTGGGTAATTTTATAGATATATAACATATCTGGTTAATATTCATAATGTTACCACTTTATTGGAGATTCTATCTTGTGTAACACCTAAGCATAAACTATTAATAATAGCATCTTCTGATATTTTCATAAGGTATTTGAACTTCTTATGATGATTGATATTTCTGTTATAATGAAATATTTGAGTATTCTCTCCTATGAATATGTTTAGGTTTAGCATATTACTTTTAGTTCTAGTAATTTAAGACTTTTAACTGATGTTAATGTATCAGTTCTCACAGAATCCCTGGTAGATTGGATAATCCATCTGACATTTATCATTAAATAGCATTCCAAAGGACAAAATCAGAATGCTGCTATATATAACTGTATTTTTGTAATTTCCTATTGATTGTAGCAGTCCCTTGAGCTGAGGGATTATAATATAAAATAACAAGATAAGGTCAAGTCTAAATGTCTGTACATTTCCTCTTGCCTCCAGAAGATTGTCCAAAGTCAATGTTGATTTTTATTTTGTCCATAAAAAAATACTGTTTTTCTTTTTCTTAAAAATACGTTTTATGAATTCCACATGACCTCAAAGTATATACATTAGCACAAATATTTAAATACAAAACAAAGTTAATAAAAGTAACTTTTCTTTCTGTTATTTGCTTTCTATTTTGTCTTCTTATGCAGACTGTGTGCTCAACAACTATTAATATTTAGGTGTCACCTAGTGGCAAAATAAAACATGTATACAAAAATGCTACTTGTGGTGTTCCTCTTGTGTTTACAGATGCATTTTCGTGGGACACATAATACATTGATACATATAAAAGGAGTATTGTAAATGTGTTGGCATGAACAATCATATTAAAATATTTTATTGTTTATTTGAATATGTTGCCATATGCTGTGGTGTTTAATAATAGTATCATTTTGTTCAATGAGACTAAGCCACAAATATAAAATTATCAAATTAATAAAGGAAAGAGGGAAAACTTAGACCCACAAGAGGTCTTGGATTTCCCTAAATGATTATTTTTATACTTATAATAATTTTCACTGCTAACAAGAGTTTAAAGACATTATTATGAAAATATTTTGAATTCTCTTTGACATTCACTGCACTAATTAACATTAGCAATCTACACTCACAGTATAGGTTTTGCTTTTAATACTGACAACAGAGAAGAAAATTAACAAATTTGAAATTTATATGCTTAAATTTTAAAATCCAGACTAATAAAGTAAACAATGCTTAATACTTTAATCCTGGTTAAAAAAAAAAAAAGAATATATATCCATTGGCCTACTTTCAAATGCAAGACTTGTGATAGTTACCTCCTAGGACTTGAGCATCGTTTAATTTATTAATGATCACAGCCACTAATTACAGAGCAATTTGTTAAGGAAAGAGACAAACCTATTTATTTGTTGATCAAGTGACCAGAGGATAATTTATACTTGTATTGCAGCCTGATTTCCAGCTGTTTCCAACTGCTTAACCACTTCTATTGGAAGCATAAATCAGTGCTAAGGACTGGGGTCTTCCTTAGCAGACAGTTTCCACATTTACCACTTTCTTAGCAATGCATTCATCAATTTTCCCAGAGTAGGTACCCCTGCTTTTGTACATCCTTCACACTCACTCCATTAATAATTCCATTATCCTTTTAAAATTACAGTTGTCTGCGGCTCTATTCTGGCTAGAAAATCCTGTAGGGGAAGGAATTGATTTTCTATTACCGGTACAGTCTTGCCTATAATAAGAAGCCCTTCATAAACATTTTTAATATTATGAAAACTAAGTAAAACTAGAGGTATGAAATGAACTATGATAATTAGGTGGTTCTAACAGGGAAGCATAGTGACTTATTCATGATGTGTGTACTAAAACGACTTTCAGTAGAAAAATATAAAGAACAAACAAGAAGGATGGAGCTGCTACAGGAGCAGGTACCCACCTGCATCTCTTGTGGCCTGAACTCTGTTATAGAGCAGACCGGTTCTCAGGACAGACAGATCTTCATAGGAACTGAACACAAAATCCTTTAATGTCACAAGGAAGCTGTTGGCTCCGAACATAGCCAACAGATTCTGTTGCTGGGCCACAGAATCAGGAGGATGAACCTTAATAATACCCACAGCAATGGTTCTTAAGTGCACATTATAATAAACTTAAAATGTTTTCTACAATTTAAAGTACCTGACTTAGAAATTCAAAACAGCCCAACACTTATTTTATTCCATGTTTAAGCTAGCATTTGCTAAGCCGTTACCCTGAACCAGGGCCTGGACTAAGCCCATGAGTGTTATTTTTGAAAGTGTTAGTTGCACAGTAGTGTCTGACTCTTTGGGACCCCGTGGACTGTAGCCCACCAAGCTCTTCTGTCCATAGAATTCTCCAGTATTCCCTTCTCCATGGGATCTTCCTGACTCAGGGATTGAACCCAGGTCTCCTGCACTGCAGGCAGGTTCTTTATCATCTCATCCACTAGGGAACTTTACCAACGAGAAAGTTGATGCTAACAGCTGTTCAGAAAACTAACCCAAGTCACACAGCTAATAGGTGACTGACATGGGAAGCCATTCAATCTGTTTCCTTATATCATTAACTCTTTTGTGAAGTGGATGAGAGTATGGTGAAACTTTAAATTCAATTCAGATTATTTTGGGATATACTTCTGAGTCAATATTCAAAGTCAAACTTTGGCAGTTATACTGCATATTATAATACTGTCCTGGAAAAAATGCTGAGTCTCAGTAATTTATGTCCAAAGCTTCTGTGATAAATTATTTATGAGATGAGAAATTTCAAAGAGAGAAAAGAATCAGAGTGCAAAACTACTAGCATATTCACATCATTAGGTTTTCTGGCCCCTTTCCCCTTTCTTCTAAGGTCAAAGTATAAAGCTCACTCCGATTGCAGAATTCTTAATTCTCTGAATTAGGAATCGGCTGTCACTAATGGAAGTGGGTGGAAATGAAAAATTGCTAGCTGCTGGCAGGAGAAGAGCCCCAGGGTGCCACCTGGCAGTGACAGGGGGAAAAGTTAAATACAGTATAAAAAGTAAAATCACCAGCCAGTATCGGGAGGTCAGTTGAAAGCATCTGAATCTAATGAAGAATCCAAGTGTAAAAGCTGAGAAAGGTTTACTATGAGGAAAGTATCAGGAATTAGAGTAAGAATGGAAATAGAAAATGTGGATGAGATGTAAGAAGAAGCACTTAGCTGGGAACAATGCCATGAAAGGTATTACAACTCGTATACCTTTAGGAAGATTCTTGAGTCCCATGGTCATCAGTGAGATTAAACTAGTCAGTCCTAAAGGAAATCAGTATTCACTGGCAGGACTGATGCTGAAACTCCAATACTTCGGGCACCCGATGTGAAGAACCAGCTCGTTGGAAAAGCCCCTGATGCTGGGAAAGATTGAGGGCAGGAGGAAAAGGGGACGACAGAGGATGAGATGGTTGGATCAAATCACCGACTCAATGGACATGAGTTTGGGCAAAACTCAGGGAGATAGTGAGGACAGGGAAGGCTGGTGTGCTGCAATTCATAGGGTCACAAAGAGTCGGACAGGACATAGTGACTGAAGAACAACATCAATGTCCCTATGATTACTGACAGACCTAGCCATAAGCGTGGGCAAAAGATGGTGTTTACATCTTGGTGTACTTTTAAACCCTACTTTCTTTAAGATAGTTTCTACTAGTTAATGGCACGTTCATGTTCTTGTCAGCTTAAACATCTCACCTTAAGCCTCACCACTCCCTTAGCTTAAGACAAATTTTATCCTTATAGGTGAGCTATTAGATTCGGGTATATGTCAGGAGAGAGTTGGCAATTAATAAGGCCGGATGAATATATAATATTAGCATGAATTTGTTTATTCAGTTTGACAAAGTTGTTGCTTTGTGCGAAAGAGAGCAAATCCATATGGAGAAGAAGAAAATAAGATTTGATGGATATTCAAATGTAGTGATGCACTGTTGATAAAGGGTAAGAGGAGAAAGTTGATTGGTCTAGACTGTGTATACAAGACAGAGCTACAGGATTTTGATAAAATTGTGAAAGTCAAGTACGTTTTAGAATGCAGAGTTTTTCAGCATTTGGGGTGTTCATTATTATTATCCATTTTTACATTAAAAACTATACGACACTGTAAAGTTTAGGCTCATCACACACTTGCTTAGAAAACAGAAATTAATTGGTATTAGATGCATTTAAGGTATCTTGGGAGTGGTGGTGGTGGTGGGTTAGTTGCTAAGCTGTGTCTGACTCTTGCGATCCCGTGGACTGTAGCCCACCAGGCTCCTCTCTCCATGGGATTTCCTAGGCAACAATACTGGAGTGAATTGCCATTTCCTTCTCCAGGGGATCTTCCCAACCCAGGGATCAAACCTATGTCTCCTACTGTAGGCAGATTCTTCACCAACTGAACCACCAGGGGAGTTATCTTAGGGGCGTTACACGTGAACCATCAAGTAATTTAAATAAGTTCACTAGGCAGTGATCAAATAAGTTTAGTTATCCAGGTAGATAAATTTATAATCCATCTTAATACATTCAAGAATCTTTTCTATTACCAAAGGCACTACTCATTCCTAAGATTACATTTGTGTATATATAATAATATGATTATAGATGTATATCATTATAAGATTATACATGTTTATATATACATACACTTTTGTATGATAAAATAGTTCCCTTTGGTGGCCATTATCTTTTGATTACCTATAAAGATGCTTAGTCTAGTGATAACCTAAAAGAGATGATAATAATTTATATTTGCCTTTGCCTTACAAACATTAATTATGCCTTCTACAGCAGATTAACTTCTTAATTATGTTTTTCCCTTTTTTGTGGGAAAGTGATGCATTAAATAAACACACACAAAGCAGCAGTAGGTCCAATTTTGGAGGCCGTCCACTCATTCACTCACCCATTATGCTTTGTATCCCTCCTGAATGTCAAGCATTATGTACATTCTAAGTCATATAGAGACATCTATGGGTTATATTTAAAATATTTAATCACTGGTACAATGGGTATCAATCATTCAGAATGGACATTGGCTCAATAGCTCCCTGGTAATGACTAAGTAAAACAGAGTCTCTGCCTCGGTGGAATATACCTTTTAATGGGGGAAGACTGAGGAGTTAATAGGCACTCACTAACAGTAAGACAACTGATCTAAAGAGGGTAACCACAGGACAATAAAACTTCTTCAAATAATCCATAAAATTACTTTCTCCCTATTTATACTTTTACCTATTCCATAATCTTGATGCATTAAAAATTCACAATCCTGAGGCATCTAATTAACAAAAAAATTATCTTCAAAACATGTGATTTAATTCAAAATTACTTTTAAGAGAATTTTTGACCGAATTAACTTTTGAAGGTAGCAGCTTTAAAAATGCAAAGAGCTGACCCTTTGGAAAAGACCCTGATGCTATAAAAGATTGAGGGCAGGAGGAGAAGGGGGTGACAGAGGATGAGATGGTTGGATGGCCTCACTAACTCAATGGACATGAGTCTGAGCAAACTCCAGGGGTTGGTGAAAGACAGGGAGCCTGGTGTGCTGTAGTTCATGGGGTCGCAAAGAGTCAGACACGATTTAGTGACTGAACAACAAGCTTTAAAAAAAAAAAAGCCAAATAGGACATAAATTGCCCAAAGCCGCTAAATCATCTTAGAACTACCTTAAAGATTTTTTGCTTTATATTCGCTTATTTGCAAAATAATATACAAAGAGTATGACATGGATCATACTTCATGTTGAATATGCTTTCAGAAAATACAGTTATTCAAAACACCAGAAATTGAAGCAAAGAAAAATAGCCTATTTTTACTTGAATCAACTAACTAGATTATCTCTCATTCCACTTGTTCTGATTTGAGACATAGGCAGAAATGCTTAGAAGCAAATAAGTTTAAGGAAGAAACATTTTTGTTAATTTCTGTGACTAAATTGAGATAGAAATCTTTGACATGTTTGGCTCAAACTTTTCAGAGTCTTAATTAAAATTTCTGAATTCTTAAAATTGATGAGTTTTCCCAAAATGTAATTTCCCCCCCTGTATCCAAATGTCAGAATACCTATTTTCTAAAAATATTTTTAGATATGGAGAAAAAATAGAAGTCATGCCCTAATGCATAAATAAAAACTATGTGCAGTTTTAATGTTACTTAGGAATAAACATAAAATCAGAGACAAAAATTCTAGAGCCACCATTTAGTATGGGTTTCATAGGTGATCCACCACATTTACTGCAATATGAGAACATTTTATGTATGTATGTATGTATGTATGTGAAAGTTTTGCTCAGTCGTGTTCGACTCTCCAGGTCAGAATATTGGTGTGGGTAGCCTTTCCCTTCTCCAGGGTATCCTCCCAACCCAAGGATCGAACTCAGATCACCCGCATTGCAGGCAGATTCTTTACTAACTGAGCCGCAAGGGAAGCACAGGAACATTTTACCTGTTTTTATTCTTAAATACGTCATCAGTTATTCAGCATCTCTGGTGGACTGCAGATGTTGCTTTGACTCATAATTTCCCCTAGGTGGCGATCTTTTCAAAGAAGCCTTGCCTACACCTCCACCAAAGCGAATTGAACTGGTTATCAGCACCCAATGTTTATACCCTAAACTTGTTTGCTATTTTCATCTCGACTGGGAGAGAAAAAAAAAAAAAAAAAGACATTTAGGGGACAGAGTATGATTTTGGATTTTGTCTCCAAAATCCAATAAATTGAAGAGATGGATGCTATCTAAAATTTAAATGCATTTTTGAGAAAAGATGCTTCACAAACATTAGATTGAATTAAGCTGAAGTTCTAATTAATCAAATGGTGACTGAAGCATGTTGTTCTCATTTTAGTTACCAAACTATCTAAAGCTCCTTTTCTAAAATCCTGACATTATTATTTAATGAAATGCTTCATTGATCTCTTTAGATTGATAATTGCTTTTTTCCCTGTCCTTTACACTGTTCACAATTGATCTTTTGTGGGTATACAACAGGTAAATGAGAGAAGATGAGTAAATAGGGCTAAGCCCACTTGCATTTTAGACTCTTCTATACTGTATTGAAAAAAGAGAGAGATAATAACACAGAAAAAGAGAAACTAGATAGATGTAAAAAAAATGATATGGAGTGGAAAAGATACTAAAATTCACAATATAAGACCTATTTTTCTTTCTACATTCTTTTTACCCTAATATATATTTTCTAAGACAGTCAGCCTTTCAGACATGACGTTCACGTGTAGTGTGTGTGTGTGTGTGTGTGTGTGTGTGTATAAACTTAGCTCCTCTGCTTTGGAACTTTATCTTTTGTTTTTGCTTGGTTTGTGTTTAAATTTTTCACTGCTCCATCTTCAGGTTTAACCTTCAATAGACACAGAGCTGGCAATGATGAAGCCTGACTCTCTCCTAGATGCTGTTACCGAGTAATTTGAAATATTCTATAATATTTTAAAAGAAAAAATGAAGGATACAGAACTAAAGTATCAGTTAATGTAATTTACATAACTATTTGCAAGGCAATTTCACATTTATTAAATATTTTGATGTTTAAACAATTCTGGGCAGTCAGAAACCAGGAATTATCAATATCCCCATTTTACAGATAAATTTCAAAGAAATTAAGGTCCACAATTGGGGTAAAAAATGGCAAATGAAAAGTCATCACTCAAAGCCTGTTCGTTTTCCTTTCTAAACTGAGTGGTTTGGGTTGCATCCAGCTCTTTACAATGAAACTCAAACTTTGTCCCCACTGCCTTCTACCTGCCCACGTATACTGTGATTATCTGCTGTATTCCCTGAGAGAGGCACTGTTTTCAATTTGAAGGGAAGTTTCTCTAACTAAATGACCCCTGGGAAAGGATTATTGAGCCAGCTTGTGAGAACCTCTCCACTTTCTGTTTGATACACCGAGTGCAAGCATCAGCAATAAAATTGAGAATTGGCGTTCAATCCACTTACACAAAACTTGTGCAGATCCAAATGGACAAATGGAAACTTGTCCATTTGGATCTGTGATGGGGTGATTTCTATGTCTTTCTGCTCAAAATACAACATCCATCATCCCCTATTATCTCAATTTATCGTCCATCCTCCATCCTTTCCGTTTGTCTCATTGATGCCCTCTTCTCACTGTCGCCCTCCTCCTAGTGTACTTCCTGTTACCTTGGAAACCTCTAGTCAGGACCCCATGTGTACTGTAGGACTCAGTGCAAATGAAAATATAAGTCTCCTTGGGCAAAAACAGCGAGGTGATGGGGGGAAGCTTTCTTTCTTTCCTTTTGTGATCTCTTTCTAAATCCATTCTGGTGGTTTTTCTTATTGTCATTCAGTGTTGAGCTCCCTGAGGCAAGGGGCAAGTAGAGACTTGCTAAGAGCCCAAGTCCTGCTCCACAACTCTAAGTGTGGGGCTTGTATTCCTGATTCCCATCCCTCCCCAAGCCTTTATCTAGGCCCCCTGAAGCTGGTGGCATCCCCAGATAGTAGGGTGGGGCAGGGGAAGCCGGGTGGCCAAGGTCTTGCCCAGGGAGGTATAGACAACAGGTGAGTTGAGGTTCTAACCCCCCTATGTATGATTCATCATCCCATGGATCACATTTCACTTGCAAAATACAAATTCAGAGATAAAATTGATAACAATTTCAAGGCGCTATCCACAGAAGGCAGAGTGCCTTTGCAGAGAAAGACCCTGTTTATGGGCCTCAGGAGGCCACACCGAAAGCCGGGGGACCCCACTAAGGTGAGCAGCTTTCCAGGTATTTCCTGCCTTTTCTCAGACAGAGCCTTCTGTCCTCTGAATTTGGTGTTCCCCTAAGGAACTGGGCGTTTTTTGAGGTGGCCTTAGCATACACTGCTTACTCACATATGCTCCTGACAATGGGGGCGGGTGGGGGTACAGGAGGCATAACTCCCAGCTCCATAACTGGCCTTGCTCTTCCAACTTGATGTAAATGAGGTGTACCGAGGGGCAGTCCCTTCACACTTCCTCTTTGTCTGTCAGCCTTTTGAATGCTGTTCACCTTCTGTTGATCATTGACTGCCTCTAGAGCACAGTCTTTCTCTCAACCCCAACTCTGCCTTCCTCCTAGGTAGGTTAGAACTCATACACTAATCCTCATTTCATGGACCCTTGGCCTCAACCCCAATGGCCTTCAACTCTATCTAGTCACTTAATTTGTCATACTCAGTCTTGCCATAATTGAGAGCCACCAGACCAAGGAAATCTTAAAATTTAACCTCCTTACATTGGCAACTTTCTCCTCTTGCTCTGCTCTCTAATCCCTTACATGCTCATAATGAGTGAGACAAATGGATTTTTGGATGCAGTAGAAATAAGGTTTTGATTTTTGTCTTGAGAGTTTTAAATTGTCCCGTGTCAAATTATTCTGTGTCATATATTTCACAACTTTTGTAGTTGATATCAGGTACTTTTGATAATGCTATCCCATTTCCAACTATTACACACACACACAGAGACACACACACTTTTATTCCAGAAAATTAAGAAAAGGGACATACTTTCTTCTCCATTTTCCATCCTGCCAAATCTCTCTGAAGGCTCACTACACTTCTAGTTTAAGTTCTTTGAGACTCTCAAACCCTCCAACACTCATTTTTCTTTCACTCTGCCAAGTCCTTTCTGGCTTCATGTTGATCAGTGAGTCTAAATTTCGTGATCTATTACTTGAACTGCTTTATTGAAAATATCTTCAAATTCTTTCCTTTTCCATTGAACCAGCCCAGAAAACTGTTTGAACACTAGGTCAGTAATGATCAAAAATAGCATAAAATATTACATGCTTTACATGTTTCATCTTGGTTTTATCTTATTTAATCTTCACAATAATCGATGGAGGTGAATCATTGAGTAATTATATTGAATAATTCAGGGCTTCCCTGGTGGCTTAGATGGTAAAGAATCTATCTGCAATGCAGGAGACTCAGGTTCCATCCCTGGGTTGGGAAAATCCCCTGGAGAAGGGAATGGCTACCCACTCTAGTATTCTTGCCTGGAGAATTCTATGGACAGAGGAGACACTGATAATTAGATTAATTATTATAATTATCCCCAATTTACAGATAAAGAAACTGAGGATCAGTGAGGCTCAAAAACTTATTCATGTTATTTCTTAAGTTATAATTTTTGGTTCTCAAACTATTATATGAAAATATCATCCAGAGTTCTTGATACTTAGAGTTTCTGGGTCTTGCCATGAAAATTCTCATTTGGGAAAATTTGCAGATAGTGTGGGAATTTTGCATGTTTTTACAAGCTCCCCCAATGACTCTGGCTGTGATCCTCACCTTGCTCTTCCATAACTCTCTTTTCTGTAGGTGTTTGTTTGGACATTTTTGATAAATGGGAGACTTGTTCAGAGGGAGATGGCAGCTTGGGTAGCTCTCATTTTTCCATTTGGATCATGGCAATCTCTTTACTGTTGCCCTCTTGAGAGTAGAGTGAGACCAGATGGATCTGGGTCCAAAACCAAACTGACTTTGAAAGATAAATCATACAATGCATAACATATACTGTCAGCTTTCATTACCAGTCAATCACACGAAAAATAATTTTATTTAAATTGTTGACTCAACTTGAAACTGCAGCTTTATTAATTAGCAAGTCTAATGCTTTTGCTCTTAAAAAAAAACAAAACGGATTTGTGTCTATTGTGACTTAAAAAAAAAATTCAACAGTATCCCTAAACTGTTGTACTTCTTGTTCTGACCATGAGAAAGTAAGACACGTGGAGATATGCACTGACTTCTCTTTATAGTTATTCAACTAGTGATTAGAGGAACATTATAAATATTATCACAATGAATTTTTATATAAACATCCTACAAACAAACATGTTGTGATAATAAAATACATCAATAGCAAACACATCCAGCATTTCATTTTTGCTCAATAACCCACTGTTTTATTTTCTTGTTAGTAATATATGTATAATAAACAGTATTGCCTTTGAAAGTCTGGGATTCTATGCTCATTGAAGGCAGTTTCACTCTTCCACAATCCCTACATTTGAAAGTCAACCTGATTTAACTGGATTCACTTTATTCAAGTCTAGTGGATCTGAAGAACCCCTGAAATGTTATATTCCATTCCTTTTCCCCCTTATGTCACTAGTTGCTTTATTAGATGTAGACAGCTGGGAGAGCATATGCTTCTTTAAAAGAAACCTTTAAAATTAAAATTTGGAGAGCATATTTTTAAAGCCTCCAAAAGTAGGGTGAATTTTGCTTCTTATGAGACTCATGAAATGTCTGGAAGGATTCAAACATTAACATGTTAAGAAGCCACACTCTACACTTGAAGGTAAGCTGTAACAGAAGTTAAGTCCAGAGATATTTCAACTTTTGCTGCAGTTTCATATAAATCATTTAGATTAATGGCCTTATATGTCTTCATTTATAAATTAAATTTAACAATGCCTGCTTTATTTATTTATTTTTTTGGATCAAATGAAGTGATGAAAAGATGATAAAGCTGAGAGACAAGGAGGGGAAAAGAAATAGTGTTCATTAGACATCCGTTGTATTCCAGGCACTATGCCAAGCACATCACATATATTTTTTCATTTAATTCTCACAATCTGCTCACAATATTGGCCCATATTTTAAGGAAAGCATACTAAGGCTCTAAGAAATTAAATAGTAGCCTTGATTAGCAAATTCTTTTAGTTCCACCTTCCAAATGAATCCAGAGTCCAACCGCTTCTCACTACCTTCACTCTGACCACTGTGGTCCAGGCTATCACCGGTTCTTTTCAGAGCGACTGAAATAGTTCAACTCTTATCCTATTTTTGTCTTTGTCTTTCTACAGTCTGTTCTTAACACATAAGAGGGAGCCTTTTAAAATTTGTCAAATCATTCACACCTCTGCTCAAAACCCTCAAATAACTTCTAAACTCATTCAGAGTAAATGCCAAAGTCCTTAATGAGTCACAGAGCGCCCGCATTATCTGGGCTCCAATATCCTATTATTTCTTTGGCTTTGATCTCTTACTATTCTGTTCTTTGCCAGCTATGATTTGGCCACATTGGCCAGCTGAACCCCCTCCTTTCACCTTGCAGTTCTTCAAACATTGTGGTCGTACTTCTGCTTGGGGCTTTTGCACAAGACTGTTTTCTCCCAACATAAATTCTCTTTCCCTAGCTGTCTTCATGTACCTCCTCATTTCTTTCCAACCTTTGCTCAAATGTCTCAAAAGTCTAGTGAAGCTTTACCTAAATTGCCTTATACCCAACCTCCGGCTTGAACGCCCTCTCTCTTGTTTTACCTTACTTTGTTACAACATACCATCTGCCATAGGAAAAAAAGTATTACTTTGACAGTTCTCCCATTTATCCAGTAAATAAGCCTCATGAAGGTAGGTAGGCTTAAGTATCTTCAAAGCATTATATCCCAGTCCTAATCCATGCTGCTGTTGCTGTTTAGTTGCTAAATCTTTTCTGACTTGTGTGATCCCATCAACTGTGCCTACCAGACTCCCTCTGTCCATGGAATTTTCCAGGCAAGAATACTGGAGTGGGTTGCCATTTTCTTCTCCAGGGAACCTTTCTGACTGAGGGATCGAACCTGGGCCTCCTGCACTGCAGGCAGATTCTTTGCCACAGAGCCACCAGGGAAGCCCAATCCTCATCCATAAAAGGGATTATAATAGTATTATTCTCAGAGAATTTTTGCTAGGATTAAATGAGATAAAGCATGTAAAACCCATCCTAGTGCCTGGAACATTTAATTTCTTAGTAAAATAATTCTTCCTGTTAACTATTTATGCAAGAGATATGTCAACTTTCTAAATCAAGAGTCTTTTTTTCTATAATTTGGTTCAAATCTATTACCAGGTGAGAATAAGAAGGAAATAAATGGAGACATTTTTGCTCACCTTCCCAAGGAAAATATGTGTGAGAGTGAAAGTGAGAAATATGAAAACAGTCTTGATGGACACAGGTTAAATAGATTAAATAAAACTATAGTCACAGATTTCTAGATCAGAAAACTAGTGTAGTATACCAGCAAGTATTATAATTCTGTTAGAGTGGTTAAAGGGACAATGAGTTCATCTCCCTCTTCCTAGGCTAAACTTAGTTAAATCATTGAAAGCAGTTTGTCATCTAAATGACTCTAATAGATATACATGAAAGAATATTTCAAGATCTTTTGCTGAAGTCTGTCGCAGTGTTTAATCACTGTATCATCAGATTCTCCTTCAAGTAACTTTTCATCTATTTCTAGAATTTTAATCTATTTTACCCAGTTTTGGCTAGTATCCTAACGCAGGACCTCTGGCCTCAGTCCTGTGAGCTTCAGCTTGAGTGCTTTAATTAATCAACGAGCTGTTTCCTGAGCCTTGTGCCAAGTATGGGGCTGGGCTTAATAACAAGTTCTAATTCATGATCCTCTTTGCTATACGCTGACCTCCTTGGAGTCCCCAGAGTCCCTTTCATCTTTTCTAATGGTCTTATTTTCATTTTTGTTGATCCTCTTTGAATGAGCTCCAATTTCTCTACAACTCTCATAAATACTTCAGGAAAGCCTTGATTATTGCCAAATATGGGAAAAGATTACTACTCATGATAAGTTTGTCATATTCCTATTCATATATACTCCAGTATAATGTTAGCTTTTTAAATAATTGCTTTATGCTGCTGAATCATCAATTTGTGTTCTATGATGAGCATTAAGCCACCCCCTCCTCCCACAGTACTTGAGCACACTCAGTCTTTCTTAAATCAATTTTGTTGTTTTTTTTTGTTCCTCACTGTTCTAGCTTTCATTCAAACTGATGTAATTCAGTCCTGTTTTTAAAAGTTGTTTGTCTACATATTCAAGTTATATTCTCATATTTTTAAATATTAGTAATTCTTCCCACACCCTTCCTTGTTCAGTTTTATTCAACACAATATTTGGCACCTAATAGGTGCCAGGCATTGTACTAGATATTAAGGGTACAAAATGGGTAAATGTGAGCCTTATTAAGAAGTTCTCAATACAGAGGTAACAGAAAATTTATTAAATGCCACATCCAAGGTAGAGAGATACATACATTTAAAGAGATCATTTAGTAGGCTTCCTGGTAGAGTTAATGCTAACTGGAGCTCCTAGGACTAAATGGGAATTAAGTCATGCAATAAATATTATGACATTGCAGGCAGAGAAAACTGTATAATTAAAAGTTTAGAGGCTTGCAGCAGTGAATATACATGGCAACTATAAACAGCTTCTTACCACCAGTAGAAAATGCAAGCTGAGAAACTGTGTGAAACTTATGAAACATCATTTCAACTTCACTAAGGAAGTTAAGTAAAGATTATATGATCTTTGGCTGCCTGGTGGTTGAATTATCCTTAATACAATTGAACCTCATAATTTGCAGATTCCACATTTGTGAATTTGTCTGTGTGCTAAAATCTTTCTAAAACCCCCACATCAACAGCTAGGTGATTTTACCTAGACAAGGGCAGAGCGATGAGGAGTTTAAACCATCCACCCTGCACATTCCCAGCTGAGGTCAAACAAGGTGACTCCATCTTCTTATTGCAACTCTCACACTATAAACAAGTATCCTTTTCGAGGTCTATTTATTACCATGTGTTTTTGCATTGAGCTTTGTGTTGGTGGTTTTGCTATTTAAAATGAAAGACTTTTGGATGCTGTGGGAGAAGGCGAGGGTGGGATGATTTGAGAGAATAGCACTGAAACATGTATATTATCATATATGAAATAGATTGCCAGTCCAGGTTTGATGCATGAGACAGGGTGCTCAGGGCTGGTGCACTGGGATGACCCTGAGGGATGGGATAAGGAGGGAGGTAGGAAGGGGGGTGTTTGAGAGGGGAACACAAGTACATCCATGGCTGATTCATGTCAATGTATGGCAGAAACCACTACAATAATGTAAAGCAATTAGCCTTCAATTAAAATAAATAAATTAATTTTAAAAAATGGCCCCAAAGCATAAGGCTGAAGTGCTAGCTAGAGCTCCTAAAGTGAAAGAAAGCTGCTATGTGCTGTGTGGAGAAGGTATGCATGTTAGATAAGCTTCAAAATTAATAAGGCTTAACTAACAAGTAGTTCCATCTCAACAAAATCATGGCAGTCCCTAAATGTCTGCATTCCATCCATGTGAAGAGTAGCTGTGGCTGTCTCATTTCATTATTTAAATGCATTGACACTGTTGCCAAGACTTGCTTAACTTTGACCGTCACCAACAATGCAGTCCTGGAGTAAAACCTGCACTGGATCTGTGCTGACCACATTCAGTTCTACCAAAATGGGCACACCTTGAATTTGCAGACATTCAATGGCTCTTTCTTGATAACGAATCTACTGCTGGTGATGTTGATAATGAAAAACAGAAAGATATCTGAGCAAATCTCACATTCACCTGAAATGTAAAAGATGTACCCAGGCTAGGAAAATACATGCTTCGAGGGTATGCTCAGTACAATTAAATAAAACTGCTTCCTCATGCATGACTTTGAACTAACCTCAGTTATAGACAGCATTGCTTCTGATCATGAAAAGTCTACAGTCTACTGCATTTTTGAGGGTAAGAATTATAGTGGATATTATAAAGAGAAGGGATAAAGAGAAGGGATTAAAATGCTATGGAGTTTTAATGGTGTTTGAGACCATACTTGATAGTAGGGAGAAGGATCTGATTTTCTTGAGTAAACGCATCCAAAGTCAGAAAAACACAGGCATGTTAAGAAAACATCTAACAAGCTTTGAGTATACAGACCTTGTGAAGGTAAGAAAGAGGAAATGTGACTGAAAACCATGCTGTTCTCTTAAATGCGATTGGAGGTTCTTGAGCAGGAGCATAATATGAGGGAACTTCCCTGGCGGTTCGGACAGTGAAAAATCAGCCTGCAATGCAGGAGACCAGGGTCTGATGCCTGAGTCAAGAAGATCTCCTGGAGAAGGCAATAGCAATTCCATTCCAGTATTCTTGCTTGGGGAATCCCATGGACAGAGGAGCCTGGTGTGCTACAGTCCATGAGGTCACAAAGAGTTGGACACTACTGAGCAACTAAACACATAATATGAGGAGGGGTTATCATGCAACAGAGTGCTGGAGGAGGCGCATGGAGCAGGTCAGGGAATCTGGGTAAGGTTCCTGAGAGATTTTGAGGCTTATCAAAGGGTGGTGGCCTGAGAAATGGAAAAGCAGACAGAAGTGTGAAGAATTATAGAGGTTTCTCACACAGGAAGCCAAGAGTGAACAGCCTGAGTTACTAAAAGAATGTGTGAGCCATTCATGGTCATAGGAAATTCAGGTGACGCAACCAGCCGAATTCCTTTTCTACATGATATATGCCCAAAGAAGTTTAAGTGGAAATCTAAGAGTGGGAAGTTGGTAAATTGAGCATGGATCATGAAAGAACTTGGAATAGGGTTGATTATTTAGAAGACATCTGCTTAAAAAAGCAATCTTAAGGCCTATAAAGTAAAAATCCTTGTGCTACATAAAATGAAAGTAATCAGTGTATGTTACAAATGTGGAAACACATATATAAAATACATAGCATATATATGTTGTTATATGTGCTCAGATGTGCTCTTTTATTGAATCTTCAGTGTAATTCTGTGGGTCTGTTGTTACAGAATGAAAAGGAGAGGGAAAAGGTTTTCATTTTGAAAATATCTAGAAAAAAAAATTTTTTTTAATGCTCCTCTCTCCCCCTCCCTATGGGAAAGAATGAAAAAAGATGAAAAGATGAAACTGAGCCCGGAGGGTGGTGGAAATGGCTTGCAAATGTCAAAGACCTTGACTTGCTTTTGTCTTAGTCCAGGTACCTATTATTTTTATCTGGATTGCAAGGAAAGAATTCTTCCTGGGTTTTCCTGCCTTTCAATTCACTGCGTTCCCTTCATCTGTCAGACTGACCTTTAAATTTTTGACTATTTTGCCCCTCAGCTTTCCCTGGTGGCTCAGATGGGAAAGAATATGCCTGCAAAGCAGGAGACCTGGGTTTGATCCCTGGGTGGAGAAGATCCCCCTGAGAAGGGAATGGCTACCCACTCCAGTATTTTTACCTGGAGAATTCCATGGACGGAAGAGCCCGGCAGGCTACAGTCGATGGGGTCACAAAGAGTCAGACACAACTGGGCAACTGACACTTTAAATACCGCCAGTGGCCTTCTCCCTTTTGATTACAACGTAAAGTCCTCTCCAGTCTCATTCTCACTTTTTTGTTCCAAACTCACTCAGGGACACTCAGCATGTCCCAGATCCAGACATATACCTTTAGATCTGTGACGTTTTTCTAGTGTTGCTATTTCTGCCCACAAACCTACTTCCTTCCAGATACTCCTAGCAAAATCTTACTTAGCTGACAAGTTTCAGATCAAATAAAATAGCATGAGACCATTTTCTGATTTCTATATCCCAAGCAAATGCTAAATCCTGTGTTGCCCAAGTAGCCAGACCAGGCTAATGTTGGGTTAACAACTTCAGCTAAATCTTATGAAAACGTGTCAGGACTGATTCATTTGGGGTTACTTTACTGCATACAATTTAGCAAACAAAAAGGGGATAACTCTAGGTTTTATTTGTTGGTTTATTTTTAGTGAACATATTAGGGTGCTAACGTATTAGGGTGCTTGCAGATTTGAAGATGTATCTATGTTAATACCGTCAGCATAGATTTAGTTGAAACTGGCACTGGGTGTACATGAAATCAAAGTGCAACCAATATTCTTTACGTTTAGTACAACACAGACCTGCTCAGACATGAGAAGTGTCTTGATGAATGGCAACCTTAGGAAATGTTTGCTGCAAACCAGGATCTGCTTTAAGTCTGTCTGTTGTAGAAAGATTATATGGACTTTCAATCAGACCCTCTTCATTATATACACACAATCAGACTATAAACATGCACAGGTTATATTTGAGCTTCAATTACAACTATAAGAGTTACTATATGATTTTATAAAATAATAAAAACATTTAGTTTATTCCTTTGGAATATGACTCAATATGCACCTTCAGAAGCACAAATTGAATTTCTAAATATTGCTATTATCACACCTAATAGGTGTGATCCTAAAACCAGAGAGCTAACTACCTATGAATTCAGTTCTCAGAACTGAAAACAGAGTGCTGCATTAATGAAGACACAGCAGACAAGAGAAATTTTCAGAGTTTCAAGCTATTAAAATTATATTTCACTTGTGTCCTTCATAAAATGCATCTGAGCTCCAACACACAGCATCTCACATTAGACTAAACACAACTTCCCAGTATGAACCATAAAGCAAGAGCTTTGTGTGCTAGTTACACTGTAATGAGAGTGAAAAAGTGAAACTGTTAGTTGCTCGGTTATGTCTGACTCTATGGACTGCAGCCTGAGCTCACCAGACTCCTCTGTGCCTGGAATTCTCCAGGCAAAAATACTGGAGTGGGTTGCTGTTCTCTTCTGCAGGGGATCTTCCCGACCCTCGGATAAAACCTGAACCTGGGTCTCCTGCTTTGTGTGCAGATTCTTTACCATCTGAGCCACCAGGGAAGCCCCAAATTGTGAAGCAAATATGTAATTTAAGAAGGTAATCTACTGAAGGTACTTTGCATGTTGCACTTGCCAAGAATTTTTTTGTTATGAAACTGGGAAATATTTTTTAAAAAGTAATGGTTTGTGGAATAAATTTTGCAAACAAGTTAATAAAATATTGGTTAACACTGAAGAAATTTTGATAAGCATTAGGAAAGGGTTACAGCTTCAAAGCTTGTTAGAAATTCTATCTCACCTCTTGCTTTTACCAATAATCAAACCCTCCCACCCTCTACTCTGTGTAAAAGTGTTTCTGGTCAACCTTATGATAACAACAGCTTTTATCTCATAATTTGTGTGTTCTCCTCAGTTCTTTGTGCTTCCCAGGTGGTTCTGTGTTAGCGAATCCACCTGCCAATGCAGGAGATGCAGGTTCAACCCTTAGGTCGGGAAGATCCCCTGGAGGAGAAAATGGCAACCCACTCCAACATTTTTGCCTAAAAAATCTCATGGACAAAGAAGCCTGGCGGGCTACAGTCCATAGGATCAGAAAGAGTCTAACACAGCTGAGCACACATATACTCAGCTCTTTCGTCATCTCTGGTAGGAAGATAAGCACCTTTAATCAATCTTGCTTCTTTCTTAAATAACCTATTCTGTAGAGATTCATCTCATTTCTCGCTCTTTCTTTCATTCATGTTGTGTTAATTCCCCAGTGAATTCTCCATACTTGCCATTTTTCATCTAAAGTGTAACTGGAAGTCCTCATTCTCATGATTCCTTCAACACTTATTGTTGACATTTAGATTTATTTTATAGAGTTGAGACTATTTCTCCCAAACAGTCAACCCTAGGGCTTGGGATGCTACTGCCTGAAACTGGAAAACAATTACACCAGAAGAATCTAACACATGATCAGAGTGTATACAAAAGGAGTCATGACGGACATGCACTCCATGAAGGCAAAGAGCTTGAGAACGTTCCACTTGGAGAATAAGAGTATATAATATTCTAAGTCACAAGTATAAGGAAGGAGGCTTAGGAAGGTAAAACAGATCCTCACTGAGGGGCTTGGTGAGAATCTGAAGAGTGATATTATAGGGTCTACTATACAGGCTGGGAACATGGGCTGGGATCCAAGGCAAAGAACTCTCAGGACTCAGCACCAAAGAAGGCATTGTTGAGCACAGCCTGAGCAGTAGACGTAACCCAGGAACAAAAATGATCTGGATGCCAAATAATGTCTTTCAGGGTCAGAAACCTGGAGCTAAACCAGTCCCAGAAAGCAGGAGGTGAACTGGATCCACTAGGAGTAGAAATAGTCCAGTGGTGGGAGGGAATAGGATTGCAGACAGGAGTGAAGAAGTGAAGAAAGTGAAGCCAAACAGCATCTTGGCATAGGTTCTTCCCTCCCCATTCCATCATGTCTTTACACCAACATATATTTATATCTTTAAAAAATTTTTCCATTCAGATTCACAGGAGAAATTTTCTCCAGGAATAACTATTTAACTTTTTTTTTTTTCCAGCCAGGGCATTTGATCTTGAAGAGTCCATGGAGGATTTCTTGAAAGACTTAAATTTTCTCTTCTTTAGAGCTGTGTCTTATACCTTCACAGACTTGTGATTTTAGTTATCCATGCATGGTGAAGGGCCATATTATAAAGAAGAAGCCAAGAAGGAGCTGCTCATGATATTGACATTTTATTAACCTAGGATGAGTGGACAATGGTCTCAATTTAGATTCATTGAATGATTCTTATCCTGTAAATGGCTGTGGTTTTATATGAGTTTTTTTTGTTTGTTTGTTTTCTTTTTAATACTTCACAGCATCCATTTGGATTAGAATATGGGAATCACTCTGCAAAACTTGAGAGGCTTATCAAAATGTTAATTAATAGCACAGAAGCAGATCAAAATTATAGGATGTTTCTGTGTCTCTAGCAACTGAAGGCCCCTATAACCAGTACTTGAAAAACCCAGAATATTCTACTAATAAAAATAAAAGTAACTGTTCCACCTGGATTGTAAACCAATCTACCCTACTTCCTTCTAGAACTTTGTTCTTACAGTGCTCTTTCTAGCAGTCTCGTAAGGATTCCTGACCTTTGTTTTTATTTTTCTCCATTCTCTGTCTTCTAAAAATTAAATACTTTTTTGCTTGACTATGCTTTCATTTTACCTTTCTCCTTTCTCTTTCCTGACAGCTTTTATGTCAAGTGCCTGCCATTTTTAGAACAATCAAGAAGAAATCATAGTAAATCTTTTGGACCTCTCTCTTTAATATGAAAAAATTGGGCTAATGAATGTTAGACTTTCTTTGACCATGCTGCATGTGAGATCTTAGGGCTACTCTCTACTTGTGGTGTGCAAGCTTTTCATTGAGGTAACTTCTCTTGTTGTGGAGCAAAAGCCCTAGGGCACATGGGCTTCAGTAGTTGCAGCTCCCGGGCTCTGGAGCACAAGCTCAGTAGTTGTGGTACCACTTAGTGGCTTAGTTGCCCCATGTGGGATCTTCCTGAATCAGGGATGTCTTCTGCACTGACAGGCAGATTCTTTACCACTGGGCCACCAGTGAAACCCTAATGATTCTTAAATGTTTTCTTGTAGCAGAGTATTATGATGCTAAAAATACATGTTTTTAAGGAGCTAGAATTTTAGATAGTTTTTAGAACTAAATCTATAAAAAAAGATAACTTGGTTTAACTCCCTTTAGTGCAAAGAAGAAAGTAATTATTGTTTAGGATATAGTATATGCTTGAATAATATAGCTTTTCATCACTGATTTATACTTTTCCAATTCATAACATCATAATAGGTGAAGGACTAAACAGCAACACGTAGCTCTTATTTTTAAGAAGATGAAGTACAGCTCCTTAAGTATATGGGGCAGAATACCACCATATCAATATTATTCTCTTTTTCAAGCTATCCAGGATTCAATACATTCAGTAATTGTTGCACTAAAAAGTTCCAGCTTGAGAAATGTGGGTATCTTTTGCATTTATTAATGATAGAGGCTAATATAAGATATTTTTACCTATTTATTCACATTACAGTAGAAGATTGATCAAAGTTGTCATAAAAATATCCAACGTGTACATATCACTTCTATGTGTCAGACACTATCCTAAGCATTTTCTATATATTAACTCAGAATCCTCACAACCTCACAAGATAACCTGTTTTTGAGATAAATTAAGGTTCAAAGAGGTCAACTTATTTGCTCAAGGAATGTGGAAAATTTGCAATTCAAAGGCAGCAGTGTGTTCCAAGATCATTGCTTCTAAATCGGCATTCTTCTGCCTCTTTGAAGGATCCTCTATTTCTATTGCCCAGCTTTGCTTGTCTCTTCTTAGCTTGATTAACATGCTATATCCCTTACTCCAAGATGGCCATTGGCAATCCTGAAGGAAACATAGAAACTCTATTTCCAAGTGAGGAATTACATCAGTTTCGCTCAATCACTGTGCTGAAGCTGGAACTCCAGTACTTTGGCCACCTCATGCAAAGAGTTGACTCACTGGAAAAGACTCTGATACTGGGAGGGATTGGGGGGCAGGAGGAGAAGGGGACAACAGAGGATGAGATGGCTGGATGGCATCACCGACTCGATGGACATGAGTTTGGGTAAACTCTGGGACTTGGTGATGAACAGAGTGGCCTGGCGTGCTGCGATTCATGGGGTCGCAAAGAGTCAGACACGACTGAGTGACTGAACTGAACTGAACTGAGCTCAATCACTGTAGCCAAAGAAAATGTGGTATTGTGATTGGCTGGGTCTAAGTCACGCAACAGCCCTTTAACAGATTGAAATTGGTTCTACAAAAGCCACTTCAAGACAGATATTAGGATATCCCTATACATTTAAATCTAGCAAGAACTGGAGTGTGGATTAAGCTAAATAAGAGTGGAGGACTCTTGGGAATAAACTCACCTCAGCTCACTGGGATTTTTCTTTTCTCTGGTAAATATAATTCAAATGCAGATTTTGCCCGAAATACCATACTATTTTTGTTGCATTCTTCAAAAAAGTGACAGAAGTCCCTTTCAACATTCTGCTTAGGGTTTAGAGGTCCCTGTTGATGTTACAGTTCATGAACCCAGCTTTTGAGCAATTAATTAAGTTCCAGGCATTAATTTCAGAGCTGAAGGCATATTGTGGGGAAGTGTCCCATGGGAAAGTCAGAAGTAACTTGGGCTTGACAGTATACCAGATACATACTTGGGGTGTAAGTGGTTCAAAGCCTGAAAATGCTGAAAATGGAAGACGGCTCAATAGACGGTCTCCTTCAGGGGAGACTATGAAAGCAAGCCTCTAATGAAAACTTTACCCCCGCCCCGCAGATCCTGTCATCAGATAATTTTTAATGCACGGATCAGTTCTTTCTGGTCTCATCTTCCCTTAAGTTAGCTCTCCAAGCTTGGTCCTCCCGGCATTCAGGCTGTCCTCTGTGGCCTTCCTTCTTGTCAACCTATACTCCCCTCTTACTGCTCTATACAGAAACTCTCTTCTCTCCCTGTTACAATGGTTCTTTTTGGACAGTAAGATGGATCCAGCTTATCCATTCAAAACCGCACCCTATTGTTAGCAATGGAACTGCCTCTTCCACTCCCTCTAGAGGGCAGTGAAAGCTCAATCTTTGGAGAGTCTCAGGGCTTTCAGGTGGTCCTCATCTGATGGCTTATTCTAGAAAGAGTTCCAGAAAAGGTGAGGAGAGTATTCAGGAATTGGGAACAGATTCATATAAACTCTGCCTCTGGTAGAGAAATACTTTATTCCTAAGATCTAGCCAATGGGCATTTCTACTTTCCATGCCCTGCGTATGAACACAGGAAGCCATGGATGGCCCGGATGTGCAATCAAAGGTTTCTGAGTACACTGCGTGAAAGCCTCAGCCAGTGTGCTACATAGATCCTGGATGGGGCAGCTTCCTTGACCACACTCATTTCTAAACAAACTTAGCTCTGTGACAGCACTGGCTGCCTGAGTTATCATGTTTGTAACAGATGGTCCCTTGACTATAGGCTGGTCAGACTACAATAATCTCTTGGCCTGACTTGAAATGATGACTCGGGTCTGCCCAATTCTTGCATCCATAAACTTAAATTTGAAATGATAAATACATGAAATATTTTCCAGTGAGCAGTGTGAGTTTAAGGGGCAAAATTATGATATAGAGAAAAGGCCCAGTAAATTATACACGAACTAAAGTTATGAAGGAGGGTAAAGTAATGATAAAACTGATGGGGTGCAAAGAAGCAGATTCAACCTGAGGGAGGAGAAAATACATGACCTCCATAATGAACTTTTTATATTAATAGCTTTCTGCTTACAATATATGCACATCTTTACATAAAAGAATGTGTACTCTCAATCAGTTTTGATTTTAAAAGTTCAGCTTCTTTTTGATATTTTGATATATTTTAAATAGTCATTGATCCCTTTGGAGTCATTTCCTACCTGGTTCCTCTTATTCCTAACAGTATTCGGAGTCTCACCAGTTTCCTCATCCCCCCTCAAAGGCCTCCCCTCAATAGTAGGAGACTTCTGAACCTGCTGTCTTACTATTGGTAATAGAAACACTTTCCCAGCACTCTGCTGATGGCCCCTGTCAAATGGGCTCTTGGTAGAAGTATGAGAGACTCTTCATCGCAGAGATAGAGTATTTGGTTGACCTTTCCCAAGATGATCCCCTAAACTGGTAATTCCCCAGTTGGGGATCTCTTAGTTTCTTTCCCTCTTTGCTTCTGGCTCCTGACATGGACTTGCCTTTAAGACTGTTTTGCTCTGAGGAGCTCGTAAACAATCTAACCCTATCTTCTCAGGCCATTCATGAGCTAGCCTTGAATTATAGCCTGATGTTTCACCTCACTGCTTTCCATAGACTCTGCATCCAAGCTCATGCAAGGTATTAACCAAATTCAGTGCTTTGGAGTTGTATAGTTGAAGTTGTCATTTATTTACTGGCTGTCAGCTTTGGGTTGCCCCTAGCTCCCAAAGTCACTCTCTGTTCTTGCATGTTCTTATAGGAGCCTTGTGCCTGGGCTCCTACATCTCAGAGCCAGTACTGAATACTTATCCCACGTAGACTCTTCTGTACACTCCCTTTTCCTGCTCCTTCTTTTCTTCTTCATGAGCATCTATCTCACTGACTCCACTTGAGAATGTTCTCTGCTTGAAAAAGCTCCTGTGATTAGATTGAACCTGCTCAGATAATCCAAGACAATCTCCCAATTTTAAGGTCAAGGTCTGTAACTTTAATTTCAACCACAAAGTCCCCTTTTCAATTTAACATAACATATTTGCAGGCTCCAGGAATTAAGGTTTGGACATATTTAGGGGTTCATTCTACCTTTCACGTTTGTCTGGTTCCTATATATGAACCAGTTTTTAGACCTAATCTTATTGATCTTTCCCCGCAGGAAACATCTTGCAGTAGTTTGACAAATGGACCTGGTAATGATTTTCCTCATTTATTCCTAGAGGTAACTACGGTCATTTCCTCTGGTAACTGCACTGTGAGAGGGTGATGCTTGTACATTTGGAGGGCTATTGAACTTACTAATCATGGCCCCCCTGTTTGAGTGAGACCATATGGGACCAGGTAATAAACGGAGTTCTGGCCAAGATCAAGCCCACATGGGATCCACTGAGTTTATAGACCCAGATGGTGGTTATTTTATCACTGTCTGAATGTATAATTTTAACAGGCACACTTGGTTATTGAGATAACTCTCACATCAAGTCCTGCTCCTATGAGGTAAGATCTCTCATAATATGGAAAGCCAAGAAGAACCCTGTGAACTTCTCCCTCTCCAAGATAGTAAAAAGGTAATATATCTCCAGGACATGGTGGCTACAGAGCTCATCAAACATTTGATAAGCCAGAACAGGTTTCCCCATGTCATTAAATCAGACCAGAATAATATATTTTACACTAAAGGAGAAGCAGGGGTAGGCTTATGACTTTGTGAACCATTAGTTACAGTACAGACCAGACCACTCAGAAACTGCAACTTGGCAAACCAATGAAAGGTACAACTGAAGCCCCAGCTTCTCTCAGTGTAGAGCCCATGGGGTAGCCTGAGAGTCATGCATCTGTACTAAGTGTCTGACTCTTTGCGACCTCATGGACTGTAGGTTGTCAGGTGACTCTGTCCATGGGATTCTCCAGGCAAGAATACTGGAGTGGGTAGCCATTCCCTTCTTCAGGGGATCTTCCTGACCCAGGGATTGAACCTGTGGCTCCTGCATTGCAGGCAGATTCTTTACTGCTGAGCCACCAGGGCAACCAATATTCATCCTACCCCCTAAGTCTTTCTCAGTGTCTGCCTCTCAGACAATCAACCTGCTACATGTATACTAGCTACTCCACCAATGTTGGTTGAGATGCACATAACTAAAGTTTCTTCATAAGCTGATGCTCATATACTCTGCAGTAGACATTGTGCTCAAATCCTCTATATGCATTCCTTCCAGATCAGCTTAAACAATGAGAGGTAGTCTACTCAGCTGGCTAGGGCCAGTTGTTTCACTGGCTTCACAATGTACGCTCAGTCCAGCCACTTCTAATCTTCACTGCTAGCACCCTTCTCCAAGCCACAAAGTTCTCTTCACCCCTACCTCTGTTCTAGGCTCCTATGTCTGATTCTGCACTTGCCACCCTACAGTAGATTCTCTGTAGACAGAGTGATCTTTTTCAAAATGTAAATCAGATTGCACCACTCATTTCTTTAAAATCATTTGATGCCTGCCTACCCCCCTTAGGGGATTCCCTGGTGGCTCAGATGGTAAAGCATATGGGAGAACTGCAATATGGGAGACCCAGGTTCGATCCCTTGGTCAGGAAGATCCCCTGGAGAAGGAAATGGCAACCCACTCCAGTACTCTTGCCTGGAGAATTCCATGGGTAGAGGAGCTTGGTAGGCTACAGTCGATGGGTTTGCAAAGAGTTGGACATGACTGAGCAACTTCGCTTTCATTTTCTTTATCTCCCTTAGAAAAAAATCCAGCATATTTCTTAAGGCCTAGAACACATCATGATCTTCCCCCATTCCTAACTTTCTGACCTCAGCTCTTTCCATATTCTAGGTTTCTTATTCTCTTCTAGCCACATTGCCTTCCACGGTGTTTCTTGGCTCAAGGCTCTGGACTTGCCATTCTCTCTGTATATAAACAGCTTTTCTCATATAGTCACGTGGCTCCCTCCTTCAGTTCACTCATGTCTCTTAAAGTCATTTCCTCAGAGACTCTTTCTCTGTCCACGTGGCCCAGGATTCCTACCCTGTCATATATCTATTGTTTGTCTCTTGCACCACTGTGTTCTTGGTTCACAGAATTTATAATCCAAGATTCCTTCCCTGTCATATATCTATTCTTTGTCTCTTGCACTACTGTATTTTTTGCTCACAGAATTTATAATCTGAGATTGTATGTTTTGTTAATTTGTATCATTTCGGTTTCTCCAACAAGAGTAAAAACTCCAAGGAGGCAAGAATTCTTTTGTTTTAATTTATAGAGTATTGAAAAAAGCCTAGGACAGTGCTTGTTGACATTTGATGGACTCACTAAATATTTATAAATTGGAGAAGCTACTCAGAGATGGGCATGTGGTTCAACTTTGGTCCATGACATGTGAGGGAAAGTGTGTTAAATGTTTTCTCATGTAGGTTCATTACTTTTAAGCTAGACCCACAGAGCCAGGCATCCTGGAATGTGAAGTCAAGTGGGTCTTAGAAAGCATCACTATGAACAAAGCTAGTGGAGGTGATGGAATTCCAGTTGAGCTATTTCAAATCCTGAAAGATGATGGTGTGGAAGTGCTGCACTCAATATGTCAGCAAATTTGGAAAACTCAGCAGTGGCCACAGGACTGGAAAAGGTCAGTTTTCATTCCAGTCCCAAAGAAAGGCAATGCCAAAGGCATTGACGCACAATTGCACTTATCTCACATGCTAGTAAAGTAATGCTCAAAATTCTCTAAGCCAGGCTTCAGCAATACGTGAACCATGAACTTCCAGATGTTCAAGCTGGTTTTAGAAAAGGTAGAGGAACCGGAGATCAAATTGCCAACATCCGCTCGATCATGGAAAAAGCAAGAGAGTTCCAGAAAAACATCTATTTCTGCTTTATTGACTATGACAAAGCCTTTGTCTGTGTTCAGTTCAGTTCAGTTGCTCACTCGTGTCCGACTCTTTGCGACCCCATGAATCGCAGCACGCCAGGCCTCCCTGTCCATCACCATCTCCCGGAGTTCACTCAGACTCACGTCCATCGAGTCCATGATGCCATCCAGCCATCTCATCCTCGGGTGCCCCCTTCTCTTCCTGCCCCCAATCCCTCCCAGCATCAGAGTCTTTTCCAATGAGTCAACTCTTCGCATGAGGTGGCCAAAGTACTGGAGTTTCAGCTTTAGCATCATTCCTCCCAAAGTAATCCCAGGGTTGATCTCCTTCAGAATGGACTGGTTGGATCTCCTTGCAGTCCAAGGGACTCTCAAGAGTCTTCTCCAACACCACAGTTCAAAAGCATCGATTCTTCGGCGCTCAGCTTTCTTCACAGTCCAACTTTCACATCCATACATGACCACAGGAAAAACCATAGCCTTGACTAGGCGGACCTTAGTCGGCAAAGTAATGTCTCTGCTTTTGAATATACTATCCAGGTTGGTCATAACTTTTCTTCCAAGGAGTAAGCGTCTTTTAATTTCATGGCTGCAGTCACCATCTGCAGTGATTTTGGAGCCCAAAAAAATAAAGTCTGACACTGTTTCCACTGTTTCCCCATCTATTTCCCATGAAGTGATGGGACCGGATGCCATGATCTTCGTTTTCTGAATGTTGAGCTTTAAGCCAACTTTTTCGCTCTCCTCCTTCACTTTCATCAAGAGGCTTTTTAGCTCCTCCTCACTTTCTGCCATAAGGGTGGTGTCATCAGCATATCTGAGGTTATTGATATTTCTCCCGGCAATCTTGATTCCAGCTTGTGTTTCTTCCAGTCCAGCGTTTCTCATGATGTACTCTGCATATAAGTTAAATAAGCAGGGAGACAATATACAGCCTTGACGTACTCCTTTTCCTATTTGGAACCAGTCTGTTGTTCCATGTCCAGTTCTAACTGTTGCTTCCTGACCTGCATACAGATTTCTCAAGAGGCAGGTTAGGTGGTCTGGTATTCCCATCTCTTTCAGAATTTTCCACAGTTTATTGTGATCCACACAGTCAAAGGCTTTGGCATAGTCAATAAAGCAGAAATAGATGTTTTTCTGGAACTCTCTTGCTTTTTCCATGATCCAGCGGATGTTGGCAATTTGATCTCTGGTTCCTCTGCCTGTTCTAAAACCAGCTTGAACATCAGGGAGTTCACGGTTCACATATTGCTGAAGCCTGGCTTGGAGAATTTTGAGCATTACTTTACTAGCGTGTGAGATGAGTGCAATTGTGCGGTAGTTTGAGCATTCTTTGGCATTGCCTTTCTTTGGAATTGGAATGAAAACTGACCTTTTCCAGTCCTGTGGCCACTGCTGAGTTTTCCAAATTTGCTGGCATATTGAGTGCAGCACTTTCACAGCATCATCTTCCAGGATTTGAAACAGCTCAACTGGAATTCCATCACCTCCACTAGCTTTGTTCTTAGTGATGCTTTCTAAGGCCCACTTGACTTCACATTCCAAGATGTCTGGCTCTAGATTAGTGATCACATCCTCATGATTATCTGGGTCATGAAGATCTTTTCTGTACAGTTCTTCTGTGTATTCTTGCCACCTCTTCTTAATATCTTCTGCTTCTGTTAGGTCCATACCATTTCTATCCTTTATCGAGCCCATCTTTGCATGAAATGTTCCCTTGGTATCTCCAATTCTCTTGAAGAGATCTCTAGTCTTTCCCATTCTGTTGTTTTCCTCTGTCTCTTTGCATTGATTGCTAAAGAAGGCTTTCTTATCTCTTCTTGCTGTTCTTTGGAACTCTGCATTCAGATGCTTAAATCTTTTCTTTTCTCCTTTGCTTTTCGTCTCTCTTCTTTTCAGTGCTATTTGTAAGGCCTCCCCAGACAGCCATTTTGCTTTTTTGCATTTCTTTTCCATGGGGATGGTCTTGATCCCTGTCTCCTGTACAATGTCACAAACCTCATTCCATAGTTCATCAGGCACTCTATCTATCAGATCTAGGCCCTTAAATCTATTTCTCACTTCTACTGTATAATCACAGGGGATTTGATTTAGGTCATACCTGAAAGGTCTAGCTGTTTTCCCTACTTTCTTCAATTTAAGTCTGAATTTGGAAATAAGGAGTTCATGATCTGAGCCACAGTCAGCTCCTGGTCTTGTTTTTGTTGACTGTATGAGCTTCTCCATCTTTGGCTGCAAATAATATAATTTGTCTATGTAGATCACAATAAACTGTGGAAAATTCTGAAAGAGATGGGAATACCAGGCCACCTGACCTGCCTCTTGAGAAATCTGTATGCAGGTCAGGAAGCAACAGTTAGAACTGGACATGGAACAACAGACTGGTTCCAAATAGGAAAAGGAATATATCAAAACTGTATATTGTCTCCCTGCTTATTTAACTTATATGCAGAGTACATCATGAGAAATGCTGAGCTGGAAGAAGCACAAGCTGGAATCAAGATTGCCGGGAGAAATATCAATAACCTCAGGTATGCAGATGGCACCACCCTTATGGCAGAAAGTGAAGAAGAACTCAAAAGCCTCTTGATGAAAGTGGAAGAGTAAAGCGAAAAAGTTGGCTTAAAGCTCAACATTCAGAAAATGAAGATAATGGCATCTGGTTCCATCACTTCATGGGAAATAGATGGGGAAACAGTGGAAACAGTGTCAGACTTTAATTTTGGGGGCTCCAAAATCACTGAATATGGTGACTGCAGCCATGAAATTAAAAGATGCTTACTCCTTGGAAGAAAAGCTATGACCAATCTAGATAGCATATTCAAAAGCAGAGACATTACTTTGCCAACAAAGGTCTGTCTAGTCAAGGCTATGCTTTTTCCAGTGGTCATGTATGGATGTGAGAGTTGGACTGTGAAGAAGGCTGAGCACCGAAGAATTAACGCTTTTGAACTGTGGTGTTGGAGATGACTCTTGAGCGTCCCTTGGACTGCAAGGTGATCCAACCAGTCCATCCTAAGGGAGATCAGCCCTGGGTATTCTTTGGAAGGAATGATGCTAAAGCTGAAACTCTAGTACTTTGGCCGCCTCATGCGAAGAGTTGACACTGGAAATGACTCTGATGCTGGGAGGGTTTGGGGGCAGGAGGAAAAGGGGACGACAAAGGATGAGATGGCTGGATGGCATCACTGACTCACTGGAGTGAGTTTGAGTGAACTCCGGGAGTGGTGATGGACAGGGAGGCCTGGTGTGCTGTGATTCATGGGGTTACAAAGAGTCGGACATGACTGAGCGACTGAACTGAACTGAACTGAACTGAGACCCACAGTAAGAGTAAGAGACAGAATCTCTCTTCTTCCTCTGGATGTGTTTATTTTGAAAATGTGAAGCCTGGAACTGAAGGGGTCATTTTGGAATCATCCTGAGGAGGAAACCTATGCAATGATTGAAGGGCATCGAGAGATGGAAAGAACCTAGGTCCTTGATTTCACTGAACTACCAACTCATCTCAGTGTGAGGCATCCCTACAAGGGGTTTGTAGTTTTGAAAGGGAGTAAATGTCTAACTGATTATGCCAGTGTTCTTAAGGATATAATTTCATTCATGGTTTTGGTCCTCTCAGCCAAGAGCAATCTGGCTGATACATGCACATTTTCTAGCTCTTCTCACTACACAATCCCATACACCTGATTTTCTAAATACATCAAAACTCCAGATGTCCAGCTAACTGTTCATCTGTGGTTTTGCTTAATCTTTTGCTTCTACACACATAAAATTTTACTCATTTCGAACACTTCCTCCTTTGTGGACCAACTCAGAAGTTTCCTTCTCTGGCCTGTCTTCCCAATAACTCACTGCTATATTACAATTGCTTTTTTTTCTGCTGTGACTCCATCCCTTATAGCTTATCTTTTTTCTACTTGTTATTTAGTCGCTAAGTCTGTCCAACTCTTTTGTGACCTCACTGACTATAGCTCCTCTAGGGTCCTCTGTCCATGGAATTTCCCAGGCAAGAATACTGGAGTGGGTTGCCATTTGCTTCTGCAGCAGATCTTCCTGACTCAGGGATTGAATCTGCATCACCTTCATTGGCAGGCAGATTCTTTACACTGCGCCACCAGGGAGACCCATTCTTTTCCTGGTTCCTACTAATTCAGGTTTCATGTTACAGTGATTTCCCCCCCACTCTCATCTTTATTCATTCATTCACCAGTATTCACTGAATATTTATTGCCAGGCTTTGCACACATATCAGTAAACAAAACATATAAAAAATTTTGCTATAGTAGAGTTTATATTCTTGTTGATGGGGTGGAGGTGTCCATTCAATATACTAATTAATTAAATAGTATATCAGGGGATAAGTAGCACACAAAAAAAATTGCAACAGAAGGATGAGTAAGGAATACCAGGATATGTGTGAGAATTTTTATAAAGGGGTGGTGCAGGGAGGCAGTTCACCTCATATGGAAGGTGATACACAAACAGAGACTTGAATAACGTGAAACAGCAAGCCATCTATCTGGGGCAGAGCGTTTCAGGTCTAAGCAATAGGCCCTAGGGCAGGAACGCTCTCATGAGTTTGAAGAACAGGAAGAAACCTTTATGCCCAGAGTAGAGAGAGTAGAGTAGAGAAGAAAGAACACAACTTCAACACCTTCCCCCATCCCAAGGACCAGCACAGCCATTCAATCACTGAACCTTTGAAAAGTGATTGTTTAAAGGCTTTGCCTTTTTTATCAAGTAGTTGATCCTATTGGCTGAATTTATAATTATGTGCATCATTCAAGTATCAAAATAGTCCTAATTAATTTTTTAGTAGAACATATTATGAACCAGATTTGTTTTCTTGGAGAAAGAAATGGCAACCCACTCCAGTGTTCTTGCCTGGAGAATCCCAGGGATGGCGGAGCCCAATGGGCTGCTGTCTATGGGGTCACACAGAGTCGGACATGACTGAAGCGACTTCGCAGCAGCAGCAGATTTGTTTTCTACCATCCAGGTAACTTTCCTAAGATAATTTCAAGTCCCAACATTCAGACTCACATATCAGTCTTAATTTCTCCCACTTCAAGATTAACTCCAGATTTCAGATTTATTGACCTGCATCAAGCGGATTTCACACTCACGCCTGGAGGTAAAATAAGCCACAATTGCAAGATGAACTATCTAAAGAGTATTCCACTTGCTGACTCTTTGACCTGCTCTCTCTCTCTCTTTTAAATGTTTTGACGTGGACCATTTTTAAAGTCTTTACTGAATTTGTTACAATAATGCATCTGTGTTACTCTTTGGACTTTTGGCCACATGGCATGTGGCATCTTAGCTCCCTGACCTGGGCTTGAACTCACACCCCCTGCACTGGAAGGTGAAGTCCCAACCCCTGGACCACCAGGGAAGTCCCTGGAGATGGCTTTTGAGAGACAGTTTTAAAGTTCTTGTTCCTGGGTGCGATGGAGTGTGTGAAGGCAGATTAATCCAGGGAGTGGGTCAGCCCCGCTCCCAGACCTCAGTGGACATGTCTCACTTCCAGAAACAAGCAAGGGTCAGGCTAAGGGTGCAGGCAGAGCCAGGGGCAGATGCCAAAGCTCCCTGGATAGCACCCAGGAGATGCTGAGTGACAGAGGGGCCCCTGGGGCTACGGTGGGGAGAGTGGTGGTGCAGGGAATCACAGCTGGGAGGGACACTGCAGTTTCAGATACAGTGGAGAGAAAGATTCAGCAGGGATAAAGCCAGTGAGCACCACCCTCGCCAGACCACAGCTGGCTCCATGACCTCTTCTCTTGCCTGTGTGACACACTGCTCTCCTATTAGAGATTCCACTGTGGCTCCACTGCTCCAGGCGCATGGCAGCCAAGTCATCAGGTATGCCCCTTGATGAAAGGCCATCTCAGCTTCTGTTGAGTCACCACGCCACAGGCATCACTCCTGCCACTCTGTTCCAGTAGCATCACCTCAGACATCTGCTCAAGAACTGGGTTATCTTCACTTCGGTCTTAAGGAGCACTGTGTCACTCCCAAGTCCTACTGGGAAGACTCGGGAAGAGCTGCCCATCAAGACACTTTTCCAGGACTCTCCCACTCCATTCAAGATAATCCAGGCCTTGGTAATTAAGTCTGCATCATAAGTCTAGTCATGTGTGCTCTCAGGAGAGTTTTGGACATCCTTTCCTGTAGGTCAGGGTCATCTCAGAATACTGTTGTACCACAGAATGTTTGAATCTCATGGTGTGCTATAGTTCCCTATACTCACATACATACTTTTGTCAAGTATTCATTGCATTTTTTTTTCCCCAGGTGAAATAGCTGCCTGCCTAATTGCTTTACATCCTCATAACTAAGGTGTCAGTAAAGAATTCTTCTCAAAACCAAGGTTTTGTTGTCACCAAGGTATATTGAGAAGTCAACCACCTTAAATCATTGTTTTTCAGGTTAAATCATGTACACACACTAAAATGGTGTATGCATGTGCTTTATTTTTTCTTTAAAATTTCTCCTTATTATATATATATCCTTTATTTTTCTCATTATTATATATATTTTTAAAATTATATATATATATTTATTTAATTATATATTTTAATTAGAAGCTTTTAAAAGCAAATTTATGGAAAGCATTTTCAGATTACTGTGACTGGTAAGCCTGTCAAAAGGAAAATACAAAAATATAAGAAGTTGTATGAATGATTGTATTTATTAAAAGTTCTATGCATTTTTGAGGTTTATGCATCATAAACTAATTTAAAATAGTTATTTATATGAAATTAATCTCTGATGTACTATTTGTGATTGCCAGGTCCCAGAGATAGGAGTAACCAATAAATTTTCATGTTAAAGTCACTCTATCTGCACAAACATGCTGGTTTTATTATCAGATACATTATACTGGTTAGAAGCTGTGGCAGGAGAGTTTATTACAATGAGAGAGAAATTCTGTAGTTTATTTTCACTAACATTTTAGCAAAACTTTCTAAATAAAGATGATCGGTAGACAAATCTGCATATAAATATTTATATAGATGATATGCACATATATATACATATCAGTTCAGTTCAGTTCAGTTCACTCGCTCAGTTGTGTCTGACTCTTTGTGAACTCATGAATTGGAGCACGCCAGGCCTCCCGGTCTATCACCAGCTCCTGGAGTTCACTCAGACTCACGTCCATCGAGTCGGTGATGCCATCCAGACATCTCATCCTCTGTCGTCTCCTTCTCCCCTTGCCCCCAATCCCTCCCAGCATGAGTCGTTTCCAATGAGTTAACTCTTCGCATGAGGTGGCCAAAGTACTGGAGTTTCAGCTTTAGCATTATTCCTTCCACAGAACACCCAGGGCTGATCTCCTTTAGGATGGACTGGTTGGACCTCCTTGCAGTCCAAGGGACTCTCAAGAGTCTTCTACAACACCCCAGTTCAAAAGCATCAATTCTTCAGTGCTCAGCTTTCTTTATAGTCCAACTCTCCCATCCATACATGACCAGTGGAAAAACCATAGCCTTAACTAGACAGACCTTTGTTGGCAAAGTAATGTCTTTGCTTTTGAATATGTTATCTAGGTTGGTCATAACTTTCCTTCCAAGGAGTAAGCGTCTTTTAATTTCATGGCTGCAGTCACCATTTGCAGCGATTTTGGAGGCCCCCAAAATAAACTCTGACACTATTTCCACTGTTTCCCCATCTATTTCCCATGAAGTGATGGGACTAATCTCCCATCCATACATGACCAGTGGAAAAACCATAGCCTTAACTAGACAGACCTTTGTTGGCAAAGTAATGTCTTTGCTTTTGAATATGTTATCTAGGTTGGTCATAACTTTCCTTCCAAGGAGTAAGCGTCTTTTAATTTCATGGCTGCAGTCACCATTTGCAGCGATTTTGGAGCCCCCCAAAATAAACTCTGACACTATTTCCACTGTTTCCCCATCTATTTCCCATGAAGTGATAGGATCGGATGCCATAATTTCTGTCAAAATTTATGAAGTACTTAGTAGATGTAGTACTAACATACTTAGTACTATGTAAGACGCTGTTCTAAGTTCGGGGAACATGGTGATGAACAAGACAAAGGTCATTCTCTCATGGAGCTTCTATTCTGCTCAGGAAGAAAGACAATAAATATACGAACAAATTTAGCATATTGGCAAAAGAATGATGAATGGAAAAGATGTTACTGTATCTCATGCCATCGAAGCACTATAGTGAGCTAACATTTGAATTCAGACTTAAATGTTGACAAGCATTCAGTCATGTGGATGGTTCTAAGAAGAATGACTCCCAAAAAGGGAAGATGCAGAATACAGACTGCAGTTACAGATATCATTGTGTTGAGAAAGTTTCAATGATCAAATGCTTTCAAGTTCTTTGGGCAAATATATGGAATCAAATTTAACTTTACAAATGCCTTCCAAGAAAAACATATCCTCAAGTTATGATTATCAAATTCTCAGTAAGATCAATTGTTGTCATTTTCCACTGTGGTTGTATAGCAGGCACTGTTTTGGACATTTGGGTAATCCAACTCCTACCACCCATGGCCTCCTTCCTGGAGGTGACCATTGGACACAGCTCTGGCCAGTAAAATGCCAAAGGGAGCAAAATTAAATGGAGTTTCCTAGAAGCTTTTCGCTTTTCTGATGAAATAGCTTTTACTCATTTGTTCTGCGCTCTTTCAGGCAGATAACTAAAGCTTCTAGTTCTTTGAGATGAGCACAGGGAAAAGCCAAGAGAATTATGGAGATTCTGGATATTGCTGAGCTGAGGGACCATTGTCAATAGTTGTCAACCTTCAGATTCCATATTAAGTGTAAACAAATAAATCTTTATTTAAAGTGTTACTATTTGAATTTTTTTTCACTAGCAGCTGAAATATTGCTAAATGATATAAGCATATGTATTCTTTTGGACACTTTATTTTGCTTCTGTTCATTTCTCCTTGGTTATACCTTCACTCCCATCAAACAATTTATTTTTTTTTAAGTGACAAAGAACTAAAGCTTAGGAGGAAATATTTAGCTCTATGCTTTTCATGCAGACTCAGAGTTCTTGATTAATACTGTTTCTTTATGGATAACTTTAACATTGTGCTTGTTAAAATGTTTCCTTCATGTCTGTAGAATGTTTCCTTTATGTCCGTTTTGTCTATAAGGGCCAAAAAATAAGAGTCATGCTTATTTTAGATATTTCCCCATAACAGGAATATTGAATAGCTCTTAGAACTGAAACATGCAACTTTATCACCTTGCAAAATTTTATAGATTATAAAATTCCAGCTGGGACGCAAACT
Source organism: Oreotragus oreotragus (assembly GCA_006410675.1). NCBI lineage: Eukaryota > Metazoa > Chordata > Mammalia > Artiodactyla > Bovidae > Oreotragus > Oreotragus oreotragus. Next base: position 36,483 of record SJYX01015279.1, on the reverse strand, counting down.
TTTTCTAGAATTCATGATATAACACTTTAGTTTGTGTTTCTCATCTTTCTTGTGATGAATCTGCTTTCACACAAATTGTTGTTCAAGAAGAATAACTGAGTCTAGAAAGGAAACAGGGAGGTGAATCATTTTTTCTATCTCTACACAGAATAAATAAATCAGTGAAATAAGTATCTTGATTCAGTTCAGAACATCAACTTTCTTAGATTTCTAAATTTGAAAATAAAGCCAAAAAATTAGTTATATTAACAAATTTCTTCATCTGGTACATTATTTTAAAATAAATAAAAAATCTCACTTTTTAAATATTTCTTCTGTATGGAGATAATTGTTAATAAAGGTCACCAAGTGCTTTGAACATATTTTTGTATTCTCTATTTGTTGTATAAAGTAAAAGGAGACCCAGTGGTAAGAGCAATGCTTAGTGATTCAGAAATCTGAAGATTAGCCTCATTCTGCTTTTGAATGTGTTACCATGTTTCATGTTTTTTGTTTTGATTTTAAAATAAATAAAAAATCTCACTTTTAAAATATTTCTTCTATATGGAGATAATTGTTAATAAAGGTCACCAAGTGCTTTGAACATATTTTTGTATTCTCTATTTGTTGTATAAAGTAAAAGGAGACCCAGTGGTAAGAGCAATGCTTAGTGATTCAGAAATCTGAAGATTAGCCTCATTCTGCTTTTGTTGTTGTTGTTAAATAACCTCAGACAAAGGGTTTCACCCTCTGTTTAATTTGTTTTAAACATGGTCATTTGATTTGTTTTCTACCAGATGTACTTATTCAATGATTTATTTATTGTGAACCTAGAAAAATGTCATGTCAGCCTCTGTAGAGGAAAATTATATATATGCTGCTGCTCCTAAGTGCTTCAGTCTTGTCCGACTCTGTGCATCCCCATAGACAGCAGCCCACCAGGCTCCTCTGTCCCTGGGATTCTCTAAGCAAGAACACTCGAGTGGGTTGCCATTTCCTTCTCCAGTGCACGCATGTACACAAAGTCGCTTCAGTTGTGTTCGACTCTGTGTGACCCCATGGACAGCAGCCCACCAGGCTCCTCCATCCACAGGATTCTCTAGGCAAGAACACTGGAGTGGGCTGCCATTTCCTTCTCATATATATATATATATATATTTAAATATCTGTGTGTGTATGCACACACTTATATATATAAATGGTATAGTTAGGCAGTCCTAAGATGGCGGAGGAATAGGATGGGGAGACCACTTTCTCCCCGACAAATTCATCAAAAGAATATTTCAACACTGAGTAAATTCCACAAAACAACTTCTGAATGCCGGCAGAGGACATCAGGCACCCAGAAAAGCAGCTCATTGTCTTCGAAAACAGGTAGGAAAAATTATAAAAGACAAAAAAAGAGACAAAAGAGGTAGGGAGGGAGCTCCATCCCTGGAAAGGAGTCTTTAAAAGAGAGAAGTTTCCAAACACCAGGAAACACTCTCACTGCCGAGTCTGTGGCGAGCCTTGGAAGCAAGGAGGGGAACACAACATGAAGGAAAAGTAAATAAATAATTAAACCCTGCAGATTACGAGCCCAAGGGTAACTCCCCCAGCGGAGAAGCAGCACGGATGCCTGCATCTGCCACTAGCAAGCAGGGGCTTGGCAGGGAGGCACAGGCTGAATTGCTTCACAAGGATTGGGCCCGAATGCCCAGAAGGTAACCAGAGTGAGCTAAGTTGGGCTAGCAAACCAGACTGTGGGATAGCTACTGGGTGAAAAACTCTAACATAAGACACTGCCAGGACCACGCAGGGAACAAAGGACGGAACAAACTAGCCGGCTGCCGACCATCCCNTTCACAAGGATTGGGCCCGAATGCCCAGAAGGTAACCAGAGTGAGCTAAGTTGGGCTAGCAAACCAGACTGTGGGATAGCTACCGGGTGAAAAGCTCTAACATAAGACACTGCCAGGACCACGCAGGGAACAAAGGACGGAACAAACTAGCCGGCTGCCGACCATCCCCCTCCAGTGACAGGCAGCCAGAGCCGGAAGGGCCAGAAGAGGGCAATAGCAGCCCCGGAGAGACATTAACTACCAAACTGCAAACAGGCTTCTTTGCTAAGACTTCCGGGGGTTCTGGACAGTCATCATCCACCTGAGAAGGTGCGCCAGTTGTACACCCAGAAAACTGAGCAGCAGGGACGGGAGAGGTGATAAGTTGCAGCGACCATGCTCACCAAACACCTGAGCTACTTGGACCTGGGAAGGGCACAAAACGCAGGCCCAAGTGAGTCTGCGCCTCTCAGGACTACCTGAGTGCCTGAGCCTGAGTGGCTTAGACCTGGGAGGTGCATGGAGCCCAGGGCCAGCCTCAAATGATTCCCAGCAGAGCAACCTAGAGCCTGAGCTGTGTGCACTGTGAGTGGGTGCATGCCCAGTGTTGCTGAGACACTGCAAGCACACGCCAGTGTTATTTGTTTGCAGCATTCCCTCCTCCCCACAGCACGACTGAATAAGTGAGCCTAAAAAAAAGTGTCCACCACTGCTCCACTTGTGTCAGGGCAGAAATCAGACACCGAAGAGACCAGCAAACAGAAGAAGCTAAAACAGAGGGAACCACCTCGGATGTGACAGGTGCAATAGATTAAAACCATGTCGTTAGTACTGACTACATAGGAAGGGGCCTATAGATCTTGAGAAATATAAGCCGGACCAAGGAACTATCTGAAAATGAACTGACCCCACACTGCCCACAACAACACCAGAGAAAGTTCTAGATATATCTTTACTATTTTTATGATAATCTTTTTTGATGTTTGTTTATTCTTCTTTTCTTTGTTTCACATTTTTTAATTTTAAGTCCTCTATTTCTCCTTTACTTTTCATTTTTATAACCTACTATTACTTACCCCCCCCAAAAGATCCTATTTTTAAAGCAAACTTCATATATATATATTTTTAAAAATAATTCTTGTGACTTTGTTTTTTTTCTTCTTCTTCTTCTATTCTTTAATATTGCATTTTTGAAAATCCAAACTCTACTCTAAATTTTTAATCTTTCCTTTTTGGTATTTGTTATCAGTTTTGTACCTTCAAAAACCCAATCTTCAGTACCCATTTTTACTTGAGAGCAAGATTACTGGCCTGACTGCTCTCTCCTCCTTTGGACTCTCCTTTTTCTCCACTAGGTCACCTCTGTCTTCTCCCTCCCCCTTCTCTTCTCTACCCAACTCTGTGAATCTCTTGTGTTCCAGACGGTGGAGAACACTTAGGGAAGTGATTATAGGCTCAGTCTGTCTCTCTCCTTTTCATTCCCCTCTTTTATCCTCCTGGCCACCTCTGTCTTCCTCCCTGTCCTCTTCTCTGTATAACTCCATGAATATCTCTGAGCAGTCCAGAATGTGGAGCACACATAAGGAAGTGATTACTGGCTAGCTTGCTCTCTCCTCTTTTGATTCTACCTCATTTCACTTGGGTCACCCCTAACTCCCCGCTCCCTCTTCTCTTCTCCATGTAACTCTGTGAGCCTCTCTGGGTGTCCCTCAATGTGGAGAAACTTTTCATCTTTAACCTAGATGTTTTATCAATGGTGCAGTATAGGAGAAGTCTTGAGACTACTGTAAAATTAACACTGAAAACCAGAAGCAGGAGGCTTAAGTCTAAATCCTGAGAACATCAGAGAACTCCTGATTCCAGGGAACATTAATCAATAGGAGCTCATCAAACACCTCATTACTTACACTGAAACCAAGCATCACCCAAGGGCCAAAAAGTTCCAGAGGAAGACATACCACACAAATTCTCCAGCAACACAGGAACACAGCCCTGAGCTTCAATATACAGGCAGCTCAAAGTTACTCCAAAACCATTGACATCTCATAATTCATTACAGGACATGTCATTGCACTCTAGAGAGAAGAAATCCAGTGCCACCCACCAGAACACTGACACAAGCTTCTCTAACCAAGAAACATTGACAAGCCACTGATACAACCCCACCTACAGTGAGGAAACTCCATAATAAAGAGAACTCCACAAACTGTCAGAATACAGAAAGGCCACCCCAAACGCAGCAATATAAACAGGATGAAGAGACAGAGGAATACCCAGCTGGTAAAGGAACAGGATAAATACCCATCAAACCAAACAAAAGAGGAAGAGATAGGGAATCTACCTGATAAAGAATTCTGAATAATGATAGTAAAAATGATCCAAAATCTTGAAATCAAAATGGAATTACAGAAAAATAGCCTGGAGACAAGGATTGAGACTGTCTCTTATACACATCTAGATGTGTATAAGAGACAGGCTTCTACCAGGGAGGGAAAGTGATTCTAAATCTCCAGAAACTCTTTATCAATGGAGAAGACAGAGACTTATATCTGCATCACAGTCTTACCCTTGCTCACTGTGCCTTTCCTTGGAAACCTCCCACAACCTGCCTTTCCCTCCCCTCACCCCACCCCCAACACCTTCTGTCTTTAGCTGAGGATGGTGTGTAAGGTGGTGGCCATTTCAGAGAGTTACTCACTTTTTCTTGGTATCTCTCATATACACAGGAGTTACACACGTTAGTAAAATTGGCTTTCTCCTGTCAATGTCTTTTACTACAGAGGTGTCTCAGTCAAGAACCCTGGAAGAGTACAGCGAAAATTCTTTTTCCTCCTTTACCCTGGGGAGGAGTCAGGGAGGGAGGTGAAGGCAAAGGAGAGAGTTTATAAGCCAAGCCTGACGCCTTGGAGTCAGAAAGGTGCCGAATCAAACATCTCCCGGCTAAAGACTAGGAATTTCATCCAAAGGCTCAGAGAAGCCCACCATGCTGTCGTCAGGGACCACCTGGGATCAGGGGCCTATGGTCTGAAAGCCCCACAGCTGCGAGAACACTCTGAGTGCTGCCCTAGGGCGAGCAAGGCCAGAGGCAGGTGGAGTCCTGAGCTGGGGACTAACACGCTGCCACCAGGCGCCTGGCAGTGGCTCCAAGTTACTCCCCCAGATCTTTGCATACATGGGTAGAAGCTGGCAGCCACTGCCCCTTCACACACTGGGAACCACACCTGTGGCATGCTTAGGCATGCTTAGAGCCCCTTGGGCCAACGTGCATCTGTATGTATGTGTGCATACATGTATGTATGCACATGTGCATACATACATGTGTGTGCATACATGTATGTGTGTGCAAGATATGTATGTGTGCATGTGTTACACATATGTATGCCAACGTGTATACATACTGCTTGGATTAAGCTCCTAGGGATTAGAAACCATAGTTGTGAGGTTGATGGAGACTATACGATGCTTTAACCGTAATCTTGGAATGAGCCATTCAACCCTGCTAGGCTCCACCAGGCGATTCTCTTGCCATCAGTGTGGATAACAGAAACATGGGTATCCAGAAGAAAAGCCCGTCATCAAGTAGGCATTGGGTCCCTAAGAGGTGAAAAGCTGCAACTGAAATCTCAAGAACTCCATCCAAAAAATGAGCATGCTACAGTGATTGTTGCCAGATCACGCAATAGGGGACTAGGGTGATGTGTGGTTCAGGTCACGGGTCAGCGGGCATCATTTGACCATACCTTCGTATGTCAGCCAGTGCCTGCCATGGTGCTTTTTCATAGTACTATGTGAGATACAGTCCCTGGGGTCACAAAAGTCGACCACGACTTAGCCACTAAACAACAGAGAAGCAAGGACTATGCTAATACCTTTCGAATGATTGACTAAATGTACTTAAAATTGCACTTCTTTCTATTCTTTTTGGTTATAATTTATGGAATAAACTCTTCATGAGTGAAATGGGTGAAGGTGGTCAAAAGGTACAAACTTTCAAGTTGTAAAATAAATAAGTCATGAGGATGGAACATGCTGCTGCTGCTGCTAAGTCGTTTCAGTCGTGTCCGACTCTGTGCGACCCCAGAGACGGCAGCCCACCAGGCTCCCCCATCCCTGGGATCCTCCAGGCAAGAATACTGGAGTGGATTGCCATTTCCCTTCTCCAATGCATGAAAGTTAAAAGTGAAAATGAAGCCGCTCAGTCGTGCCTGACTCTTAGCAACCCATGGACTGCAGCCTACCAGGCTCCTCCGTCCATTGGATTTTCCAGGCAAGAGTACTGGAGTGGGTTGCCATTGCCGTCTCCGGAGGATGGAACATGCAGCATAGTTAATAGTACCATTAAAGAATCCACCTGCCTCACAGGAGACCTGGGTTCGATTCCTGTGTCAGAAAGATCCCTTGGGGGAGGAAATGGAAACCCATTCCAGGATTCTTGCCTGGAGAATTCGATGGACAGAAGAGCCTGGTAGGCTACAGTCCATGGTGTCACAAAGAGTCAGACACGACTGAGTGACTAACACACACAAGGGAGGGAGTCTTAAAAGATCTCATCACAAGAAAAAATTCTGTAACTATACATGATGACAAATGTTAACCATATTTGAGATAATTTTGCAATATATACAAATATCAGATCATGATGTCATATACCTAAAACTAACATAACATTACTGTCAATTACACTCCCCCCACCAAAAAAGAACATCTCCATCTGAAATGAGTTAGATATTTATAGAAAAGTGCTTTTCTGGGAGTTTACATCCTAAAGACATAGGGCTGGAGGCAAGATGCTACATGGTTATCTGGAGGAGAGCATGAGATTTCAGCATCAGGAAGCAGGGTTCAAGACCTGGAGCAATTCACTTAACCTCTGGAAACACCCACTTCCTCCTCTCTAAACCTAGAAGTAACAAATTGCCTAAAATATAGGTGATTGTGAAAAGATGGGGGGAGAGGCTTCATAAATGGCAAAGCCCTGAGTCAATACAAACCCTTGTTACCATTACTGTTGCTGGAGGCCTTCAGCTTTCTTTTGAATGACAAAGACGATTTTCCTCTGCCCTGCAATAGCAGAGCTGCTATGAGCTGCTATATCTGAGTGCTCCTCCTGACAGTGGTGAGTGGTGTGCACACCTCCCCCAGCCAATCTCCTCTGAGCTCTGCTGGCATCTGAACAGCTCGTCCAGGCAAGAGTGCTGTCTGCCATTAACAGGACCACCTGTGGGCTGGACCCCACACTCTGCACCTCCCACCACCCCAGTTCTGTCAGGTGCCCATCAACAGTTACGTTTAGTACACCTGTATTTTTCAGTACCTTTTTTTAATTGACATATAACTTTATATTAGTTTCAGGTGTACAATATAATGATATTACATAATGATATTTGATATTTTTATATATTGTGAAATAATCACCACTGTAAATCTAGCTAACATCTGTCACCACATACAGTTATAATTTCTTTTCTTATGATGAGAGTTTTAAGACCTACTGTCTTACCAACTTTCAAATATTGTATACAGTATATTAGTAACTATAGTCACCTCATGACTTATAACTGGAAGTTTGTACCTTTTGACCCTCTTCATCCCTTTTCCCCATCCTTGATTCCCACCTCTGGCTGCCACAAATGTGCTCCCTGTGTCTATGAGATTCTTATTTTTGTTTTTGATTCCACATATAATGAGCTTCCCCAATGACTCAGACAGTAAGGAATTTGCTTGCAGTGCAGGAAATCAGGGTTCAATCCCTGGGTCGGGAATATCCCTTGGAGAAGGAAATGGCAACCCATTCCAGTATTCTGGCCTGGAGAATCCCATGGACAGAGGAGCCTAGTGGGCTACAGTCCATGGGGTAGTAAAAAGTCGGACACAACTGAAGCAACTTAGCACGCATGTTGCATAATGAAATTATACAATATTTGTCTCTGTCTGACATTTCACTTAGCATATTGACCTCAAGATCCATCCATGTTGTTGCAAGTGGCAAGATTTCTATTTTTATAGCTGGGTAGTATTCCTCTGTGTGTGTGTGTGTGTGTGTGTGTGTATGACATCTTCTTGACAGGTTGTTTTCATATTCTGACTATTGCAAATAATGTTGACATAAACACAGGTTGAAGATATCTTTTTAAATTTGTATTTTTATTTTCTTCTGAAAAATACCCAGACGTGGAATTGCAGGATCACAAGGTAGTTCTGTTTTCAATTGTTTGAGGGACCTTCATACCGTTTTCCTTAGTGGCAGGAAATTTACATTCCTTAGTGGTACCAATTTACATCCCTACCAACAGCTCATAAGAGTTCCCTTTTCTCCATATCCTCATCAACATTTGCTATTTCTAAGACCCCATATTTTTGAAGGGGGTTTTTGGCATTTTAGTTTGTACTTTACACCAGGAGGGTCTCAACGCCTACTTGGTGATGGGTTTTGCTTCTGCAGTAACCATGTCTTGATTATCCACACTGATGGATCTGAGGAGTGGTGCCAGGCAAAGTCCAACAGACTAAGGTGGCTCATTCCAACTGCATGGCTAAAGCATCCTTTTAGCCTCCAGCACTGTGCCAAGGACTCTTTTTGTTGTTCAGTCAATAAGTTGATTCTGACTCTTTAGAACTCCATGGACTACAGCATGCCAGGCTCCCCTGTCCTTCACTGTCTCCCAGAGTTTGCTCAAATTCATGTCCATTGAGTCAGTGATGCTACCCAGCCATCTCATACCATGTCCAATTTAACTTGATTCATGGACCTAACATTCCAGGATCCTATGCAATATTATTCTTTAAAGCATCGGACTTTACTTTCACCACCAGACACATCCACAACGGCACATCGTTTCCACTTTCCCACTTTATTCTTTCTCTGGCTGTTAGTAATTGCCCTCTGCTCTTCCCCAGTAGCATATTAGACACCTTCCAACTTGGGGGGCTCATCTTCCATTGTCATGTCTTTTTGCCTTTCACACTGTACATGAGGTTCTAGCAGCAGGAATATTGGCATTGTTTGCCATTCCCTTCTCCAGTGGATCACGTTTTATCAGAACTCTTCACTATGACCTGTTCATCTTGAGTGGCCCCACATGGCATGGCTCATAGCTTCACTGGGTTGTACAAGCCCCTTGGCCATGAGAAGGCTGTGATCTATGAAGGGGTCAAGGACTCTTGGGAATCAGAAAACTCACCCTCAGAAAGTACCCCAGAGTTAGGGTCAAGAAAAACCATAAAGGCAGACTCACAGTGACTGCACAGTGAGGAAAGTGTGATACAGCTCAAGAATATAGAATATAGTACAGGGAGAGGCTCAGAGAAGCTTGGAAGGTTGGGAGAAGCAGGAAAGAAGAGAGACAGCTGATGCAGGGATCGTACATTTGGAAACAACCACCAAGGAGGAAGCCTGTTTCTTTTCTTTTTTTTTTTTCCTTTTTCTTTTAATTTTTTAAACTTACCTTTCAAGAAAACCAATTTAATTAGAGACAATGTCTGGTTCAAAATTCACTGATTTCCCTAAACTAGCAAATTGCAGAGATCAACATACATCGTAATCATTTGGTGAACGTGTCAAAAATGCAGATTTCTATGGAATCAATCTCTGGTGTTGGCCACAAAATCAGTCTCTGTGGTTGGCCCCCCACTTGTACCAAATAGCCAGGTGATTCTAGGGATGCAGGAGCAGGTAACAAAGGGAAGGAAGCAATACCAGATGGAAACACCTGGTGGGGAGCTGGCCTGGAGCACTGCAGTCCCTCATTGAGCAGCTGTCTCCTTTGGGGCCAGCTTGTGGGGAAGAAAGAATGCTGGGTTGGGGTCAGGAGACATGGGTTCTAATCCTGCCTTGACTATTTGCCCCTGAGTACTGTTAAAGCAGTCATGTACCATTTCTTACCTTAAGTTTGCACATCTTATTACAGGAGCTAAACCACCACCACCCCCAACACACACCCCCACAACTTATTGTGGATTTCAAATGAGAGTGTGAATGCTAAAGTACCTTCCAAAATATAAAGTGCCATACTAGGGGCATCGTGCTGTGGGTGTGATGTTTTGTGAAAAGAAAGCATTTCTTACCATTCACCTTGATATCCAGAGCCGCTAAGCCCCAGAAGCATAAACGCCGTAAGCCCCCAAGAAACTGTCTAGCTTGCAGTGACAAACACAAGAAGGTAGCTCTGGCAGGCTCGCCCTTAACATTTCAGACCAGGGTGAGCTTTAACCCTGCCATTCTCAGCGCAGCAGTTTCCTGGCAGCATCCTTCAGTCCCTGCCCCTCATTCTGCTCTGCTCAGCCCCCAGCTCCAGCTCTGGGCGGGAACAGCCCTACATAACTCACTGCCGGGAATGGAAGGGTCACGGAGCACACTTAATTCTGCACTGACAGTTCCTGGGAAACAGGCCTAGCTCTCCATTGTCCTCCGAAAGAAGCTGATGGTTTTGGTAACAGGACTTTCTTCAGGAAATTCCATTCATGTATTCATTCATTCATTCTAGATCACATATATTTATTGATTTTTTTGTAGGTTTTTAAAAAAGTTGATGTTGTTTGCTGCATGAGGATTTTTGTTTGCCTTGCTTGCTTGCCTTCCAGGAAACAGGCCTAGCTCTCCATTGTCCTCCGAAAGAAGCTGATGGTTTTGGTAACAGGACTTTCTTCAGGAAATTCCATTCATGTATTCATTCATTCATTCTAGATCACATATATTTATTGATTTTTTTGTAGGTTTTTAAAAAAGTTGATGTTGTTTGCTGCATGAGGATTTTTGTTTGCCTTGCTTGCTTGCCTTCCCCGGCCACTCATATAATTTCCCAATTTGCACTGACATGATTGGAAAATCATATTGCCCAACAGGCAACATCCCACTACCTTGGGGAATGGAAGTCAGGGGATATTCTTAAGGACATCTCCTTTAAACAATCTAGATTGCTTGGGATTCCTATCACTGCTAGCTTCCAATGCAGAACATACCATGGCTTTGTACATGTGCAGTCCCTAAAACTGGTCGATTTAGAGTTCATGTCTGGAGCAGTTCAAGTGTCTTATCAGGAACCCATGGGTTATTTGTAGCGGGCTGTGGTCTACACCAGCCACTAAAGTAATAGGAGCTTAGGGGTCTCCACTTTCCAAACTTGGGAGGATTGTATCTGATTCTCAGTGTGAAGAAGAGACTACACAAATAAAGAGGGAGAATGCCAAGAAAGTTGCTCTAGTCTCCAGTACTACGCTGGGTCTGGATAACCCAGCCGAGACTCCCTGCTGGCCTGGGAAACATCACAAAGACAGGTCACTCAGGGCAGCACCAGAGCCCTTAGCGGCTACCATCTTCCTCCCGCAAATCCTTCCTGCCTTTAGAAACCGGTTTAAATGATGCGTCCTGCCTGTGAGCCTCCCAAGTGCACGGTCGCCTTGCTCTGCCATGGCAGGCTTTCTTCATGATGTTGTTTCACTTTTCCTGGACCATCAGTTGTCAAGCTCTTACTCAACACTAGGCCCTTCCTGTGCATTTCATCATTTAATCCTCATACGTTTCCCCTGAAAAACCTTTTGCTATCCTCATTTTATAGATGAGAGGTGCAGAGAAGGTAAGCAACTTGCCCAGGACACATCATTTGAAAGAGATGGCATTGGAAGTTAGCCTTAGGACTGTTCCAAAACTAGAGCTCTTTTGAATATACTGTGTGGCATCTAATACCTGCNACCAATACAGTATACTAACACATATATATGGAATTTAGAAAGATGATAACGATAATCCTGTATGCGAGACAGTGAAAGAGACATAGATGTATCAAACAGACTTTTGGACTCTGTGGGAGAGGCAGAGGGTGTGATGATTTGGGAGAGTAGTATTGAAACATGTAAAATATCATGTAAGAAATGAATTGCCAGTCTAGGTTCGATGCAGGATACAGAATGCTTGGGGCTGGTGCACTGAGATGACCCAGAGAGATGGTATGGGGAAGGAGGTGGGAGCGGGGTTCAGGATTGGGAACTCATGTACACTTGTGGGGCATTCATTTTGATCTATGGCAAAACCAATACAGTATTGTAAATAAAATAAAGTAAAAATAAATAAATAAATAAGTTGAATGCAAAAAATAAGATAAAAATAAAATTAAAAATATTGTCATAACTTCCCTCCCAAATGGTATAGTTACTTATTTTACAATTTAGCTGAGTGAAAAAATGAAATCTATGTGAGGCATTATGTACTGTTTCATGAGTGCTACTTACCAAAATATCTATAGGAAATTATAAAGATCTTCTTTAGTCAAGTAATTGAAAAAGATTTCACAGAGGGGATACATTTTGAGTTCTGACTTTAATGTTTTTGGATTCATTAAGAGCATGGATTCTAGAGTAAGATTAAGTCTGTTAAACTTTAGTTGATCTAGAATGTTATGCCTCATTATCTATAGATACAATAAGACCTATTTTACAGACTGATGAAAGATTTAAAGAATTTAATATATGGAAAGTCTTGAAATTGTGACTCTCATATATTGAGAGCTTAAAAATGCTCCCTATCATTTCAGTAGGTGCAAAGGTATGGTGAGCATCAGGGGAAACCACAGAAACTTCTTTAAGACTTCTTTAAGAAGGCTTGATTTAACATATTGAGTCAGCTTTCTAGGACTGCCATAACTCAGTACCACAAGATGGGTATCTTAAAACAAGTGACATGCTTCTCTGCCAGTTCTAGAGGCCATGAGTCTGAAATCAAGGTGTCAGCAGGGCAACATTCCCTGGGAAGGACTGAGGAGAGAATCCTTCCTCACTTCTTCCAGCCTCTGATGACTCCTGGTGTTTCTTGGCTCAGATGACTTCAGTCTCTCCCTCCCTCTTCACTTGACTTTCTTCTTTTATCTTCTGTTGTAAGGAAGGACACATGTCACCGAATTGAGGGCCCACTCTAATCTGGGATGACCTCGTCTCAGGATCCTTGACTTAATTATATCTGCAAAGACTTTTTTTTTTTTTTTCCAAATAAGATCACATTTACAGATTTCAGATAGACATTCTTTTAGGGTGTCATCATTTTAGCCAATACAACTATTTATAGAAATTAAAAGTACATAAAGGGAACTTTATGTACTTTTCTTTATAATAGAAAAATAAGTGGCTTTCAATACCTGGGCACAAGGTTAATCATTTATTTTATACACATTGGTAAAACATTGAAAATTTAAATCACAAGTTTTTTTTTTTTTTTTCCAAATAAGATCACATTTACAGATTTCAGATAGACATTCTTTTAGGGTGTCATCATTTTAGCCAATACAACTATTTATAGAAATTAAAAGTACATAAAGGGAACTTTATGTACTTTTCTTTATAATAGAAAAATAAGTGGCTTTCAATACCTGGGCACAAGGTTAATCATTTATTTTATACACATTGGTAAAACATTGAAAATTTAAATCACAAGTTGAGACCTATGATTTAGAAATACTAATCTGGTGGCAGAGTCCAGAACTGGCTGAATAGGAAAGATACTTGAGAAAAAATAAAATGGCAAACAAGCAAACAGACCAGAAAAACCCAAACTAGTTAGAAGTTATGTATGAAAGCTCCAAGTGAAGTTAAGACTTGGTCAAAGGTCATAATGCTTAAAATCAGAAAAATATTTTAAGGCAAAAGTTCGAAGAACTGGATGAAAGATTGGTTCTGAGATATGGGGCAGGTTAAGGGCTCCTCTCCGATTTTAAGCATTAGTTACATAGAGAATGCTAGTAGCATTTTCAAAAATAGAATGAAGTATGCCAAGGGAGCTAGTATGACGAGACAAGAATTAATTTTTTTGTGGAACTTGTTGAATTTGTATAGGGAATTCAAGACTATATCTTAAAAAATAAAAGGAACTATACATATAGATTTGAGAGATATTTTTATAATTGTGGTACATGAAAAAATAAGATTAGGTAATGTTCCTGAGAGTTTATAGCCAAAGGCTTTGAAAGAGACTGGAGATTATCTTTAAATGCCATATATGGTAATGTTGTTATTTGGGAACCTGGGTAACAAAAGAGAGAAACTATAATTTAACTCTAATTCAATCTTCTGCCAAAACTGATCCATATAAGATTAAAAAAATATAACAACTTGCCTCCCTCTCTACCTTTATTAGGCAAATTACTTAAATTTAATTGGCTTTGTTTCTGAGCTATAATTACTTTAGTGACTGTGGTATCTGGTCATCTCAACATAAGCAGTCTGTTAACATTTTGGGTCAATTTAATCCATCATCTTGATAAAGGTCAAGCCTGACCTTTATCCCCCCCATAAAACTGTTTTTCTCTTCTCTGGGCCAACATATGTGCTTTCTGTTTCTTTGCAGATCAAAAATATCGATTTTCCATCCTAATATGACAGGTGATATCAACTTTAGAACCCCTCTCAGTATTAATAGACTGGGTATACACTTTTCCAGAAGAGCAATAATTTTTTTAATAAAAAAAGAATCTACTCTCCTGTCTACTACATTGTTGTCAAGAGTTGTATCATCAGAGACAGAGAAAAAAAAAAGTCATCTATAGAGCAGAAAGATACAAATAACAATTTACAAATAAAAGACAAATTACTAACTAAAACAATGTTAATAGGTTGTTGAAAGAGGGGAAAGGAAAGTGGGTGGAAGTTTAGCAAAAAGACGTAAAGATACAGAGAAATGGGCATGGAACATACTTTTCAGGAGTTGTGCAGTCAGAAAGGACCCTCTCCAAATTAGTGTTTCTCAAAGTGTAATTCTTGTTTCTACCACTACCAAAATGAAATTAAGGGCTTGATAAAAAGGCAGGTATCTGAATTCTAACTTTAGGAATTTTTTTCCTGAGAGATTTCTATTTGCTCTGCAACTATAGAAATATGACTCTAAAGCCCTTAGGAAGAAGCCAGTGAATAAAGAACCCCAGCTAACAGAGAGCCAGCAGTGGCCTGAAGCCAGGCAATAGAGCAGGTGCCGCCTCTCCTTCCCTAATGTCGTTCTCCTCTGAAAAGCCAGTCAGTCTTGTGGGAAGCAGGACCACTCCCCCTCCCCCGACTTTCAGTCTGCAATCACCCTCAAAAACGGTTAAGCAAGGTCCATATAGTCAAAGCAATGGTTTTTCCAGAAGTCATGTATGGATGTGAGAGTTGGACCATAAAGAAGGCTGAGCACTGAAGAACTGACGCTTTAGAACTGTAGTGCTGGAGAAGACTCTTGAGAGTCCCTTGGACAGCAAGGAGATCCAACCAATCAATTCTAAAGGGAATCAGTCCTGAATATTCATTGGAAGGACTGATGCTGAACCTCCAATACTTTCTCCACCTGACAAAAGAGTTGATTCATTGGAGACAACTCACGTTGGGAAAGACTGAGGGTGGGAGGAGAAGGGAGTGACAGAAGATGAGATGGTTGGATGGCATAATTGACTCAATAAACATGAGTTTGAGCAAACTCTGGGAGATAGTGAAGGACAGGGAAGTCTGGTGTGGCATGCTGCAATCCTTGAGGTCACAGAGCTGGACATGACTGAGTGAACAACAATCTTCAAAGCCAATCAGCTTATCCTAACAGGGCTTTCCAATCCTCCATAGCTCATCTATAGTCTGAAGTTTGTTTTCAGTAAATTGGAATTTTTGAACTTTTTCAGATCATGAGACAGGACCTATTTAAAATAAATATGTCTTGTTTAAGGCAACCAACTGTTGTGACGTCATTTTAGTCAAAGTATGAAGCAGATTGTGTGAAATAAAAAGAAATGGGCTTATGTTTTAATGGCATCAAGAGCCATAAAGAAACCTGGAAGGCAATAGATACTAACGTGATATAGAGGGGAAAATGGACAAAAGGATGCGACATGGAAACAACTCTGGAATAATCTTATGATGTAGAAGAGATGTTGATTCTTTTGGACCCTCAGTTTCCCAACCTATGAAATGGAGATTGTTATCGCCAGCGCAAAGGTTGCCGCACAGATTAAATGTGATAGTATTGTCCTGGTGCATTATAGGTGCTCAATGAAAAAAATTTCTTTTTTCTTTCCTGGATTTGAGAAATGTTTTATCCTCAAGAGAAGACAAATGGTTCATAAAGCAGAGAAGAATAAGATGTAATCATACGTTAAAGTCTTCACATTTTGCTCAAGATATGCCATGCAACAGCAATGTGGGAATTGCTAAGTGGAGATGATATGAAAGACACTTTAAATAGAACCTACTCCCAGGCATTAGCATCGTGACCTGGTTCTCATGTGTCACCCAGAAGGAAATATCAGATAGCCAATTTTAGGACAAAGGTCCTGACTTGGACATTTTTAAAGGCTAGTCTTTTTTTTTTTTTTTTAATAAATAATTTATTGAGCACCTTTTATGTACTGGCAGTGTCCTAGACACTGGAAAGATAGCAAGGAAAAACCTTTTTTTTTTTTCTTTCAATCCTCTCCCACTTCCTTTTTGATTCCTTGACTCACATGCTTCTTATCTAAAGTGTCAGCTAAATGACTTTTCCTGTACCCAAATCCACTGAATGCTTTGTCCCTTTCCCTTGGTTTTAATAACTATTCAGCTTTAGTCCACAGTCCCCTCCATAAGTAGGGGTGGTATATTGGTATTACATAAAGTATGAATCAAATGTCCTGCAATTCTATCAAACAAACAGAATCTTGGCAATGAATAAGTTGTTTTTTCTTAGATTTTTAAAGCCTAAGATATATTTCTCACATGCTTAATGATTTTTTTTTTAACAAGGCTGGTTTTATGGACAGAAAATCTGGATCCAGAGGAGTCTTTGTAAGCTGACTGAGCTGCCAGCTTTTCTCCTTGGCCCTAGTCAAAATAGGTGAAATAAAATATTTTAACCAGTGGAAGTCATTACATCAAATAAAAGTTTTAAAAAGCATTTAGTTGTTTGTGAATATAATACATAAAAATGTCCAAAATATATTTAAGGGTAGCTTCTCATACTGTTCTTGTATGTGGTTAGGCTGTAATTTTAAAAGTATTTAATGGTCAATTACTGGACAATTTAGCTATTAAAGAAAAAGCACAGTGGTAAGAGAGTTTGTTCTAGGGAATACTGATCTACTTCTGGAAGTCACACAAACCTTCTCAAGGAATTGTTGATTGAATGGAAAAATGAAGTATGACTTAGCTCAGGTACAGAATTGGGAACATTCTGTAGAGAGAAAGTAGCACGTACATGGCCCCGATATGAGAAAGGGCATCAGTCAATTCAGTCGCTCAGTCATGTCTGACTCTGAGACCCCATGGACTGCAGCATGTCAAGCTTCCCTGTCCATCACCAACTCTTGGACTTGCTCAAACTCATGTCCATTGAGTCAGTGATGCCATTCAACCATCTCATCCTCTGTCTTCCCCTTCTCCTCCTGCTTTCAACCTTTCCTAGCATCAGGGTCTTTTCCACGAAGTCAGTTATTTGCTTCAGGTGGCCAAAGCATTGGAGTTTCAGCTTCAGCATCAGTTCTTCCAATGAATATTCAGGACTGATTTCCTTTAGGATGGACTGGTTGGATCTCCTTGCAGTCCAAGTGACTCTCAAGAGTCTTCTCCAACACCACAGTTCAAAAGCATCAATTATTTGGTGCTCAATTATCTTTATAGTCCAACTCTCACATTCATACATGACTACTGGAAAAACCATAGCTTTGACTAGACGGAACTCTGTTGGCAAAGTAATATCTCTGCTTTTTAATTAGCTGTCTAAGTTGGTCATAACTTTTCTTCCAAGGAGTAAGCATCTTTTAATTTCATGGCTGCAGTCACCATCTGCAGTGGTTTTGGAGCCCAAGAAAATAAACTCAGCCACTGTTTCCCCATCTGTTTGTCATGAAGTGATGGGCCCAAGTGCCATGACCTTAGCTTTCTGAATGTTGAGCTTTAAGCCAACATTTTCACTCTCCTCTTTCACCTTCATCAAGAGGTTCTTTAGTTCTTCTTTGCTTTCTGCCCTAAGCGTGGTGTTATGGCATATCTGACATTATTGATATTTCTCCTGGCAATCTTGACTCCAGCCAATCTTGCTTCATCCAGTCCAGCATTTCACATAATGTACTCTGCATATAAGTTAAATAAGCAGGGTGACAATATACAGCTTTGATGTACTTTTTTCCCATGGTGCAAACCAAATGAAAGAAATTGGGCAGAAGAGTAATAACAGGATTGACATGGGAAAGACAGGCAAGAAGAAACAGCATATGCAACCTTGCCAGTGATACCATAGATCTTGGTTTTCCTCTTAAGAGCAAGAAAAGTTTACTGAAAAGTTTTGAGCAAGAAATTGACATAATTTGACTTGTATTTTAAAAAATACTCTAAGCTACTGTGATTAGAAAGGCAAAAGCAGAGAGGGACACCAGGGATGGAATCCTTGCATGATCCATGAGTAGGGAGCTGGCATCTAGAGCAGAGATAAAGGTTGTCCTATGAGCATTTATAAGGGTAGTGGTAAGAATCGTGCTTCAGATGCAGAGGAGCAAGTGAGTTTTAGAGGCATTTACAATATAATATATGTATGTGCTCAGTCACTCAGTCATGTCTGACTGCAACCACATGGACTGTAGCCAATCAGGCTCCTCTGTTCATGGAATTTTCCAGGCAAGAATACCAAAGTGGGTTTCCATTTCCTACTCCAGGGGATCTTCCTGACCCAAGGATTGAATCCACATCTCTTGTGCCTCCTGCATTAGCAGGCAGATTCTTTACCATTGCATCACCTGGGAGGCTCTCATAGTATAGTGACTCAACCATTAATTACTTTTGAAGAGTGAGAGAAAAATACAAATTTCAATAGCACTCAAATTTTCTCTTCTATCTTGCTCATCTGATGGATGGATGGATAAGGCTTTGCCTATGGTATACACACATGAGAATATATAGATAAGTGCCAGATAGGTTTTACATTCTGTGTAGTGTTACTACAAACGTGCTAACAGAAAAGGACATAGTATGAGCTTATTTAGGCAGACTTTGGTCACCCTATGATCAGGAATCTTCCTTTCTGGTCATAGAAAGCTGATATTTCTTTCAACAATCCTAGAAGATATAAAAATTATAGCCTTGTCAAATCACATGTTGCTGTCCGTTGTGGTTCTTACCAAAACATATGTATATGAGTAGCTGTGCTTTTTACCAATCCATTTTGACCAAATACGTTCAAAGCTCAGAGCAACAGTTGTGTAATAAGGCAATGTAAGAAAATAATTAGCATAGGGATTTTAGGACACATATTATTGATGCACAAATCCTTGTTTAGATATTATGATCTTGAATAATTTATATACACTTTGTATGATACTTTCTATAAAGATTTTTAAATGTGAAAAAATTTATTTCATAGACTTGTGAGAAGTAACTGAGTTAATACACATAAAGTGCTCAGGAGAACGCCTTATGTTAGAACTACTGATCCCTACTTATCTATTCAGTGTTATGGTGACTGCATTGAGTCCTGTACATGTAACTAGATTTTGGAAAAGTCTGAATCAAAGATTTTCTTAGAATACATTCCAGCTAAACTGACGGTGGTTCAGATCAGGAACTCCTTATTGCCAAATTAGACTTAAATTGAAGAAAGTGGGGGAAATCACTAGACCACTCAGGTGTGACCTAAATCAAATCCCTTACAATTATACAGTGGACATGACAATTAGATTCAAGGGATTAGATCTGATAGACAGAGTGCCTGAAGAACTATGGACAGAGGTTCATGACATTGTTCAGGAGGCAGGGATCAAGACCACCCCCCAAAAAGAAATGCAAAAAGGCAAAACGGTTTCCTGAGGAGGCCATACAAATAGCTGAGAAAAGAAAAGAAGATAAAATCAAAGAAGGAAAGGAAAGATATACTCAGTTGAGTGCAGAGTTCCAAAGACTAGCAAAGAGAGATAAGAAAGCCTTCCTCAGTGATCAGTGCAAAGAAATAGAGGAAAACAACAGAATGGGAATGACATGAGATCTCTTTAAGAAAATTAGAGATACCAAGGGAACATTTCATGGGCTCAATAACAGAAATGGTATGGATCTAACAGAAGCAGAAGATATTAAGAAGAAGTGGTAAGAATACACTGAAGACTTATACAGTAAAGATCTTCAAGACCCAGACAATCACGATGGTGTGATCACTTACCTAGAGCCAGACATTCTGGAATGTGAAGACAAGTGAGCCTTAGGAAGCATCACTATGAATAAAGTTAATGGAGGTGATGGAATTCCAGTTGAGCTATTTCAAATTGTAAAATGATCCCTTGGTATCTTTAATTTTCTTGAAGAAATCTTTCTTCTTTCCCATTCTATTGTTTTCCTCTATTTCTTTGCACTGATCACTGAGGGAGGCTTTCTTATTTTTCCTTGCTATTCTTTGGAACTGTGCATTCAAATGGGTGCTGCACTCAATATGCCAGCAAATTTGGAAAGCTCAGCAGTGGCCACAGGATTGGAAAAGGTCAGTTTTCATTTCAATCCCTAAGAAAGGCAATGCCAAAGAATGCTCAAACTACCTCACAATTACACTCATCTCACAAGTTAGCAAAGTAATGCTCAAAATTCTCCAAGCCAGGCTTCAACAGTATGTGAACCATGCACTTCCAGATGTTCACGCTAGATTTAGAAAAGGCAGAAGAAACAAAGATCAAATTGCCAACATCCATTGGATCATTAAAAAAGCTAGAGAGATCCAGAAAAACATCTACTTCTGTTTTATTGACTATGCCAAAGCCTTTGACTGTGTGGATCACAAAAAATTGTGAAAAATTCTTCAAGAGATGGGAATACCAGACCACCTGACCTGTCTACTCAGAAATCTGTATGCAGGTCAAGAAAAAACAGTTAGAACTGGACATGGAACAACAGACTGGTTGCAAATAAGGAACGCTGAGTGCTGAAGAATTGATGCTTTTTAACTGTGATGTGGAGAAGACTCTTGAGAGTCCCCTGGATAGATAGCAAGGAGATCCAACCAGTCCATTCTAAAGGAAATCAGTCTTGAATATTCATTTGAAGGACTGACTGATGCTGAAGCTGAAACTCCAATATTTTGGCCACCTGATGCATAGAACATCTGAAAAAACCCTGATGCTGGGAAAGACTGAAGGTGGGAGGAGAAGGGGACAATAGAGGATGAGATGGTTGGATGGCCTCACCAATGTGATGGACATGAATTTGAGAAAATCAAGACTGTATGTTGTCACCCTGCTTTTTAAACTTATATTCAGAGTACATTATGAGAAATGCTGGGCTGGAAGAAGCACAAGCTGGAATCAAGATTGCCGGGAGAAATATCAATAACATCAGATATGCAGATGACACCACACGTATGGCAGAAAGCAAAGAAGAACTAAAGAGCCTCTTGACAAAAGTGAAAGAGGAGAGTGAAAAAATTGGCTTAAAACTCAACATTCAGAAAGCTAAGATCATGGTATCTGGAGGTACCATCACTTCATGGCAAATGGATGGGAAAACAATGGAAACAGTGACAGATTTTATTTTGGCAGGCTGGGCGGGGGAGGGGGGGCCTCCAAAATCACTGCAGATGGTGACTGCAGCCATGAAATTAAAAGAGGCTTACTCCTTGGAAGAAAAGTTATGACCAACCTAGACAGATTATTAAAAAGCAGAGACATTACTTTGTCAACAAAGGTTGACATCTAGTCAAAGTTATGGTTTTCCCAGTAGTCACATATGGATGTGAGAGTTGGACCATAAAGAAAGCTGAGCACTGAAGAATTGATGGTTTTTAACTGTGGTGTGGAGAAGACTCTTGAGAGTCCCTTGGATAGCCAGGAGATCCAACCAGTCCGTCCTAAAGGAAATCAGTCCTGAATATTCATCTGAAGGACTGACTGATGCTGAAGCTGAAACTCCAATACTTTGGCCACCTGATGCATAGAACTGATTCATCTGAAAAAACCCTGATGCTGGGAAAGATTGAAGGTGGGAGGAGAAGGGGCAATAGAGGATGAGATGGTTGGTTGGCCTCACTGATGTGATGGACATGAATTTGAGTAAGCTCTGGGAGTTGGTGATGGACAGGGAAGCCTGGTGTGCTACAGTCCATGAGGTCACAAATATTTGGACACAACTGAACCATTGAACTGCACTGAACTGAAACTACATAGAGATGAAGGAGGATAAAGTTTCAGCATGGAAATCATGACTTTCATTTTTGGGGTGCTCTTTTCTAGCTGACTATGAGGTATTAAAGTGAATATTTTGAGATGTCTATGAGATATATTGTCTAGCTTTTGGAAGACATCTGGCATAGAGATAGAAATTAGTGATTGTTAGCATATAGTGGGAAAAGGAACTATTGCTGTAGATGAAATCACCTATGGAGAGAGTATACAGTAATGTTTCACTTTGAATTTCCCAAAAAACTAACTCTGTTATGTTAATTAGCATGTAAGAAGTTTATAAAAGGGCGTGTTCTTAAGGTCAAAACATATTAGAAAGAAAAAAAAAAAAAGAAAGAGGATTGGGCAGTGGGAGAAGTTGCACTATGATGAAGTATAAAAGGCCTCATGGAAGCTGAAACCAAAAAAGAATTTCAAATTTTCCAAAGTTAAGGGAAGGCTTCAGGCCTTTATAGTCCTATGTTGATGAGTCATTGAATGAAACCTCTTACCACAGTTAAAGGCTCTCTCCCAGCTATTCTTAGAAAATGGGCCCTACCATGCTGGGTTTGAGAAGCAAGTGACAGCATCTACCATAAATGAAAGAAAAGATGTTAAGACCAACACTTGAAGAATTCCAATTCTTTAAGTTCCAGGATGTGAGGATAAGCCAGGAAAATTGAATTAGAAGGAGAGGAGAGGTCAGAGAAGTAAAAAGATAAAAGATGCTTTGAGGAGGAGATATTAGGAAAGAATATGCTATGAAGGATGGGATTAACACAGTGTCAAATGTTGTTAAGTTTTGAATTTAAAATCCATTGTAGAAAACAAACTAAAACCCCAAAAAAGAAAACAGAAGAAAGTATTAAAGGTTAAATGTAGAGATAATGAAAATGCAGAAGAGAAAATCTACTAAATTAAATGCATTTCTTTGAAAAACAGTCAATGGTGCTGACAAATTTTTAGCGATACTGATGAATTAAAAACAGAGAAGACTCAAATAAGTTAAACCAAGAAGGAAAAGGATCCATTACACTGATCTTATGGAAATAGAAAGGCTTATAAAGGAATACTGTGAATACTTGAGAAATCAGTTGATGCAAATGAAGTGAGAAAATTTCTAAAAGGACACAGACTACTATAACTGATTCGAGAATACACAGAATGTCTAAAGGGAACAATAATAAATAAATATGTTGAAGTAGTAATTTAAAAAATTTCCCACAAAGAAAAGTTCAGGACCTGATAAATGTAAATTCTACCAAAAGTTTAAAGAGACATTAATATCAATCCTTCTCAAATTCTTTTAAAACATGGAAGAGAAGTTAGCTCATTCTATTAATCTGACACTAAACCCAGAAAATTATATCACGAGAAAAGAAAATTATAGATCAATATTCTTTATTAATATAGATACAAATATCCTCAACAAAATACTAGCAAACTAAATCATCAACATATAACAATATTTTTATACCATGACCAAGTGGTATAAAATCTATTCCTCAGATTTTTCTGAGGAATATAAAGTTGATTCAACATTCTAAAATCAATTAATGTTATAATATTAATATAATAAAAGATAAAACATCATGATTATTTAAAAAGATTCAAAAAGATCATTTGATAAAATTGGTGATAAAAACACTCAACAAATTAGGAACAAAAAGGATTTCCTTAGCCTGAGCTTTCTTAACCTGATGAAAAGCGCTTATGAAAATATGGTGAGATCTTAATTCATTTTGAGCATGTTAGTGTGATGGGCAGGGGAGAGGGGCATAACTGGTATAGTAATTAAAAGTATGCAGGTTATAACTTGTTAAGTGAGAAGGTATAAATCACTCACACAGCATTGGCAGACAGCTCCCTCAGCTTCTGAGTTTCAATTCTGGGAAAGTAAAAACCCCTGGGTCATTTTGATTGAAGGGGCAATTACATCCACACAAAGGAAGTAAAATCACCAGATTTCTTACTTATAGATTCTGGAAATGAGGGTGGGGGGATCCATTCAGCTAGTGGAAGGGCAGTCTTCCATCCCAGGTCATGAGCAAGTAGGAGAGAGAGAGCAAGTTAGCAAAAACCTATCACTTTTATGATTTGGATAGAGGTCACTAGGCTTCCCTGGTGGCTCAGAGGTTAAAGTGGGAGACCCGGGTTCGATCCCTGGGTCAGGAAGATCCCCTGGAGAAGAGGTCACTAACTCTTTGTGGACACAACTTTTAAGAGATTATTTTATTTTATTTTTTTAATTTTAATTTTAATTTATTTTAATTGGAGGCTAATTACTTTACAATATTGTATTGTTTTTGCCATACATCAGCATGAATCTGCCACATGTTCCCAATCCTGAACCCCCAGGTCATCCCAGTGCACCAGCCCCAAGCATCCTGTATCCTGCATGGAACCCAGATTGGTGATTCATATCTTATATGATATTATACATGTTTCAATGCCACTCTCCCAAATCATCCCACCCTCTCCCTCTCCCACAGAGTCCAAAAGACTGTTTGATACATCTGTGTCTCTTTTGCTGTCTCGCATACAAGGTTATCATTATCATCTTTCTAAATTCCATATATATGTGTTAGTATACTGTATTGGTGTTTTTCTTTCTGGCTTACTTCACTCTATATAATAGGCTCCAGTTTCATCCACCTCATTAGAACTGATTCAAATGTATTCTTTTTAATGGCTGAGTAATACTCCATTGTGTATATGTACCACAGCTTTCTTATCCATTCATCTGTCGATGGACATCTAGGTTGCTTCCATGTCCTGGCTATTATAAACAGTGCTGCGATGAACGTTGGGGTACACGTGTCTCTATTAATTCTGATTTCCTCGGTGTGTATGCCCAGCAGTGGGATTGCTGGGTCATAAGGTAGTTCTATTTCCAGTTTTTAAAGGAATCTCCTTGCTGTTCTCCATAGTGGCTGTACTAGTTTGCATTCCCACCAACAGTGTAAGAGGGTTCCCTTTTCTCCACACCCTCTCCAGCATTTATTGCTTGTAG
>SJYX01015278.1:0-26168 GCA_006410675.1 Oreotragus oreotragus | reverse complement strand
AGGAAATGGCATCCCACTCCAGTATCTGTCTCTTATACACATCTAGATGTGTATAAGAGACAGGTGCTATACAGTAGGTCTTTATTAACTATCTATTTTATGTAAAGTAGTATGTATATATCAATCTTGATCTTCCAATTTATGCCTCCCCCACATTACTCTCTAGTAACCATAACCCTATTAACCATACGGATGTTTGTTTTCTACCTCTGTAACTTTATTTGTGCTTTGTTACTGCAAATGGCATAATTTCATTTTTTATAGTTAATATTCTATTGTATACGTGTACCACATCTCCTTTATCCATTCCTCTGTTGATGGGGATTTAGGTTGCTTTCATATCCTGGCTATTTTAAATATGCTGCAAGGAATATTGGAGTACATATATTTTTGGAATTATAGTTTTCTCCAGATATATGCCCAGGAATGGGATTGCTGTGTCATATAGTAGATCTGTGTTTAATTTTTTTAAGAAATCTCTATATTGTTTTCTATAGAGGCTATACTAGTTTACATTCCTACCAACTGTGTAGGAGGGTTCTCATTTCTCCAAACCCTCTCCAGAATTTATTTTTTGTAGATTTTTTGATAATGGCCATTCTGACTAGTGTGAGGGGATACCTCCCTGTAGTTCTGATTAGTATTTTTCTAATAACTGGTGATGTTGGTTATCTTTTCATGTGCTTTTTAGCCATTTGTATATCTTCTTTGGATAAATGTCTATTTAGATCTTCCACTCACTTTTTGAATTTTTTTTTTAATATTGAGCTGCATGAGCTACCTGTAAATTTAAGAGCCTATTCCCTCATCAATTGTTTTATTTGCAAATACACACACACTTTTATGCAATACTTGTCACCAAAGCAAGAAAGCTCACAGTCATTCCAAGCTTCTTCTTCCACTTTATCTTCTATATCTAATTGCTCACAGAAGAAAAGAAAGCTTTAGTTTCTCAGTCACATCTGACTCTTTGCAACCCCATGGACTGTAGCCCACCAGGCTTCTCTGTCCATGGGATTCTCCAGGCAAGAATACTGGAGTAGGTAGCTATTTTCTTCTCAAGGGGATCTTCCCAACCCGAGGATTGAACACAGATCTCCAGCATTGTAGTCTTTACTGACTGAACTACCAGGGAAGCTCATGAAATTTACACAATTATACCTTTCAAATATCTTTCAAATATTTTTCCACCTCAGTTTACACCCTTAAAAACAATATCTCCTGCTGGTACTTTTCAGCAACTAGGTGTTAACTCATATTTTGTTACTATTGTGTGTCATCCTCCTCCTCACTTCCCTATGTGTCACCTACACTGCAGTCAGTGATCTTGCTGTATGGAAAATGTGATCAGTCTAACTCCAGTTTTAAAATTCTCATTTTTATGCAAATATCTATAAAGTTTAATCTCTATTCCTTAGTAGGTATTAACCTCATCAACCAAATTTTCATTCTCTACAGCAGTGAAGATCAAACTTCAGAGTGGATCAAAGTCTTCTGGGATATTTGTTGAAAATGCAGATTTTAGGTTATTACTTTATGGACAAGTCTCAAATGGTGTATCAATTAAAGACCATAAGTCTTATTTTTGTACAGTTGGGCCAGGACATTCAGATGCAGGGCTCTTGAGATCATCTTTTGAGTAATACTCTGCTCTATAGGCCCATAGGCAGCCATTTCTCCACTCCCCCTACCTTTGTCCTCCTTACATAACCAGTGGTCTTCAAACATTATATGGCTTGTATGCCTTTTTGCCTCTACAGCTGCTATTTCTATTTCCTGAAAAGTCATTCCTTCAGTTTCAGTCTGGCTAATTTTCATTCATCTTTCATCATTTCATTCAGATGTCACTTCTGTGTGAGGAGATACCTGAGTTCTCTCAGGGGGACTTTAGTTACATCTTTTCCTGCTTTTTAGTAAGATCCTGTATGAACCTCTGCTTATACTGATGACATTGGGTTATAAGCAAATTTTAGACATCTCTACTAGACTATAAAGACATGCCAACAGGAAAGCATCCCCTTCATTCTCGTGTTACCACTATCCAAGGCCTGGCACATATAGGTGCTCAATAAAGTTCATTGGTTGAAAGAAGAAGCTAATAAGTGTTAGAAAATCAACTATATGGGATTATTTAAAGATTTAGGTCACTTCAATATGAAAAAGTGTTTCCTCCGTGAGGTTTCTACTCTTACCTGACCTCGTTAAATATTATCTCTAAATCTTCAACAAATCTGAGAAATAAAACATTATTAAACTTATGTTAGAAACACTTGACCAAAGTGAAAAGTTTATTCCATTTATTTATTTAATTTCATTGAAACAGAAATTATGACACACTCAAGAGATAGAAGGTAAAAAGAGGTTTCACTTTCCCTTTATTCCCTACTAAATGCAATGTTGGACTAAACCAAGTATCTATTATTTGAACTATTAGTAACTTTGCCTAAGGGTGGAATTCTCTAAGGACCACAAACATTTCCTGGATGCTCGAACTGGTGTAATTCATTTGGCCATGGGAACAGATAATCCATAGTTTTGCAAAATAGAGTGACATGCAAAAAGGGATTAGTATTATTGCCAACATTTTACTGTTTCACTTAGAGGAGATACTGCTGAGTTAAAGGACTGAGAGTGCTGAACTTTACTTGAGGCCTGTGCTCCTGGAAAACAACAAAGGTTAAGAAATTCCATTACCGTTTTGTATTCTAGGAAATGGTTTACTGCAAAGAACCATTCTTCCCTGTATGACTTAGTTAAGGCTCCCAGAAGACCGCTTTGGTTTTTTTTTTTTTTTTTTTTCACGACAAGGCCAGACACAGACTCTCCAAATCTCCATTATTTTCTCATAGTGATTAGCAACACTCTTTGTTCTCACTGACCAATCTGAGCAAAATGCTCAGTAATGTGACTTGACTGATTTTTAACCAGGCTTCTCTCTTTTTCTTAGGCCACTGAGCTTAAACAAGCCTTGAAAGCTTAAGCAGGCATTGGAACATGGGGCAACCTTGACTTAGCTGTTCCTCCCAAGATTCAGCTGGGTTCAAGAAAGACATTCCCTACCTAGTGTACAGTCATGGCCACATACTCATTTCACTTTTATCCCATACACCAAACATAATGGTAGATCAAGAGATGGGTAAAACATGGCTTTCTTCTCCAAATGCACTGCTCACTAACATTATTTCTGTCTTAGAATCATCAGAGAGCTATTCTTCAGGATAATTTATTAACTGCAGAGAGAGATGAGGAGTAATGGGCAAAGCACCTGTCGTTCACTGAATAAGGTTTCTACTGTGTTCTAAAGGATATGTTAACCATTTTATATTAACAAATTTGGAGGAAACTAGAGTTAAAAGGTGATTACTTAAATAAGGTAATGCATCATGATTGAAGTTTAGTTATAGGAATCAGTCAATGTATAAGTGTGGATCATCAACAATAAGAACTACCTTAATTATAATAAGTGTCATGCGTGTTTGTGTATGTGTGTGTGTTCTCAGTTGTGTCCAACTCTTTGTGACCCCATGAACTCACCAGATTCCTCTGTCCATGGAATTTTCCAGGCAAGAATACTGGAGTAGGTTGCTGTTTCCTCCTCCAAGGGATCTTCCTGAAACAGAGATCGAACCTGCATCTCCTGCATTGGCAGGCAGATTCTTTATCACTGCATTACCTGGTATTAAGCACTTCAGTTGCTAAAGATTGTCCTCCAGGATTTTCAGAGATACAAATGCAAAATAAATAAATAAAGGAGATTTTTAATACAAATGTTATCCTGGCTTTCAAAAAATGACTTTATTTATGTTCAGCTGGAGGCTGAACATCTATATGTAGGCAGTGAGAGATTTTGGGTGGATGGTAGAATTTTAGGCAGCTCTATTTGCATGACTGGTGTATTTTTCTTTCATGTGCCTGATTTTCATTAAAGGATTTTTCTATCCAGTTGAAGCATCACTATATAAGCGTACTTCATTATATTGTGCTTCACTTTATTGCGTCTCACAAATACTGTGTTTTTCACAAATTGACACTTTGTGGCAACCTTGCCTGAAGCAGATCTATCAGCACCGTTTTTATAATAGCATTTGCTCATTTCTTGTCTCTGTGTCTCATTTTGGTAATTGTCTCAATATTTCTAAATTTGTTATGGTATCTGTGATCAGTAACCTCTGATGTTACTGTTGGAATTGTTTTGAGGAGCTACAACCTTAATCAATACATTTTGTGTGTGTTTTGACTGCTCTACCAAACAGCCATTCCCCTATCTCTCTCTCCCTCTCTTCAGGCCTCCTTAATCCCTGAGACACAGCAATATTGAAATTAGGCCAGTTGAACCATACGATGGTTTCTAAGTGTTCAAGTGAAAGGAAGAATGACATGTCTCTCACTTTAAATCAAAAGCTAGAAATAGCTATGTTTGGTGAGGAAGGCAAGTGGAAGTTGAGATAAGCCAAAAACTTTATTTCTTATATTAGACAGTTAACCAGGTTGTGAATGCAACTTTCTTGAAGAAAATTAAAATTGCTACTCCAGTGAACAAACAAATGATAAGAAAGTGAAACAGCTTTACTGTTCATAAGGAGAAAGTTTTGGTGACCTGGATAGTAGAATAAACCAGCCACAATCTTTCTTTGAGCCAAAGCCTAAGTTAAGGCAAAGCCCTAAGTCTCTTTAATTCTCTGAAGGCTGAGATAGGTGAGAAAACTATAGAAGAAAAGTCTGAAGCTATCAGAGGTTGGTTCATGAGGTGTAAGGAAAGCAACTATCTGTGTAACATAAAGGTTCAAGGTAAAGAAGCAGATGATGATGTAGAAGCTAGTGATGTAGAAAGTAAGATAATTAATGAGGAACCTCAAAATAATACTTTTTTTTAGATATAGATTAAGAAGCCTTACAGGGCTTCCCTGGTTGCTCAGTGGTAAAGAATCCACCTGCCAGTGCAGGAGACATGAGTCCCATCCCCAGTCTGGAAGATCCTTTGGAGGAGGAAATGGCATCCCACTCCAGTATTATTGCCTGGAGAATCCCATGGACAGGGACATCTGACAGGCTATGGTCCATAGGGTCTCAAAGAGTCAGATATGACTAAAATGACTTAGCATGCACACATGTCATTTATAATTTTTGTAGTTAGAGAGGCATAGCTAAGGCTTGGCTTCAGAGATCAAAGGACAAACTGACTTGTCCTTGTCTTGTTAGGGGTTAGGCAGCTGGTAACTTTAAAATGAAGAAAATGTTAATTTACCATTCTGAAAATCCTTGGGCCCTAAAGAATTATGCTAAATTTGCTCTGACTATGTACCATAAACAGATCAACAAAATCTGAATGACAAGACATCTATTTATAACTTGGTTTGCTGAAAATTTTGAGCCCACTGCTCAGAAAGAGATTCTTTTCAAAATATGACTGCTTATTGACAGTGCAACTGGTCACCCATGAGCTCTGATGGAGACGTACAATGAGATTTATGTTGTTTTTATGTCTGCTAACACATCTATTCTATAACTCATGTATCAAGAAACAATTTCAAGCCTTATTATTTTACAAAATACATTTTTTAAAGTCTACAGCTGCCATAGTGGTTCCTCTGATGAATCTGAGCAAAGTAAACTAAACACCTTTTGAAAAGGATTCATTATTCTATATGCATTAAAGCGTTAGTCACTCAGTCGTGTCTGACTCTTCAGGACCCTGTGGACTGTAGTTAAGAACACTTGTAATTAATGGGAAGAGGTAAAAATATAAATGTTAGTAGGAATTTGGAAGAAGATTCCAACCCTCATGGATGACTTTGAGGGGTTGAAGACTCCAGTGGAGGAAGGAACTCAAATGTAGTAGCAATATTAATTGCAAGAGAACTAGAATAGAATTTAAAATGGAGTCTGAATATGTAATTAAATTGCTGAAATAAAACTTGAATAGATGAGGAGTTGCCTCTTAAGGATGGACAAAGAAAGTGGTTTCTGCATAATTTACTTTAATCATGGACAAAGAGATGGAAACTACTCTTGATGAAGATGCGATGATGATTGTTGAAATGACACAAAAGGATTTAGAATAATATGTGAACTTAGTCGATAAGGCAGTGGAAGAGTTGGGAGGACTAACTTCAATTTTGAAATATGTTCTGTGCATATGATGCTGTCAAACATTACATGCTTCAGAGAAATTGTTCATGAAAGGAAAAGTCAATCAATATGGCAAACTTCACTGCCTTATTTTAAGAAACTGTCACAACCACCCCAACCTTCAGCAACCAAATCCCTAATTGGTCAACAGCCATTAACACTGAGNTGATGCTGTCAAACATTACATGCTTCAGAGAAATTGTTCATGAAAGGAAAAGTCAATCAATATGGCAAACTTCACTGCCTTATTTTAAGAAACTGTCACAACCACCCCAACCTTCAGCAACCAAATCCCTAATTGGTCAACAGCCATTAACACTGAGGCAAGACACTCCTGACAAAAGGATTATGACTAGGTGAAGATTCAAATGATGGTTAACATTTTTTTTTTTAGCAATAAAGTGTCTTTAATTGAGCTATGTACACTTTTTCTAGACATATGCTATTGCACACCTAATAGACCACAGAGTAGTATAAACAAAACTTTTAAATGCACTATAAAACCAAAATATTCATGTGACTACCTTTACTGCAACAGCTGCTTTATTACAGTGGTCTGGAATAGAAACTGTAATGTATCCGAGATATACCTATACAAGGTAGTATGCAATATATTTATTTTAAAAGCATCACTTACACATGGCATTGTTCATTGGCTTGAAATTCTACTATATGAAACCAGAATGTTTAGGTTTTATAAGTTTACAAATTGAAAGTTTCATTATGTTATAATTCTAAGCATATTATGGAACTCATTATTTCTGGCTTGCATATTCTAATCATATTCTTAAGATTTATAGTTGTGATTAGAAACACTTTGATGTTCAGTGTAACACAATGACTTTTTGAAAGTGATATTTACAGTGGGTAATGTGTGTGCTTCATCATTTTCTATTTGGGCTATCATTGTCTAAAGAACAGAGATAAGCTACATTTGTAACAATGAGGATAGAGTGCACAACAAAAATTAAACATAAAACCAGAAAATAAAATATGCCAACTCCAATTTTATGACAGTGGACTAACATCAAAAAATAATAGTATCAGGGAAGGAAATAGAAAATCATCAACAACTAAAATTTAACTATGAAAAGAATAGTGGTACCAGGGGTTGGAGTAGAAACACTGAAAATCTATCACTGGAACAGAGGGTTTCTAATGCAATATTTTCCAATTATTCATTGTTTAACTAAAATAGAACAGCCTGCTACTTTCACATAGCTATTAATATTGGAATACTTATAAATTTACATTAAAGGAGATTTATATCTGCTGGTAAGAATAGTACTATTCTGCTCCATTATGCTAATTTTTTGAAAGTGTTTGATTAGCTAGCAACCAATGGAAAAACAAGATTACTTTTTTTTTTAAAGGCAAACATTCCTGTGAAATTTCCTGTGAACAAATGTGCTAAAATCAAATTTTACCCTTTTCAATATGTGTTATACCACCTCACAGAATTTTGGCCAACTTTAATTCTTCTACCTCCTTTGTCAACTCTTTTTTTGAAGTCCAGTTATGGCCATGGACGAAGAAGCAGCATGTCTCAGACATATTCCCAATCTTATAGAACAGCATCTTAACCTCACAAAGTTTTGCTTCCCATGGAGCATTGTAACTGATTAGTTAAAAGCTATCCTTACATCTTATAAGGCCATCTGGAACAAGATAATGGAAAAGCAATAAATTCTATAGTTGTAAGCTATTACTGTATTTGAAAGTGGAAGTCACTCAGTCGTGTCCATCCAATACAGTCCATGAAATTCTCTAGGCCAGAATACTGGAGAGGGTAGCTGTTCCCTTCTCCAGGGTATCTTCCCAACCCAGGGATTGAACCCAGGTCTCCTGCATTGCAGGTGGATTCTTATGGGGAAGGTTCTGAAGATTCCAGGAGAGAATATTCTATTTCCCTGCCTTGGTGATTTTTGGAGGCTATCCACAGTACTTAGCTTCTGGTGTCTTCCTCTGTCTACAAAGTTGGCAATGTCCAACATCAAAAATCTACAAACAGTAAATGCTGGAGAGGATTTGGAGAAAGGGAATGTTGGTGGGAAGGTAAATTGGTACAGCCACTATGTGGTTCATCATGGAGAACAGTATGGAAGTTCCTCAAAAAACTAGAAATAAAGCTACTGTATAAACCAGAAATCCCGCTACTGTATACCTGGAGAAAACCATAACTGAAAAAAGATCCGTGCACCCCAATGTTCATTGCAGCACCATTTACAATAACTATGGAGGCAACCTAAATGTCCAGCGACAGAGGAACGGATAAGCAAGACGTGGTACCTATACACAGTGGAGTATTACGCAGCCATTAAAGGAATGGAATCGTGCCCTTTGCAGAGACGTTGATGCCATGCAGAGTGAGGTAAGTCAGAAAGGGAAACGTAGATATTGCATAATATCGCTTATATGTGGAAGCTAGAAAAACGGTACAGAGAAACTTATTAGCAAAGCAGAAATAGAGAACAAACATGGATACCAAGGGGGGAAGTGGGGTGGGATGAATTGGAGGTTGGGATTGACATATATACACTACTATATATAAAATAGATAACTAAGGAAAACCTATTGTCCAGCACAGGGAATTTTTCTGCTCAGTGCTCTGTGGTGATCTAAATCAGATGGAAATCTAAGAAAGAAGAGATATATGTATCTGTATCACATTCACTTTGTTGTACAGCAGAAACTGACACAATATGTAAAGCAACTATATGCCAATAAAAATTTGTTAAAGATGTCAACCTTGTCACAACTCTCTGACCTTCTGCAGTCTCATCTCCCTCTCTGATGACAAACGGGAATGGTTCTCACCTTTTCAAGACTTGTAAAACTAACTACACAGGCATCAGGAAGACCCTGATCCTCCCCCCCCCGCCCAATCTCCAGATCTTGACCTTATTCACATCTGCAGTGTCCCTTTACCACCTAAGGCAACACAGTCACAGGTCCTGAGAATGAGGACGTGGACATCCGGGGGCCGTGATCCTGTCTACCACATTGACCAAGCCCCACCTGGTGATAATTTTGGGATTTCTTGGGCATCAACAGGGGGCACTAAATCTTCACTTTATAAAATAAAATACATTTGACTTTTGAAGAAAGATCTAATTTTTAAAATCCTTGTGTTTCTTTCACAATGCAGTTGTACCTTCTTCAGTCATCAGAATGACAAAAAGTTTTTTAAAAAATGTTATTACCTGTAGAGATGATTTGCATTCACAGTGCATAATGACATCATTCAAGGCAGGCCTTGGTTGAAACTGGCTCCTGCCTGGAAGGTTCAGACTTGCCTTTTGTCAGTGCCAAGGGATGAGCTGGTCCTGAGAGGCTGAGTCAAGGTAATTAATTAATTAGGTAATTAATGAAATTGGACTTCAGATGGAGCACATCTAGTTAATTACACTCCACAGTTGGTGGCATGCTCCCAGCAGTGGTCTTGTAGGGCTCCTCGCTCACTTTGTTTTATTAATTTTCTCCGCTCATTTCTCATCCCTGTTCCCATCCCCTCTCCCGCATGCACCTAATCTGATGTGTTTGATATGCAAGCCTGTATGTGTGTGTTCTTAGGAGCACACCCCCAAGGCAGGGCTTTCCTACCTGCCGCCATATGCATTTCTGATGTGAGAGACTCACTGCCAGATGGTGCCTCTGGGTGGCTGTCCCGGTTCTCGCGTGCAAGAGCCTTGTCTGACTTTGACTACTCTGAGAAGTGTGAGCTAGTGTCTTCCTTTAATTTGCTTTTTTTTTTTTTTTGCTTACTGGGGAAATGGAACATCTTGCGTACTTGTTAGTCAACAGAAGTGAAGGCTTATCAGCTGCCAGGAGTGAATTCAATACTTACTGTCTCTTCTTGTATCTGGAGGAGACGCAGCTTCCAGGGACCTTTCTTAAAGGTCTCTTGGCTACTGTGGGAGTATCTTCTGAATCATGGTCCTGGTAAGTGTCTCCTCGACCTTCACAGTCCTCAAGTGCAGGGCTAGTTCTCTTCTTTCATAAATTATTTCCTGTGTTGAATTTCGTGTGGCGTTACGGCTCATGGTAGAGTTTTGATGGGGACATTCCATTTGATAGATTTTGTGATGTTGTCTTTCTTTTCCCACCAAGCCCATCCAAGACACCCAAGCACATACCCAACACACACTGTCCTTCCTGCCCACCCGCTCCACCCTTAACCCCAAGGTGTTTCCCTCTGCCTGCTTCCTTGCTGCCTCTCCCATTGGGTTAGCGGATCACAGCCCTGGATGCATATTAAAGCTAACTGGAGAGATCATTCAAGCTTCAACTTCTCAGCCTCCAGCACGAAACACAGGCCTCATCTGTCTGCAGTGGGGCTGGGCATGGATACCGCTTAGATGGGTTGACTACCAAGGAGAAACTGGACAATTATTCACAGCAGAGGTGAGGAAGAGTACATCTAGGAACAGAGGAGATCCATTAGGGGATCTGTTAGTATTACCATGCCCTGAAATTAAGGTTGATGGAAAACTACAACAACCCCCTCCAGATAGGACTAGTAATGGGCCAGAGGCTTGAGGAATGAAGGTTTGGTTCACTCCACCAAGTTAAGAACCACAACCAGCTGAGGTGCTTGCTGAGGGCAAAAGGAATACAGAATGAACAGTGGAAGAAGGTCATTATAAATACCAGCTATGGCCACATGACCAGTCACAGGAATGAGGACTCTAATTGTCATGAGTACTTTCTCCTTATTTTGTAATGAATATATTAGTGTGTGCACATGTGTGTATAGAGATAACTTTATTTTCTTCCTTTTTTATCTCCTTCTTATGTAACATAAGATGTGTTGAATTTGTATCACAGTATTTAAGTACTGCTAATGTTGCACCATCATGTTTGGGTTACAGGGTATCAAGGAGAAGTATGACATCACCCAAGGACTTCGCATCCTCTTCTCGGGGAGGGGCTAGCATGCTTTCGGTGGTGTCATGCTGCGGCAGGTGGGGGTGGCTGTAACTGCATTACTGTCTTCATTTGGAGATTAAGTATGGTTTAAGAACAATGTCTGGGTGCAAAGCTCACACAGAGAGTGGACCCTCAGGGTTAATTTTATGTATCAACTTAGCTGGGCCATGGTGCCCAGATGTTTGGTCAACCATTATTCTGGATGCCTCTGTGAGGGTGTTTTTGGGCGAGGTTGAAGTTCAAATGGATGGATTTTGAGTAGAGCAGATTGCCCTCCTTAATGTGGGTGGGCCTCACCCAATCAGCTGAAGGCCTGAAGGGAGCAAGACTGGCCTCCGTGTGTGAGAGGGACTACTGGGCTTGAGCTGAAACATGGGCTCTTTTCTGGGTCTCTGGGCATTTGGGGTTGAATCTAGTTATAGGTCTAAAGTAAAAGAGGGGTTGGAGGAGGGTCCTGTGAGGCACTTGTTTCAGGGGAGACCCTGACTGTGTCCTCAGGTAATTCAGGGTTAATCTCCCCAGAGCCCATCATGAATCAGTTTTTTCCTTTCCTGTCCCACAATCCTTACTGCCTGTAGTAGTTACTCAGTAATTGTTGAGTTGATGGAAAGTTAAAGAATGAACTTATGGTAACTGGGGGGAAGGGTGTGGGGAAGGGACAGTCAGGGAATTTGGGATGGATGGACACATTGCTGTGTTTAAAATGGATAATTAACAAGGTCCTCTGTATAGCACATGGAACTCTGCTCAGTGTTATGTGGCAGCCAGGATGGGAGGGATTTTGGGGGAGAATGGATACATGTATGACAGAGTCCCTTTGCTGTCCACCTGAAACTATCACAACATTGTCATCTGGTATGAAAGTGAAAGTGTTAGTGCCTCAGTCGTGTCCGGCTCTTCGACCCCACTGACAGGCTCCTCTGTCCATGGAATTCTCCAGGCAAGAATACTGGAGTGTGTTGCCATCCCCTTCTCCAGGGTATCTTCCCAACCTGGGTCTCTTGCATTGCAAGAAAATTCTTTATCATCTGAGCAATGAGGGAAGCCTGTAATCTGCCACACTCCAACATAAAACAGAAAGTTTTTTTAAAAGTAATAATTGTTGAGCTGAAGAAAGACCACAGGAAGAAAAGCAATGTTTAAAAATGTGAAATCCTGGAAATTCCCTAACCTCTCCTTTAGTCCCCGTACAGTCAGTGCCAGAGAGTAGTGACAATCAGCCTTGTTCTTAGAATCCACAGACCAGCACCGTCATCGCCAGCCTGTCATCCCCGCTGCCTCCCCAGGCCCCTCCCCAGGCTATTGTTGCTGCAGAGGGAAGTCGGGCTCCTGTTCCTAAAGCCTGCCAACCCCGCCCAGCCAGGCCCCACAAGAGAGCCGAGGTCCCCAGGCTTGTCAGTGACAAAGGCCCTCATTGTTCGGGCCTTGGGATGTTTTCCTTCTTTATCTGGATCCCTGCACAGAAAAAGCCCTGAAGACCACGCTCTCTCCAAGAACTCTGAAAGCTTAAATAACTGCGTCTGTCCTGGGAGAGGAGAGTGAAGAGCCGGAAGTGGGGTGATCAGTCACTGCCTGGCGAGGCTCCAGGGCTGAGAGCCAAGCGCATGCACCCCCCGCCCATATCTTCCTCGGCTTGCAATCTGGGGCCGCTTGGAAAAGGCCAAGCAGGATGTTGGAGGAGGGGTGGGTGGAGGAGAGGAGCAGGCCTGGGGGACCCTCAGGTTTCTGAAACTCTTTTAGGGACATAGGCCTCCAACTTTCAAATACCTTAAATCAGGATAGGATGCATCTGCTGAGCTCCCCAGCCTCCATGGACGGAGGCCAGTGGGAGGGTTAGAAGCTTCCCTGTTCCTCCATGATCTTCCCTGACAGCTCAGTTGGTAAAGAATCTGCCTGCCATGCAGGAGACCCCAGTTTGATTCCTGGGTCAGGAAGATGCCCTGGAGAAGGGATAGGCTACCCGCTCTAGTGTTCTTGGGCTTCCCTTGTGGCTCAGCTGATAAAGAATCTGCCCGTAATGCGGGAGACCTGGGTTCAGTTCCTGAGTTGGGAAGATTCCCCTGGAGAAGGGGAAGGCTACCCACTCCAGTATTCTGGCCCGGAAAATTCCAAGGACTGTATAGTCCACGGAGTTGCAAAGAGTCGCACATGACTGAGTGACTTTCACTGTCGCTGTTCCTGCGTGACAGCTGGGAGGAAGGCACGGCAGGGTGACCTGGAGCTGGAAGAGATCTTAGGACAGCCCGTGGGCTGATGGGCTTCCCGGGTGCCTCAGTGGGTAAAGAATCCACAGGAGAGGTGGGTTCGATCCTTGGTTAGGAAGATCCCCTTGAGAAGGAAATGGCAATCCACTCCGGCTTTCTTGCCTGGGAAATCCCACAGAGAGAGGAGCCCTGCAGGCTGCAGCCCTTGGGGCTGGAAAGAGTTGGACATGACTTGGAGACTGAGCACGCCCGTGGCAAGACGGGGTGACCTGAGGAGGGGGCCGTGAGCTGGGGTGATGGCGCGGCACCCTTGGCCCTCTGAGAGAGCGCGCAGGACAAAGGAGGCGGGGTGCAGGGCCCATTTCTGCCCACTCAGCACAGACACCCCTCCTGCCCGTGACTGCTGGAATCTGCCCTAAGGGCATTGAGGTGCCCACCCATCCAACCAAGAGGGGATGAAGGGGGCCCTGCCCGTGCCTTCCCCATCCAGCATCCCGGATGTATGTGGGGGAAGCTCGGTGATCTCATCTCCTTGGCAGCATCCCTCTTCACCAGGTGACCCTTCCTCCCCCGTCACCTGTGAGCCCCCATCATTCCCCCTACCTCCTGTCCCACCCCTGGGACTTTAGGAAGGGGCACCACCATCCACCAGGAAACCGTCTTCCTCTAAAGCTCCCCTGCCATCAGCCAGCCGACGGTTCATGTGTGTGAACTGACACACACCTGCAGGGCAGGTGACAGAAATGACCAGACGCAAGATCTCCAGGGCACACGGAGTGGCCTTTCCTTCTCGGAACTGACTCACCCGTTAGACTCTTCACAGGCAGTTCCCTCCTGCCATCATCCTCCACTCCTACCCGACTCCCGGCCCCCGGGGAATTCTTCCCACCAAGAGCCTCCTTCTCTGTCCTTCCCCGGCAAATTTCACTCTGCTTTCAGAAGCATCACCAGTGAAGGGGTGTGGGATGCTGGGGAACAGTGGCCAAAAAACACTGCCCTGAGATGGTCACTCAGATGCGTCAAGAGCCGGTTAAATTCAAGGGCCCTTGGGCTCTGCTTGATTGGGGGCTGCATCAGTGATAAGTGGGTGGTTAATTTCAGTAATATTTAATATCGGCAGTTTCCACATTTGTGGTTACAGACAGTGGAGCATGACTTTGAAGGTCTGGGACATCTATCGTTTTGCAGAGACACTGACTGGAATCACCCCTGGGATTCTGGGTGGCAGACACAAGCCTAGACTGACCCATGTCCGGGGTTCTGTCTCCAGAACCCCCAAGGAGAGGGGTCGGGGAGTGGCTTGCCAGCTCCAAAGGTGGCGTTGTTCCTCTCTACGCCGAGCCACCCTGCCTCCTGCACTGCACACCTGTCCCCATGGAGGGGGCTGGTTGCACTTGACTCCAGCTGTTCCTGTGCATGAGAGCCCGGAGCAGAGTAGGAGAACGTGAGGTTCATGCTCTGTCTGTGGTGAGGGGCAAATCCCCTCTCCTCTTTGAGCCCTCAGCTTCTCGCCTGTGTAATGAGGGGTCAGGGTTGGCTTTGGGCAAAAGACGCTCCACATGTCTGAGCGCTGGGACGCGGCTCTAAGGCTGTGTGACCAGGGAAGTCTAGAGTCTGTGCGCTCAACTTCCTCCTGCTGAGAACAGACCTGCAGACTAGGTTTTGCCAGATTAAGCTTGGCCGATGGACCGGGAGAAGAGGCTCCCATCCTTCCGTGTTGTCAACAGAGTTCAACAATATATTTAACTTATAAATAGACAAAACACTTTTCTATTCATTGGAGAAAGGAGGCTGGAGGGCTGAAAATATCCTGTAGGGATCTGATGTTCAGTGGCCACGTCTTACAAAGGATCTGTTATGGTTGAATTGTATCCTCCTAAACACATGTTGGAAATTTGTTTTAGATGAGTGTTTAGTTCTGTTCTACCTATTCATAATAATCCTAGATGGGGTCCTCTCACCTGGCCAATTAAAAATACCTGCTCTGAGGCTGGCCATAGATTTAAGTTTTCTCTTAGGGTCATTTAAAGTCAATCGGAGTGATGAGCTAAGTCTCAATAAAAAATTAACTTCTCATCTATTAAAAGGAAAACTCCTACAATTATGGGGAGGATCTACATGGTTAACACCAGGCTATGGTCATTTAAGTTTATGCCTATAAACTCCTCTATGTTGGGAATGGTTAAATCATACTAAAAATGATCAACCTGGTAATTATGAGACAAGGCTGGGTGCTTTATGAACTGTGCCAGTTATTACCCTTAGAGAGACTGATTGATATGGAACTCAGTGGATTTGTGGCACTAATTTATGGCCTTGACATCTACAGGAATGATACAAAGGTGTAGCCTGGGATTCCCATGAATTTAAGGTCATACATGTTAACAGATTACAGGTAACCCCAACCAATCTACCATTGGTATGATCCCAATGGGCCAAATATCTGTATTCTATTGATATGACCATTTAGCAGCTTGTGTGTGTGGGTGTGCCTTCAATGGGGTTGGAGGATGTAATTGACTTTGACAACTTTCATAAGCTTTAAATGATAGTAACTGGGCTATTAACCTATTGAATTCTGAGATCTCTATGATGAGAAAGGCAGTGCTACACAACTGCAAGACCCTTGACACCTTACAGTATCTCAGGGAGATGTCTGTGCTATAATTCAAGGTGAATGCTGTATTTTTGTACCTGATAAATCCTTTAATGTAACGCATTTGAACCACATGAAAAATCTGGTTTAAGTGACCCTTCTCTAGTCTTGACAATCTTTAAATAAAAACTGGTGTGGGAGGCTCATGGCTAAAATATTTACTTTTAATTCCATTAATGTTATTAACTATACCATTTGTATTTTGTTTGTTCACAGATTATTATTTCTTGTATTACCAAGTATGTGACTGAGCTTTCAACGGAAGTGATGACTGGACTTGAAGCAGTTGATCAAATGTATAGTTTGATATATGATCAATGATTGTAATAGTGTAACTCTAGAAGGCAATGGCAACCCACTCCCGTACTCTTGCCTGGAAAATCCCATGGACAGAGGAGCCTGGTGGGCTGCAGTCCATGGGGTCGCTAAGAGTCGGACACAACTGAGCAACTTCACCTTCACTTTTCACTTTCATGCATTGGAGAAGGAAATGGCAACCCACTCCAGTGTTTTTGCCTGAAGAGTCCCAGGGACAGGGGAGCCTCGTGGGCTTCCATTTATGGGGTTGCACAGAGTCGGACACAACTGAAGCGACTTAGCAACAGCAGCAAACACATGTTGAAAAATAGTTGCCTGTGGTGGCGATAGGGGTAAAGAACCTGACTGCCAATGCAGGAGATATAAGAGATGCGGGTTTGCTCCCAGGGTCAGGAAGATCCCCTGGAGGAGGGCATGGTAACCCACTCTAGTATTCTTGGGCTTCCCTGGTATCTCAGATGGTAAAGAATCCACCTGCAATGCTGGAGACCTGGGTTCGATCCCTGGGTTGGGAAGATCCCCCAGAGGAAGGCATGGCAACCCACTTCAGTGTTCTTGGCTGGAGAATCCCCATGGACAGAGGAGCCTGGTGGGCTGCGGTCCATAGTGTCACAAAGAGTCAGACACGACTGAAGTGATGGAACACACAGCCTGCACATGAATATGACCACATTTGAAAGCAGAGTATTTGCAGACTCAGTCAACTGAAGATAACGGGACTTTTCATCCACTATGATGGTGTCCTTGTAAGGTGAGGCTGGGAGAGAGGCACAGACGGGGAACGTGCCAGGGGAGCACAGAAACAGAGAGCGGCATCCACTCCCAGAGGCTCTGGAGAGAACAGGGCCCTGCTGGCTTCCTGGTTTCAGACTTCAAGCCTCCAGGACTAGGTGAATAAGCTCTGTGATTGTAAATCACCCCGTCTGCGCTATTTCCTTACAGCGGTCCTATGAAACAAATGACCCGACCTAACACTACTTTCCATCTCTTTCACGTTTTTATTTTATTTCTGGTGGCACTGGCTCTGTTGCTGTGCGTGGGCTCTCTTTCGTTGCGATGAGTGGGGGCCGCTTTGTTGCGGTGCATCGGCTCCTCGTGGCGGGGGCTTCTCGGTGCATCGGCTTCTCGTGGCGGGGGCTTCTCCTGCTGCGGGGCGTGGGCTCTCGGGTGCACGGGCTTCAGGAGCTGTGGCCCGTGGGCTTGGTGGCTCCGTGGCACATGGGATCTTTGTTTCCTGGCCAGGGATTGAGCTTGTGTCCTCTGTGTTGGCAGGTGGTTTCCCAATGGGAACCGCCAGAGAAGTGGACCCCCGAGAAGTCTCATCTTTCACTTCTGTGTCGTCGCAATCCTAATGGCAGTTTCACCTCTCACTCCGTGACCTTCCCTCTGCGTGCTCCAAAGGATGCACGTGTCATCCGTGTCTATATCATCTTAAACTGGGCAGTGCTGGTAGTTCAATTCGAAATCTTTGGAGGGGCTGCCCTGTGTTCAAATCTGGCTCCATCCTGGCTCGCTGCATGAGTTTACTTGTTGAAAATTCAAAATGGGAAAATAGGAATGGTGGCATTTGTGGCATACTTCCTGTGAGCAGGCTTTGCAAGGATTTTCTCTAATCTTCACCACTGTCCTGAAAGTTACTTAACATGAACCCAAATGTCAATGAATCTAGCTGGGAGGAAGAGACTGACCCAGGAAGCAGGCCATGTTCTGACCAGCTCTGCACATTTCTGCAGGGAAGGGGGAGAGTGGACAGGGCCCCGAGGGGTTAGGGCTTTAGTTCTGCTGCTCTGAGATGCTGGACCCAGCTTGCTCTCGGGTCACCAGATCTGACTGTTGAATTTTCAGTAATTTTCTCTTGTGTGTATATACACACTACATCTTTATCCGTTTGTCTGCTGATGGGCCCTGAGGTTGCTTCCATGTCTTGGCTGTTATAAACAGCACTGCAGTGAACATTGGCGTGTATGCATACTTTGGAACAAAGCTTTCCTCTGGATGTATGTCCAGGAGTGGAATTGCCAGATCATATGGTAACTCTTGGACTTCCCTGGTGGCTCAGAGGTTAAAGCGTCTGCTTCTAATGCGGGAGACCTGGGTTTGATCCCTGGGTTGGGAAGATCCCTGGAGAAGGAAATGGCAACCCACTCCAGTATTCTTGCTTGGAGAATCCCATGGACTGAGGAGCTTGGTGGGCTGCAGTCCACGGGGTCACAAAGAGTCGGACACGACTGAGTGACTTGACTTACTTACTTACTATGGTAACTCTATTTTTAGTTTTTTAAAGTAGCATCCATACTGTTCTCATAGTGGCTGCACCTATTCACATTCCCAGCAACCGTGGAGGAGGCTTCCCTTTTCTCCATATCCTCGCCAGCATTTATTATTTGTAGGCTTTTTGACGGTGACCATTCTGAGCTCTGTAAGTTACCTCACTAGAGTTTTGATTTACATTTCTCTAATAATTAATGATGTTGAACATGTTTTCATGTGCCTGTTGGCCATCTGTGTGTCTTTGTTATATATCAGTTACATGTGGAATCTAAAAAAAAAAAGTTACAAATGAACTTATTTACAAAATAGAAACAGCCTCAGGGACATTGAAAACCAGCTTGTGGTTACCAAAGTGGAAAGGGAGTGGGGGGAGGGTAAATTAGAATCTTGGGATGAGCATATACATACTACCATCTATAAAATAAACGATAAGGACTTACTGTATAGCACAGGGAACTACATTCAACATCTTGTAATAACCTGTAATGGAAAAGAATCTGAAAAAGAATATACAGACATATTTATGTATAACAGGATCTTTGCCGCACACCTGAAGTTGGCACAATTTTGTAAATCAACTATACTTTAGTAAGAGAAAAGAAAAAAAAAATGAAACTTTTCAGGATTTTTGTAGGGAGATTGATACCATGCTGGTAGCTTGAAACTGGTCATGGTGGGAGCATTTACACCACTGAAATTGGCAGGTGCTATAAATCAGAGCTCCCTAGAGAGGCAGAAAAGAAGCTAAGAGAAAGTACCCTTGATACTGGCTAAGAAAGGCTGAAGAGGTCTAGGCAGTGTCTTCAAGTATCAGGGTTCATAATAAAAGCTACCCAATTCTATGGGTTTAGGGAGGGCCAATCCCACCTTGGGAGGTTGGGAGCATTCACAGAGGACCTTCTCAGTGGGTGGAGAAACGGTATCATCTAAGCTGCCTGCTTCTCAGCTTGAAACCACAGCACCATGACAGGGAAAGAGGCTGATATTTACACTAGTTCCAAGGGTGCTCTGGGATCAGTGCTTGTCTGCAAAAATAGGGATAACAGCCAGTGAATCCCAAGTCTCCTCCATTGTATGTTTCCCAAGAGACTTTGAAAACTTCCTGTTACTGTTAAAGCTGATGTTAAAGTGCTGCACTCAATATGTCAGCAAATTTGGAAAACTCAGCAGTGGCCATAGGACTGGAAAAGGTCAGTATTTTACTCCAACCCCAAAGAAAGGCAATGCCAAAGAATGTTCAAACTATTGCCCGATTGCACTCATCTCACACGCTAGCAGGGTGCATGCGTG
This sequence comes from Oreotragus oreotragus, assembly GCA_006410675.1. Classification (NCBI taxonomy): domain Eukaryota; kingdom Metazoa; phylum Chordata; class Mammalia; order Artiodactyla; family Bovidae; genus Oreotragus; species Oreotragus oreotragus. Next base: position 6,371 of record SJYX01015278.1, on the reverse strand, counting down.
TGTGCTCAGTTGTGTCTGACTCGCTGTGCCCACGTGGACTATAGCCCACCAGGCTCCCATGTCCATGGAATTTTCTGGGCAAGAGTACCGGAGTGGGTCGCCATTTTCTTCTCCAAGGATTCGCGACCCCGTAACTGAACCCACATCTCTCATGTCTCCTGCTTTGGCAAGCAGATTCTTCGCCAACTGTGCCACCTGGGAAGCCGTGAAAACCCCCTGTGCCCACCCAAATGTGTTCTGGTTCCCCCTTCCTGGGGCGGCCTGCTCATGGCCCCGTCCTCACCCCCACCTCCAAGTCTGGACCTTCAGCCGCCATGTCAGTGTGTGGTGGCCCTGCCTCGACATGGCTAACTGATCCAGTGGGCAGCTAGAAGAGTAAATGCCCATTTTCATCTCTGTCTCCCAGAAATTTGGAGTTTTGAGCTTAGATGCACACATATCAAGGCTTGTTGGTCATAATTTAGACCAATGGCGCCACCCCAGAGCTGTGTTGCTCAACACACGAAAACTACTGAGGCTACAGAGTGTTTATGCAAATTGAGATGGGCTGTGAGTGCAAAGCAGACAGTGGATTTCAAAGACATAGTGTGAAAAAAAAAAGAGAATTTAAAATATCTCATTCTTTGAATTATATGTTGAAATGATAATATTTTGGGTCCATCAAGTTAAATAAAATATATTATTGACATGGATTCCTTCTGTCTCTTTTTGCCTTTTTTTTTTTTTGGTGTGGCTCCTAGAATACTGGAAATTACATATATGTGGTTGGAATTTTGTTTCCTTTGAACAAAGCTGCTCTGGAGAAAAGTTCCATGAGGCCCTTGGGGCTGAGTGGTAACTAGCCTCGGCAGGCGTGGGCTGTGATTCAGCTGTCTTTTCCTCCTTGAGTCGATCCAGCTCTCTTTCATCCTCTTCCCTTTTCGCTTTATCCGAGCCAGAGCACACTCAATTATTTGCAGCCCAAGAGACTGATAAACCAATGGATCCAAATTGTCCCCAGGGTGATGTACAGATGCTTCCGTGTCTCTGTCTGAGAATGCTCCCAAGGCTCCCAGTGGTTCATGTTCATGGTCTGAAAGGTTGAGATCCCCTGGCTCCCTCATACCTGTCCCCAGACCCTGACTCTGTCTCTGGCTTGTGGGAACTTGAACTCTGGCCACAGGAACTAGATTTGGACCATGAGATTCTGCTGATCAAGAAGGACAGCTGAGATCCCAAGGTGTGTGGGTCAGGCTGAGGCTGTACTTAAGAGCTGGATTCTGTTACCAGAGCATAGCATTTAGAATAATAACAGCTTGGTTCCTCTCTCCCTGAACCTATCATAAATCAAGGTTTGAAATGAGCCATTTCATGAAGCCAACAGGATGAGGATGCTCCTCCTTTCCCCATTTCCCCTTCCCCATCTGGAGAGTCAGCCCACCCTGGTGCATGGTGATTTGGGGAGTGTTTTGTGTCTCCCACCCAGCCCGGGAACTCTCACTTTGGAAATGTGGTTTTCCTAAGACATTTCAGTTGTTCCAAGGTGTGAGGTGAGACTCCCACAAAAACCTGTCAAGAGCTGGCTTTGGGCTGGAATGCTCAAGGCTAACCCAGGGGGTGAACTAGAATCGTACGCCAGATTCCAAGTAATTATTCCTTGAGGAGCTGCCAGTTCCAAGCCCTTTAATGAAAAATGATAGGAAGAGTTATTGACCTCTGAGACATTCAGCTCCATCGGATGGCTGAGCATTGGCGGTGGATTCAGCCAGGGAAGATTGCGTCTGCCCCACCACGGAGACACTGCAACAGTTTATCTTCCAAATAAGCAAAGAAAACGTGTTGAATGAGTCCCCAAAGCATGGTGTGTGCAGATGGGGTTGAAAACCGCCTGGGGCCATTTTTCATCCTTGTTGTAGTGGGAATCCCTTGGAAACAAGTTCGTATGTAAATTTGACTTATTCCATTTACAACATTCTTGGGCAGACTAGGCATGAGATGATGAATGAAGACGTTGCAAAGTTAATAATTTGAGAGAGAAACCCTTATTAAAATAAAACAAATGAGCTGCACATGCCACACTCATAGGAACTGTACAGTTTAATAAAATGAAATAAGCTTCCAACGTGTTCCATATGGTTCTGCACTGTGTGGAACACAAATGTGGGTATGATGAGGTCTGTACACCCTCCAGGAGCTTGGAACAAGCTGGTTGTTCAGACAGGACTTAGAGAAGGTGTATCACAGTGCCTGAGCCTTAGCCAGAGAAAAAGAAGCATCTGACTGGTACATCGGAAGAGGAGATGGGGCACGCTGGGGGAGCAGAAACCTGGTTCCAGGATGTTTTGGCTGTTGTCAGTTTCTTGAAGGAAGTTAATAGCCAAATCCCCAAACTTTGAGCCCATCCCACTGCTTCTCCACTTCCTCCCGTCTCAGACGTAAGGACTGCAGCATGACTGGAGTCTATCCTTCCAAGCACATATTTTGGACACAAGTTTGAATGAAGAGCTGAAGCAAATGTGGCAAAATGTGAACTTCTGATAAACTGGGAAAGTGGGTATTTGGTTCTGTTCCATCATTTCTCCTGTACTTCACTGTTGCATTGAATTGTTTCAAAATCTAGAAGACTGCAAATTAGTAGTATGTATAATATGTAACTAATAAAATGGAGACCCAAGACAGAAAAGGAAAAGGAAAGAAAGGAAGAAGGAAAGGGACAAGAAAGAAGGGGAGGAAGAAAGAGGAAAGGAACAAATAAGAAAAAAAGAAACGGGAAGGAGAGAAGGAAGGAAACGAGAAAGGAAGGGAGGGCAGCAGGAAGAAGACAAGAAACGAAGACGATACAAGAAACCAAGAGTTACGAGATGCTGCGAGGTCGCTGTGCTCGGGGTCAGGAAGGAGGGTCAGGAAAGTATCTTCTTGCCGAGAAGATGAAGTGTGATGGGGCAGCTGAGAAAATGGAGGGCGCTCGAAGCAGGAGGAGCCCTGCTGCTGTCTCTTATACACATCTAGATGTGTATAAGAGACAGGGGCTGCAGTCCATGGGGTCGCTAAGAGTCGGACACAACTGAGCAACTTCACCTTCACTTTTCACTTTCATGCATTGGAGAAGGAAATGGCAACCCACTCCAGTGTTTTTGCCTGAAGAGTCCCAGGGACAGGGGAGCCTCGTGGGCTTCCATTTATGGGGTTGCACAGAGTCGGACACAACTGAAGCGACTTAGCAACAGCAGCAAACACATGTTGAAAAATAGTTGCCTGTGGTGGCGATAGGGGTAAAGAACCTGACTGCCAATGCAGGAGATATAAGAGATGCGGGTTTGCTCCCAGGGTCAGGAAGATCCCCTGGAGGAGGGCATGGTAACCCACTCTAGTATTCTTGGGCTTCCCTGGTATCTCAGATGGTAAAGAATCCACCTGCAATGCTGGAGACCTGGGTTCGATCCCTGGGTTGGGAAGATCCCCCAGAGGAAGGCATGGCAACCCACTTCAGTGTTCTTGGCTGGAGAATCCCCATGGACAGAGGAGCCTGGTGGGCTGCGGTCCATAGTGTCACAAAGAGTCAGACACGACTGAAGTGATGGAACACACAGCCTGCACATGAATATGACCACATTTGAAAGCAGAGTATTTGCAGACTCAGTCAACTGAAGATAACGGGACTTTTCATCCACTATGATGGTGTCCTTGTAAGGTGAGGCTGGGAGAGAGGCACAGAGGGGGAACGTGCCAGGGGAGCACAGAAACAGAGAGCGGCATCCACTCCCAGAGGCTCTGGAGAGAACAGGGCCCTGCTGGCTTCCTGGTTTCAGACTTCAAGCCTCCAGGACTAGGTGAATAAGCTCTGTGATTGTAAATCACCCCGTCTGCGCTATTTCCTTACAGCGGTCCTATGAAACAAATGACCCGACCTAACACTACTTTCCATCTCTTTCACGTTTTTATTTTATTTCTGGTGGCACTGGCTCTGTTGCTGTGCGTGGGCTCTCTTTCGTTGCGATGAGTGGGGGCCGCTTTGTTGCGGTGCATCGGCTCCTCGTGGCGGGGGCTTCTCGGTGCATCGGCTTCTCGTGGCGGGGGCTTCTCCTGCTGCGGGGCGTGGGCTCTCGGGTGCACGGGCTTCAGGAGCTGTGGCCCGTGGGCTTGGTGGCTCCGTGGCACATGGGATCTTTGTTTCCTGGCCAGGGATTGAGCTTGTGTCCTCTGTGTTGGCAGGTGGTTTCCCAATGGGAACCGCCAGAGAAGTGGACCCCCGAGAAGTCTCATCTTTCACTTCTGTGTCGTCGCAATCCTAATGGCAGTTTCACCTCTCACTCCGTGACCTTCCCTCTGCGTGCTCCAAAGGATGCACGTGTCATCCGTGTCTATATCATCTTAAACTGGGCAGTGCTGGTAGTTCAATTCGAAATCTTTGGAGGGGCTGCCCTGTGTTCAAATCTGGCTCCATCCTGGCTCGCTGCATGAGTTTACTTGTTGAAAATTCAAAATGGGAAAATAGGAATGGTGGCATTTGTGGCATACTTCCTGTGAGCAGGCTTTGCAAGGATTTTCTCTAATCTTCACCACTGTCCTGAAAGTTACTTAACATGAACCCAAATGTCAATGAATCTAGCTGGGAGGAAGAGACTGACCCAGGAAGCAGGCCATGTTCTGACCAGCTCTGCACATTTCTGCAGGGAAGGGGGAGAGTGGACAGGGCCCCGAGGGGTTAGGGCTTTAGTTCTGCTGCTGTGAGATGCTGGACCCAGCTTGCTCTCGGGTCACCAGATCTGACTGTTGAATTTTCAGTAATTTTTCTGTTGTGTGTATATATACACTACATCTTTATCCGTTTGTCTGCTGATGGGCCCTGAGGTTGCTTCCATGTCTTGGCTGTTATAAACAGCACTGCAGTGAACATTGGCGTGTATGCATACTTTGGAACAAAGCTTTCCTCTGGATGTATGTCCAGGAGTGGAATTGCCAGATCATATGGTAACTCTTGGACTTCCCTGGTGGCTCAGAGGTTAAAGCGTCTGCTTCTAATGCGGGAGACCTGGGTTTGATCCCTGGGTTGGGAAGATCCCTGGAGAAGGAAATGGCAACCCACTCCAGTATTCTTGCTTGGAGAATCCCATGGACTGAGGAGCTTGGTGGGCTGCAGTCCACGGGGTCACAAAGAGTCGGACACGACTGAGTGACTTGACTTACTTACTTACTATGGTAACTCTATTTTTAGTTTTTTAAAGTAGCATCCATACTGTTCTCATAGTGGCTGCACCTATTCACATTCCCAGCAACCGTGGAGGAGGCTTCCCTTTTCTCCATATCCTCGCCAGCATTTATTATTTGTAGGCTTTTTGACGGTGACCATTCTGAGCTCTGTAAGTTACCTCACTAGAGTTTTGATTTACATTTCTCTAATAATTAATGATGTTGAACATGTTTTCATGTGCCTGTTGGCCATCTGTGTGTCTTTGTTATATATCAGTTACATGTGGAATCTAAAAAAAAAAAGTTACAAATGAACTTATTTACAAAATAGAAACAGCCTCAGGGACATTGAAAACCAGCTTGTGGTTACCAAAGTGGAAAGGGAGTGGGGGGAGGGTAAATTAGAATCTTGGGATGAGCATATACATACTACCATCTATAAAATAAACGATAAGGACTTACTGTATAGCACAGGGAACTACATTCAACATCTTGTAATAACCTGTAATGGAAAAGAATCTGAAAAAGAATATACAGACATATTTATGTATAACAGGATCTTTGCCGCACACCTGAAGTTGGCACAATTTTGTAAATCAACTATACTTTAGTAAGAGAAAAGAAAAAAAAAATGAAACTTTTCAGGATTTTTGTAGGGAGATTGATACCATGCTGGTAGCTTGAAACTGGTCATGGTGGGAGCATTTACACCACTGAAATTGGCAGGTGCTATAAATCAGAGCTCCCTAGAGAGGCAGAAAAGAAGCTAAGAGAAAGTACCCTTGATACTGGCTAAGAAAGGCTGAAGAGGTCTAGGCAGTGTCTTCAAGTATCAGGGTTCATAATAAAAGCTACCCAATTCTATGGGTTTAGGGAGGGCCAATCCCACCTTGGGAGGTTGGGAGCATTCACAGAGGACCTTCTCAGTGGGTGGAGAAACGGTATCATCTAAGCTGCCTGCTTCTCAGCTTGAAACCACAGCACCATGACAGGGAAAGAGGCTGATATTTACACTAGTTCCAAGGGTGCTCTGGGATCAGTGCTTGTCTGCAAAAATAGGGATAACAGCCAGTGAATCCCAAGTCTCCTCCATTGTATGTTTCCCAAGAGACTTTGAAAACTTCCTGTTACTGTTAAAGCTGATGTTAAAGTGCTGCACTCAATATGTCAGCAAATTTGGAAAACTCAGCAGTGGCCATAGG
>SJYX01015277.1:194485-265122 GCA_006410675.1 Oreotragus oreotragus | reverse complement strand
GCGATTCATGGGGTCGCAAAGAGTCGGACACGACTGAGCGACTGAACTGAACTGAACTGAACACTTCTTGCATAAAGTTTTTTGTCCACTTGCAATGCTATTAAGCCCACACTTCTATTCCATTTCCTAGCATAGTATTCACTTGATCAATTGCTGTTGAAAGCTTGCTAAGGAAACTGATGTTGATACATAATATTGATAATAGAAATCATATTTTCTATTTTCCACATATAATGTTCTAATAGGTAATTCAGAAGAAGGAGAGTTATTTTTAGCTCGGAGGGGTTCTAGAGTGGTGTTCATTAAACAGGTGAAATCCCACCTTGAGAAGAAAAATATAGGATGTGAGGCATACTTGGCAGAGGATGAGGCAAAGGAACAGTCAAGGAAAAAAAATAGCATGATTAATGAACAGAAAATATTCCATCCCTGAGTTTGGCTGGAGCACAGGTACATAAAAGGAAAAGTGTGAAGTTAATTTGTAAATGAAAATTCAGACCTGGTTAAGAATTGATCTAAACTGGAGATATAGGTCAAACATTGCCAGCATAGATCCGAAATTAACAGATAGTCATTGAGTTTTTTTAAGATGGGAGGTGGGAGGTGTTACATGATTAGAACCATGCTTTGGAAAGATAGATGAGGCAGCTATGTGTCTAGGAGACAAAGCTGAAAGGCTGTGACCAGCAGTTGTTGCCAACCTTGTGAAATATCTTGCTTTGGGAAAGGTTAAACTAGAGACATATCCATGGTCAATGTCTGTCCTTTTTCCATTAGACTTCTTTTAAAATGCAATCATTTAAACAACTGAAAAAAAAAGTCCCAAATAAAACAAGGTCAGAAATTTTATTGACTCCTTAAACATTCACTAAATGGGGAAAGCAATGACCTTACTTTCTGCTGAGACTTTCCTGAAAGCTTGCCAAAGTGAAAAGCTTCAGAATATACTGATCATTCATCAAAAGGTCCGAATTTGTTACTCATAAAAGGATCAGTATTCTCCAGCTGGGAAAAGTCCTAATGACACCAGCTAAATGTTTCACAGTGCCCTAAACATTGTTTTGAACCCTTTCTAACCTATCTAAGTTGACTTATTTTAACAGAAAAGTAGCCATTTTATTTTCTTATTTTTCAATGCATTGGTTATTTATCTGCTTAAATGTTTATCCCATGTTTCTCTTCTAGTGATCTTAAGTATATCTTTTTTTTCCCATATTTGTCTTTCTAAAATATACTTCCTACACAGGAGTATAGGACAGGGTGCATGCCTGCATGCTGTCTCTTCAGTCATGTCGAACTGTAGCTCACCAGGCTCCTCTGTCCATGGATGCTGCAGGCAAGAACTAGAATGGGTTGCCATGCCCTCCTTCAGGGCATCTTCCTGACCCAGAGATTGAACCCTTATCTCCTGCATCTTTTGCATTGCAGGTGGATTCTTTACCACTGAGCCACCGGGAAAGCCCCATAGGTAAAGCCTGTTTAAGGGACATTATAAAGATATTATCAAACTTATTGAAATGTAGAATGTGATACTGCACATAAATATGCCTTCAGTTCAGTTCAGTTCTGTCACTCAGTCGTCTCCGACTCTTTGCAACCCCATGAATCACAACACGCCAGGCCTCCTTGTCCATCACCAACTCCTGGAGTTCACTCAGACTCACGCCCATTGAGTCAGTAATGCCATCCAGACATCTCATCCTCTGTCGTCCCCTTCTCCTCCTGCCCCAAATGCTTTCCAGCATCGGAGTCTTTTCCAGTAGGACTGCAGCCTACCAGGCTTCTCCGTCCATGGGATTTTCCAGGCAAGAGGACTGGAGTGGGGTGCCATCTCCTTCTCCAAAAGAAATGCATAGCAATCAGCATTACCCAATTACAAAATACAGTGGTGGAAGGAGGGAAGCTACCAAATTTAAGAGACCTTTTGATGGATGTTGTCCATATATTCATATTTGATGTAGATAAATAAAACATGGACATCATGTAATTCTTGAATTCTTAGGATTAAACTTCATTTGGTCCTGTTTTATTATATTTACGTATTTTATGTTTTGGTTTGTCCACTTTTTAAAAAGATATTTCCATCTTAATTTTTTGTGCCCTTTTCTGTTAGATTTTAGTATTGAGGTTAAACCAGTTCCTTAAGAAACCTGGGACACTTTTTATCCTTAGTAAATGCTGGAGAAGGTTATTGAGTGAGGTACTTGTACAGCAAGCGGCAGGATGATGCGAATGATGGTGGAGTCGGGCACTCTGCTGTCAGCCCAGGTCTGTTTCCATCAGTCACGTGACTTTATGCAGGTTACGTTATTACTACAGGCTTTGCTTCTCTGTACAGTGGGCACAGCAGTGGTACCTGCTCCAAAGGTGGGAGAAAGTTGGGGTGGGGAGAGATGAAGGACAGCGTCTGTGGACCTGGGGGCACTCACCACCCGTGGCCTCTGCCTTGGCAGCCCCTCTCCTTTGCCATGGACTCCTGGGATCCGGCCCCTCATCCCCCAGTGAGGGGCTTCCACAGCCCCTTGGAATTCAGTCTCAAATTCCACTCAGATTTCTTCCATCATTGGATTCTGTGCAAAGGGGCAGACAGGGAAGGAGGTGGCAATATCGAGACAGAGGATTTATAAGAGATAAAGACAACTTTAAAATATATAGGCCTTTTTTGTTCTGTCCTCTCTTAAATTCCCTTCGGGTTTAACTTTACCGATCTAATTGCCCACTTTCTCAATGTACGAGCTCAGAAAAGATGGCACCTCCAGCATGATGGGCTAGTGGCTTCCTCAGAAAGACTGCCCTAGTTCTCATACAGGTGCCCAGATCCCTTGTGACCATGGGACTGGAGAATTCTGTGGGGAAAATGAAACACCTCCTCCAGATGAAGCTTTGCAGTTGTCTGAAGATAAAAGTAGGGGCTCTCAACAGGCCCTTCTGAGCTTCTCCAGAACGCCCGACGCATTCTAAACTGTTTTCTCCTGCCGTCCTGTGCTTCCTCCTCTCTGGGCACCTCAAGCATGTATTTTGTCTGTCGTTCATTTATTTATGTATTCATTTTTTAATTTTTATTTTTACTTTATTTTACTTTACTGTATTGGTTTTGACATACATTGACATGAATCCGTCATGGGTGTACATGAACTCCCAAACATGAACCCCCCCTCCCACCTCCCACCCCACATCATCCCTCCGGATCATCCCCATACACCAGCCCCAAACATCCGACATCCTGCATCGAACATATTTTTGACTTACAAGTGCTGGTAACATGAGTTACAAAGAATCTTCCAGGTTAGAGAACTTTGGGTTTGCTGTTTCCCAGAGTTAGGGCCTGGCCTCTTTCAGGGGTTCACTGGTTGCTGCTCCCAGCTCTGCCCCATCTCAGCCCTGGGGAGACTGCACGCCTGGTGACTGCTGTTCCCACCCCGTCTTTCCTAGTTGTTCACACAAAAGGCTGTTCAGCAACTCAGTTCAATGCACCTAATGGGATCTTTCTTCCTAGTATGACCATAGGAATGGAAGGAGTGTCATCACTAGGAATGCCGAGAGAAATTTAAATAAAATGAGACGGGAAAGGAATATGTTCCAGATGAAGGGTCAGGATAAACCCCCAGAAGAGCAATTAAATGAAATGGAAATAGGCAGTGTACAAGAGAAAAGAGTACAGCCTAATTGTTGTAAAAGTGATCCAAGAACTCAGGGAGCCAATGGACACACAGAGCTAGACGTTACAAGAAGTTTTTAACAAAGAGTTAGAAAATATAAAGAACAACCAAGTAGAGTTGAAGAATACAATAATTTTAGTAAAATATACACTGTTGTTGCTGCTGCTGCTGCTGCTAAGTCACTCCAGTCATGTCTGACTCTGTGCGACCCCACAGAGGGCAGCCCACCAGGCTCCCCCACCCCTGGGCTTCTCCAGGCAAGGACACTGGAGTGGGTTGCCATTTCCTTCTCCAATGCATGAAAGTGAAAAGTGAAAGTGACGTCGCTCAGTCGTGTCCGACTCTTAGCGACCCCATGGACTGCAACCCACCAGGCTCCTCCGTCCATGGGATTTTCCAGGCAAGAGTGCTGGAGTGGGGTGCCATTGGCTTACTAGAAGGAATAAATAGCAGAGTAAGTGAAGCAGAAGAATGAATTGGTGAGCTGGAAGATAGAATGGTGGAAATGACTCCCAGAGAACAGAATAATGAATAAAAAGAAATGAGGACAGTCTCAGAGACCTCTGGGACAATATCAGATGCACCAGCATTTGAATCATAGGGGTCTCAGAAGGAGAAGAGAAAGGACCTGAGAAAATAGTTGAATAGATAATAGCTGAAAACTTCCTGACATCAGAAGGGAAACAGTCACTGAAGTCCAGAAAGCACAGAGAGTCCCAGGCAGGATAAACCCGAGGAGGAAGATGCTGAGACACAGAGTAATCAAGTGGACAGAAGTTAAGGAAAAATATTAAAAGCAACAAGTAACATCCATGGCAATCCCCATAAGGTTATCAGCTGACTTTTCAGCAGAAACTCTGCAAGCAAGAAGGGAGTGGCATGATGAGAGGGAAGAACCTTAAACAAGAATACTCTACCTAGCAAGGCTCTCTTCAGATCTGATGGAGAAACCAAAAGCTTTACTGACAAGCAAAAGCTCAAAGAACTCAACACCACCAAACCAGCTTTAAAACAAATGCAAACTGAGATAGTAGCATTGAAACATATACATTATCATATATAAAACAGATAGCCAATGGGAATTTGGTGTACCAGGCATGGAGCTCAAATCTGATGCTTTGTGATAACCTAGAGCAGTGGAATGGGGTAGGAGGTGGGAGGAGGTTCAAGAGGGTGGGGAATAAGAATGCATCCGTGCGTGCTAAGTCACTTCAGATGTGTCTGACTCTTCGTGACCCTATGGACCATAGCCTGCCGGGTTCTCCTGTCCTCTTCCTGACCCAGGGATCGAACCCACATCTCCTGTGGCTTCTGCATTGCAGGCAGGTTCTTTACCACTGAGCCACCTGGGAAGCCTAGACATATGTATACTTATGGCTGATTCATGTTGATGTATGGCAGAAACCAACACAATATTGTGAAATAATTTTCCTCCAATTAAATATAAATCATAAAAACAAATGCTACAGGAAGTTCTCTAGGTGGAAAAGAAAAGGCTATAACTAGAAACAAATTACCAAATGGGAACGCTCACCTGTAAAGGACTGTCAAGAGAGAAAAAGATTTTTTGTGCATGAAGAAGATAGTTCCGAAGAAGTCTGTGTTTATAGGAATCTCAAACTTGTCTTTGAAGATGGGTCGAGTGTTGTGTATTTGTAAACTCAAGACTGGTAACTTGCACATAGCAAAAGGAGGGACTTGTGGGCATTTGAAGGGACTGTGAGTGAAGACTCTGCGCCTACGAGGAGCTGCCGGATAGAGGCTGCTCCATGTTTTTGTAGGATCGTATGAGTGATTTTCTTTTCTCCTTTAAAAGAATTTAAAAAAAAATTTTTTTTTTGAAGCCATGCTTTCCCCTCTTATCTGGTCTCAAGAATAAAACATATGATCTGGTACTGTAATTCCTGTGACTTCATATTTATAGTATCATGTGCTTTGGCGAGATTTATGTGCCCTTGTCTTCCAGCACAACCGCAAAACCAGGAAGCAGGCAAGCACTGTGAGACTCTGCTACACACGGAGCCCTGAGGGGGAGGACTGAGCGTGGCCTGCAGAGTGATGGCGCGGGAACTCAGCTACTGAGACACTGAGCTGATTACCCGCTCCTGGGATGGTTCCTGGCTCTGTTTAACCTGGCTTCTCTCTTTTTTCCCAAAGCTCAAAGCCTTTTCTACACCAGGAAGACAGAACTCATATACTCCCCATATATCTTCTCTTCCGTGCTCTGGGCTTTAGTTTTCCTCTGTAAGAGTGGGCTGAGCCTTTGAGGAAGGAGAACAGGGGGTGGGGGCATCCTGTATCTTCCTCTGTAAGAAATGAAGTGAAAAGGAAGCAAAGGTGAGACAAGGTGCGGTGTAAATTGACATCCTAATGACAAATAGCTTACACACTGTCTTTACTGGACCCCGTCTTCCTGTTGGAGCAATAGATAAAAAATGTGTCTTGAATTGTCACACAGCAAATCAGTTCTTTCTGATTGCCCCACTAACTGTGTCCTTCCTCTATATCCGAAAACATATAAAAGTAGCCATGGGAATGATCAAGCAGATTTGTGCTGTTACATTCCAGGGATTTCACTTGATGGGCACAGATTTTAAAAACTCCCCAACATGGTCAGGCATGAGTACACGTGACTCTGTGGAGCAGACCAAGTTTGGCAATGAAATGCCTGTGCCAGTCTAACAGAGTCAAACTTCATTTTCCATAAAGTCCTGTGACATCACAGTACTTCAGGATAGATAGTTATTCACTGTGGGTTTCTGCTTATCTGGGGCCTCCCCAGGTGGGTATGTCTGAACCATCAGGTTGATTGACAGCAGGTAGGGTCACCTTGCCAACCCCTCTGATGCCAATAAATGTTTTGTCTCCTGTCTCCATTAGGCGGGGCAAGAAGCACAGCATCATCCTAAGGACACAGCTGTCTGTGAGGGTCCATGCCTGCATTGGTGAGTGACATCTGCAGAAGGGGGTACTTGCCATCTGCCCTCGATTACACTTGTGATAATTGATGCCACTTCTGGGGATAAAATGCAGTATTCACTCTTAAGCTCTCTATGCTTGGGTTAGCCCCTAGCACAGGTGGTTAGAGTTTTTAGGGAAGCAGTTTCTGGCAGTTGTTTTTGAAAGCTACCTCTTTCATTCTGGCTTTCTTTGCTATTTGGCTGGTGAGTAGAACTGGAGGTAAGATGGATTGTTGATGAGATTCTTTTTGTCAGTGTGGGGAGAGATGAGGTTCTTCGTGGGGCTGTGCCAGGGTGACCCTCCAGCCATCTGAAGTGACCTTCATGTGCCTCCTGGTGACTCTCTGCAGCCCCCTGGCCTGTGGTCTCAGGCGATTGAAATGGAAATCTCAGGTCAGTATAGGATGGGCCACACGTGGATGCACAGCAGTTGATGTTGAGCAGATTATTTGTGGTTCAGATGGCCTGCCTGTGGTCACATAAGAAACCTCACCGGCGCCTATTCCTGCAGCTATTGATTTTCCTGGACCCGCTGGTTTCTCCACTGTACACGTGGGCTGAATGGCAACCAGAGCGGTAATTTATGTTAAGCAGACAGACTCCATGGGGAGGTTTCCTCCTGGCACTGGGCCAAGTTGAGGCGAGTACGTAGCCTAAAAAGAAAAAGAGAGGACCTAAATTTCGCCTTATGCATACACGTTTTCCACATCTGAGTCAGTTTGCATTTATTTAATATGTGTCATGGTCTTAATTCAGGCCTCTAATTAGGAGAGCATCCGTCATCCTTCGAGGCCCAGTCTACACCTGGAGTGTGGTGTGCATGGGGGCAGTGGAAGGAACCGTTTCCAGTCCCTCCTCCTCCTCCCTGCTTTCCTGTTGGAGGCCCAGGGATGGGGTGAGGGAGCAGCTGGCATGGAGGGGAATCTGGGTAATTCTGTTTCATTTGGGGTTAAGTGGGTGAGGCTGTGAATGTCTTGAGGAACAACCTTTGTCTGACCCTGTGGTTGATGAGTAATCGTGCAGCTGACACAAAAACCTCAGGAGCTGGAGGGTCAGTGTGTTGGGAGGGTTCGTGATCTTGTTGAAAACGAAGTGAGAGAAATCTGTGGGATCTTCAGCACTGACCCTGCTTTTCAACTGCCGGTAGCACTGAGTGACCTTAAAATATGCGCGGGCACTTGATTGTATTTAATCATTTACTTCCTTGATTACCTGCTTTATAGCTTTCCCAATTATTTTATGTGTGTAAATCATGTCTACCTGTAGAAAAGTCTTGTGGTCTATGACTTTGGATAAACTCCCTTCTGACCCTTGTCCTGAATCTAGAACAAAGCCAGATGCATACAGTGTGCTGAATACAACAAGTACTGAATACTGGTTGAAATATAGCAGATATCCAGTCAAATTTGAGACATGGATATGAATTGGTATTTCCCAGGAAGAGGAAGGCACCAGAAAGCAGATTTACATTAAAACAGGCTAGATCAAAGTCCTAATGGGCTAACTTGTTTTTAAGAAAATTCACTTATTTGCAATATACTCTTAAAATGTTTCAAATACAGGATTTTTCTAGCTAGCTGGCTTCCATGTTACTGACTCACTGCATTAACTGATGTATTATTCCATAGTCCTGCATGATACATGTAAACACACATCTCATCCCCATGGCAACTGAACCCCAGCAGCCAGTCCAGCCCAGCCTGCTGTCTCCCCAGACACCCAGGTCTTCCTGCTCAAAGGGTAGAACTGGGCGCTGACAGGATCAGTGTGTTTGTTCCCAAACTTGCTTATGCCAGTTGTACTTGCTATTAGAATTATGTAATTAAATGGGACGTGAACACTTTATAAACTGATTAAGTATGAGTATACAAAGTCACTGCTTTGAGTACATTGAAAACTATTCAAAATTCCTTACTATAAAAGCATTTCTTGTCAATGTGAGTGGGTTGTGATAACCATAAAAGGTGTAGTGTTATAAAAATCCAGAAGGATTCTGGTCTTTGTATCTTCAGTACTTGCTCTACTTCAAAGACACCGAGATTGGGCATCAGAGACTGTATTATGTGAGTGGCTCATGAAAGAAAGTCCATGAGGAGTCCCACTAGACCTTTACTCAAAGAAAGGTCATGGCCCTAAATGATGGGCAGGTGCATCTCCTGAGCAGTGTGCCTGCAACCAGCTGTGTCTCATCCCAGAGAAACTGATAGTCACCATGGCTGCAAGTTAAGAGTCTTAAGGTGCGTATGTGTCATTTTAAACAGACTTTCTGCTTTAATCGCTTTTCACCGTTAATTACCTCAGGCCTGAGTATATTAAATGAGAAGATTTGACTGTGTGAATTACCATCACTACCCAAGAAGGCAAAGTTTCTTCTTTGTATTACAAAACCCTCTTTGTCCTTCCGTTTCCTGTTATTGACCAGATCTGAAATAGATTTAATAGCACAATACTAAGTATTATCCTTTGGTTTATGTCTATACAAAGGAATGAACGCATCCTATGTGTGGTGTACCAGCTGCCATTGTGACATAGTTTTTCCCTTTCCAAATGGAAGTATTAGGTGAGATTTCTTTGGGATTAAAAAAAAGACAACCAAACCTGGAACAGTCTTAAGTTGAAATGGCAAAGGGAAACATGACAGAGGGAAAAACCCTGTTCACATCAGTTAGTTGAATGCCTGTTCTTTTTCAAGATCACTTCCCCTCTTCCCCATCTAAGAAATCGTTGAATGATTACAGGCATGGGACAGTGGCGGCTCTTAGGCTAGCACCATATGCAGCTCCCCCCGAAACTTTCCTTCCCACCACACGATTGGACTGGAAGGATCCAGGATCTCCGTAGGCTAATGGGCTTAAAATGCTGGCAAGTGAATTTCTCCAAAGTCGTGTCTCCTTCACCCTAATTCTCTTTTCCTTCGCCTCTGTTTTTACTAAGTATAGGAATGTTTAGAATCCAGGACTGCTTGTTGATGAATTGGAGGTAGCATACCTTTGGAATTCTGTGTTAACGTTGGAACTCTGTACCCGTTGGGATGAGAGTGGAGCGGAGGCTTCGCGATTAGCAACCGAGCAAACCTCATGAGAAAGGAAAGCCACGGGGCACTGCTGCGATGGTCCCAGCTAGCAGCTGAGACAGGGCTCTTTGCTGATAGCACAGCAGGAAGCTGGAGTGAGTTTTTGGTACATAGAGAGGCCCCATGCTCTTTGTACCTCTGGACTCCTCTCCAGTGTATTACTTTGCACATTTTTAGTATGACCGCTTGATGTAACATAAAGTAGCAAACATTGTATGCCTTTGGCGTCTTCTAGTTTCAGTCCCTCAAAAAGATAGTGGTCAAATTGTGGAGATGAACTTAACAAAGTTTAAAAAAAAAAAAATCTATGAGAGGCCTGTGAAGTCTGCATTTAATGAGGTCCATGGGGTCGCTAAGAGTCGGACATGACTGAGCGACTTCACTTTCACTTTTCACTTTCATGCATTGGAGAAGGAAATGGCAACCCACTCCAGTATTCTTGCCTGAAGAATCCCAGGGATGGGGGAGCCTGGTGGGCTGCCGTCTATGGGGTCGCACAGAGTCGGACACGACTGAAGCGACTTAGCAGCAGCAGCAGCAGCAGCAGCAGCAGCAGCAGCTAGAGAAAAAAATTTTTCTGGTCCCAGCTAGTGATCCTATTGCCAGAAGCCAGAAAAATGTTCAGAGGGCCACCTGGCCCTGATGACTAAATCTCATCATGCAGAAAAAAGGAGGGGAAGAACTGTGGGGGAAGGGATGGAATTGAGAGTTTTTAAAAAAGAGTAAGGTTTGAAGTCATTCGGATCCTAAAGTTAAATCTGCAAATCTTCTATGGGCTGTCTTTAGAGGCATTGTGTTTGACTTCAGACCTCTGTGCTTCAGTTTTCCAAAGCAAACCCTGTCTTCTCATCAAGCAAGTAAACCCTGTTGATCGATTCTCTGGGACCCATAAGGTTGACACTTTCAAGTATCCAGCTAGAGTTAAAACGATAAAAAATTGGCTGAAGATTCCGAAGTGCCATTTATGCTTGCAGTCGGGAGGAACAACCCATGTGAAGGGTCCTTAGACCTTTTAGAGCATGTTTCCCCAAACCTCTGCGGTGACAAAGGCTGCCCATAGGAGAGAGGTGAGGTCGGCAGAAGCTGGCAAGGTGGCAGAAGTGATGAAGCTCTCCACGAGCTTAGCTTCATCTCTCGTTAAAGGTCNCCAGAGAAACTGATAGTCACCATGGCTGCAAGTTAAGAGTCTTAAGGTGCGTATGTGTCATTTTAAACAGACTTTCTGCTTTAATCGCTTTTCACCGTTAATTACCTCAGGCCTGAGTATATTAAATGAGAAGATTTGACTGTGTGAATTACCATCACTACCCAAGAAGGCAAAGTTTCTTCTTTGTATTACAAAACCCTCTTTGTCCTTCCGTTTCCTGTTATTGACCAGATCTGAAATAGATTTAATAGCACAATACTAAGTATTATCCTTTGGTTTATGTCTATACAAAGGAATGAACGCATCCTATGTGTGGTGTACCAGCTGCCATTGTGACATAGTTTTTCCCTTTCCAAATGGAAGTATTAGGTGAGATTTCTTTGGGATTAAAAAAAAGACAACCAAACCTGGAACAGTCTTAAGTTGAAATGGCAAAGGGAAACATGACAGAGGGAAAAACCCTGTTCACATCAGTTAGTTGAATGCCTGTTCTTTTTCAAGATCACTTCCCCTCTTCCCCATCTAAGAAATCGTTGAATGATTACAGGCATGGGACAGTGGCGGCTCTTAGGCTAGCACCATATGCAGCTCCCCCCGAAACTTTCCTTCCCACCACACGATTGGACTGGAAGGATCCAGGATCTCCGTAGGCTAATGGGCTTAAAATGCTGGCAAGTGAATTTCTCCAAAGTCGTGTCTCCTTCACCCTAATTCTCTTTTCCTTCGCCTCTGTTTTTACTAAGTATAGGAATGTTTAGAATCCAGGACTGCTTGTTGATGAATTGGAGGTAGCATACCTTTGGAATTCTGTGTTAACGTTGGAACTCTGTACCCGTTGGGATGAGAGTGGAGCGGAGGCTTCGCGATTAGCAACCGAGCAAACCTCATGAGAAAGGAAAGCCACGGGGCACTGCTGCGATGGTCCCAGCTAGCAGCTGAGACAGGGCTCTTTGCTGATAGCACAGCAGGAAGCTGGAGTGAGTTTTTGGTACATAGAGAGGCCCCATGCTCTTTGTACCTCTGGACTCCTCTCCAGTGTATTACTTTGCACATTTTTAGTATGACCGCTTGATGTAACATAAAGTAGCAAACATTGTATGCCTTTGGCGTCTTCTAGTTTCAGTCCCTCAAAAAGATAGTGGTCAAATTGTGGAGATGAACTTAACAAAGTTAAAAAAAAAAAAATCTATGAGAGGCCTGTGAAGTCTGCATTTAATGAGGTCCATGGGGTCGCTAAGAGTCGGACATGACTGAGCGACTTCACTTTCACTTTTCACTTTCATGCATTGGAGAAGGAAATGGCAACCCACTCCAGCATTCTTGCCTGGAGAATCCCAGGGATGGGGGAGCCCGGTGGGCTGCCATCTATGGGGTCGTACAGAGTCGGACACGACTGAAGCGACTTAGCAGCAGCAGCAGCAGCAGCAGCAGCAGCAGCTAGAGAAAAAAATTTTTCTGGTCCCAGCTAGTGATCCTATTGCCAGAAGCCAGAAAAATGTTCAGAGGGCCACCTGGCCCTGATGACTAAATCTCATCATGCAGAAAAAAGGAGGGGAAGAACTGTGGGGGAAGGGATGGAATTGAGAGTTTTTAAAAAAGAGTAAGGTTTGAAGTCATTCGGATCCTAAAGTTAAATCTGCAAATCTTCTATGGGCTGTCTTTAGAGGCATTGTGTTTGACTTCAGACCTCTGTGCTTCAGTTTTCCAAAGCAAACCCTGTCTTCTCATCAAGCAAGTAAACCCTGTTGATCGATTCTCTGGGACCCATAAGGTTGACACTTTCAAGTATCCAGCTAGAGTTAAAACGATAAAAAATTGGCTGAAGATTCCGAAGTGCCATTTATGCTTGCAGTCGGGAGGAACAACCCATGTGAAGGGTCTTTAGACCTTTTAGAGCGTGTTTCCCCAAACCTCTGCGGTGACAAAGGCTGCCCATAGGAGAGAGGTGAGGTCGGCAGAAGCTGGCAAGGTGGCAGAAGTGATGAAGCTCTCCACGAGCTTAGCTTCATCTCTCGTTAAAGGTCGAATCACAAGGATAGAGCCGATTTATTTGTTTATTTTGGCTGTGCTGGGTTTTCACTGTTGCGTGGGCTTTTTCTCTAGCTGTGGTGAGAGCTGGCTTCTCTTGTTGCAGAGCATGAGCTCTGGAGTACAGGCTCAGTAGTTGTGGTGCACAGGCTTAGTTGCTCCCTGGCCTGTGGGATCTTCCCAGACCAGGGATCAAACCTGTGTCTCCTGCGTTGGCAGGTGAATTCTTTACCACTGAGCCACCGGGGAAGCCTGCAAGGATACGAAAACAACGTAAGGAAAGGCTGTTTCATCCACTGATGCAGAAGAGTCATTTTTCAGCAACTGAAACATCAGCAGAACAAAGCACCGAAATGTTTGTAGAGTGTTTTCCTCTCAGGAGCTGTACTGTGCAGCTGTGTGCTTTGTGTTACTCTGTTACAGCAGAGAGCTAAATGACAGTGGAGCGTTTCTTCAAGAAGAACCTTCTAGAGCAAAAGTGACTGCAGTGATTTGGCTCACGTGCCAACAGATGGAGAGGCGGTGGCTCCCTGGGGCACCGTATTGAGAAGAATCCTGAGGCTGAGTGCAGTCTTCTTGGGAGGGATGCTGTCTCAAGGCCGGCTTTCACTGGTGGTGATGGAGGTGGTGTGTGAGTGTGAGTGTGGGGCTCTTGGTGAGGTGTAGACTTGGTCCAGTGTCTGAACCCCCTCTACAGTGTAGAGGGCCCTGGGCTTCCTGTGCAGAGAGTGGGGATGGAGCTGTGACCCGTGGGCGTGGCCACCACCAACACCTCCTTCTTCTTATGCCTGTTAGTGCAAGCAAGAGGGCTTGGCTTCGAAATCCTGACTCTCCCGTTGCAGAAGGAGACTTCCAGTGTTTGTGTTTTTTGTTTTAGACTTCCTCCCTTTTACAATAAGTCTGTGACCCATTTTTGCCCAGAGTTCTGCTCTCTAGGTAAAGACAAGCTCTTTGGGTTAATCAGATTAAACACTTCTTATCATCTGTTTCCTATTAATCTGTCTCAGCTCCCAGACGACAGACCTCACGAAATGTCCATGTGTCTAGAAGGCCATTGGGTCTGGGCTGGGTAAGATCGACTTGTTTACTCTCTTCACTCTCTCTGGGGGCTGCCTCCTCTAAGATGCCTTATGGTCACATAGTAATCAACAGATATGCCCCCCCCACCCCCACCCAAAAATAAAAAGGAAGAAGGGATATGGGAAGGAGGTGAAACATACCACCAGGTTGTCAAACAACATATCTGTCATAAATACTATATACTTAGAGGAGATAGATCAGCAAGGATTTGTTGCCCAAAATTAAAATAACAACAAGAGATTAAAGAATTGCTCTACCACCTTCAGACACACGAGTAAACATATATGTGGGGATGAATAAAGAAAAGGAGACACAAACCTATGAGAGAAAACAAGAGCCTTCCAGATGCAGCTGGAAACTCAGGTCAGCTATGGAAATTAAGAGGCGTCCAGAGAGGAAATATGGTTGTGGGCAAATGTGTATTGAAGCCCAGGCAAGAAAAGCAGTTGTATCAGGGTCTCTTACGGCAGCTGTTTCATCTTTGTGCCCTCTACTGCCCTCCCAAGACTTTTCCTTTTTTCAGTGATTAATTCATTGCCTCTGTAGGACTGTGTTACCTCTCCTCTCTAAGGCTCCCTGGATGTTGGATGATGGAATTTGAATATTGCCTTGTAACCGTTACCTTGTGTTTGTTTGCATTGTTCTAGTGAAATCCTTCCCTGGTGGTTCAGAGGAAAGAATCCGCCTGCGATGCGGGAGTCCTGGGTTCAGGCCCTGGCTTGGAAAGATCCCCTGGAGGAGGGCATGGCAATCCACTCCAGTATTCTTGCTTAGAGAATCCCCATGGACAGAAGAGCCTGGCAGGCTGCAGACCATGGGGTCACAAAAGAGTCGGACACGACTGAGTGACTAAGCACAGTTCAGCTCAGTTCAGTCGCTCAGTCGAGCCCGACTCTTTATGACCCCATGAATCGCAGCCCGCCAGGCCTCCCTGTCCATCACCATCTCCGGGAGTTCACTCAGACTCACGTCCATCGAGTCCGTGATGCCATCCAGCCATCTCATCCTCTGTCGTCCCCTCTCCTCCTGCCCCCAATCCCCCCCCAGCACCAGAGTCTTTTCCAATGAGTCAACTCTGTGGCATGAGGTGGCCACAGTACTGGAGTTTCAGCTTCAGCATCATTCCCTCCAAAGAAATCCCAGGGCTGATCTCCTTCAGAATGGACTGGTTGGATCGCTTTGCAGTTGTACTAAGCACAGAACAGTGAAATTCTAGCCAGTGGCGACAAAAAATTGACACTGAAGAATGTAGTCATATTGGTGGAGACACGTGTAGCAGATGTTACAAGACACGGTTAAACCACATGCTGGCAGTTAGACTCCAAAGTTGTGTCCAGTAGAACCTTACTTCTATCCAGGAAACAACTCCTGGTAAGGAGATCGCTGTGCTTTTGATTTCTTCAAGACTGGTCCATTAAATGCTTTCCACTCCCAGGTCTGACCTGATGGTGGAGTGTAATGCAAGTTCTAGTTCCTGGCTCTCTGCACCAGTGTCTGTCCCCATGAAGAGATGACCTAATTTTCATCATGGATCAATAAGACCATATGTCAGAAAACAAACGCTTTGTCTCCAGTTTTTAGAGACATTGATATCCAGAGTACTTAGGAGCTGAAAAGGATGGATGGCTTGCAAATGTCCTGCTGCATGGGGATTCTCTAAGGATTGGGTGAACACTTGTGTACTTTTCAGGTCTTGCTGAGAGACTTGAAGACAACAGATTTCTAGGGAAGGGGATTCTTTGGGCATTTTACTTATTTCTGTTGTGTTAGAAATACCAAATGGGAGGTATTTTAACTTGTAAAAAGAAGCATTCGCAAAACATTAGTAGTTCAGCAAAATGTGTAGCCTTTAAAATATTTTAAACCTAAAAATATTTACGCTTTAATTTGAAGGGGAAAAAAAAGAGGTTGGAGGAAGTGTTATAAGTGCTGTTGGTCTCAAGTTTATATAGTAGAGTAATAATGACAGAATAGCTTGCTCCTTGGAGGAAAAAAAGCTGTGACAAACCTAGACAGCATATTAAAAAGCAAAGATGTTACTTTGCTGACAAAGGTCTGTCTAGTACAAGCTATGGTTTTTTCCAGTAGTCATGTATGGATGTAAGAGTTGGATCGTAAAGAAAGCTGAGTGCCAAAGAATTGATGCTTTTGAACTGTGGTGTTGGAGAAGACTCTTTGAGAGTCCCTTGGACTGCAAGGAGATCCAACCAGTCAATCCTAAAAGAAATCAATCCTGAATATTCATTGGAAGGACTGATGCTGAAGCTGAAACTCCAATACTTTGGCCACCTGATGCAAAGAACTGACTCACTGGAGAAGACCGTGGTGCTGGGAAACATTAAATGCAGGAGGAAAAGGGGATAACAGAGGATGAGATGGTTGGACGATATCACCGACTCAATGGACATGAGTTTGAGCAAGCACCAGGAGTTGGTGATGGACAGGGAATCCTGGCATGCTGCAGTCCATGGAGTTGCAAAGAGTCGGACATGACTGAGCAACTGAACTGAGCAGAGGAGAAAATGAAAAAAAGCTCATATAATTAAAATCTTGTTATCATCACTGAAAAGAAGAAGAGCTTCTGTTGTTAATTACACCCAGAGGTGACATGCTTTGTCTATATCCTAGTAACTGGACTGTGATGGTGTGGGCAGGAAGAGAGTCCACTTTGCAAGAACCTGGGCAGTCTTTGTGGGTGGAGGTGTGATGCTAGGTGTGCATTCAACACTTCAGGCACTTCCCAGTCTTTACAAAAGGCTCCACTTCGTATTCAGTGGTGACCTTAATAACCGTCTTAAAGTTAGATAATGTAGGTACAAGTATTTCAACAGTTGTAAAATGTAACAAAGAAGATTAGTTTGAGAAGAACTCTACTGAGTTGGAGCTTGTTTGTTGTTCAGTTGCCCAGTCATGTCCGACTCGACTCTTTGTGATTCCGTGGACTGGAGCACGCCAGGCCTCTTGCTGTCATCATCTCCTGAAGTTTGCCCAAGTTCATGTCCATTGCACTGGTGATGCCATCCAGCCATCTCATCCTCTGATGTCCTCTTCTCCTTCTGCCCTTAATCTTTCCCAGCATCAGGGACTTTTCCAGTGAGTTGGCTGTTTGGATCAGTTCAGTTCAGTTCAGTCGCTCAGTCGTGTCCGACTCTTTGCGACCCCATGAATCGCAGCACGCCAGGCCTCCCTGTTCATCAGATGACCAAAATACTGGAGCTTCAGCTTTAGCTTCATTCCTTCCATTGAGTATTCAGGGTTGTATTTCCCTTAAGATTGACTGGTTTGATCTCCTTGCGGTCCAGGGGATTGTCAGGAGTCTTCTCCAGCACCACAGTTTTCATCAGTTCTTTGGAACTTATTTACCTCGGCCATTTTAAAAAGGCCATGTGAACCATGTTCACTGAATAACACTTTTGCAGTATTTCTCTTCTCACCCATGTTTCACAGACCCTCTCTACCCCTCCTGAGTCTTGGGAGGGGCTGAGGAAAGTGGACATTTTCTCAAGACCGCATGCCTGGGGTGGGCTATTCCCTGACTGCAGGTCTTTGCCCTGGCCTGATACTTCTCATTTTAGGCTATTTTACGTAACCTCCTGGCTCCCGTGGTGGCTCAGTGGTAAAGAATCCACCTGCCAATGTAGGAGACCCAGGTTGTGTCCTCTGGGTCGGGAAGACCCCCTGGAGGAGGAAATGGCAACCCACTCCAGTATTCTTGTCTGGAGAACCCCAGGGCCAGAGGAGCCTGGCAGGTTACAGTCCACGGGGTCACAAAGAGTCAGACACGACTGAGCGACTATACAACAACAACAATATAGTCTTTAGCTCGTCTTCACACGTGACTGCAGACTGATGCAACCCTTCTGGTTTCAAAAGTCTGAGAAGTGCTGCTGAAACATCGAATGTAACATTTTTCCCAAACGAAGTTTTGCCAGGCTTCAGAAGATGGTCTTCCAGCTGGGTTCCCCCAAGTGTGGTTCACAGATTGCCTTAGGGGAAAGGGAACAGCCGAGATAAGTGGCTTTCACCCTTCAAGAGCTGGCCGTGTTTAGTAATGCAGTTACGATCCTTTCTTCTGGGTTGAGCTGCCGACTCCTTTAGATGGAACTGGAGCTTCCGGGTCCCTTCCTGGCTCCATCCTGACCACTGGACATGTGGCCCCTCGTTTTGGGCTTCGAGTTAGGAAGTCCCTGGGAACGATTGCCTCTGGCTTCAGGAGCTATCTAGAAGGAACAGCAGGGTTCTAGGCAGGAAGCTGTTGAGTCCTCCCGCTCCTGGCTTGGAGATTTGGTTCATATCTGAGGAGATCTGTGATGTAGGGATTCTGTGCCAGGTAGCCGCTAGCTGTGGAAGCTAGCTCCTTGAAGGTGGACTGTTTTGTATCCAGCCTACAAAACAAAGCAGACCTCACCTTATTTGTTGAGTAAATAAAGCCTCTTGTGATATTGTGGTTTCTATTAAGAATGTGTATTTGGTCTTCATCCTGTTTCTGCCACAGAACTCCTAAAACCCTTGGTATTTCCTAAGTGGTAAGAGCAACAGAGATATTTTTTGTTACATTGACATGATGACTTTTGTACGCCACCTAGGGATGGGGGCTGGTTGCCACAGGAGCCAACCATGTGGTTGTGTGTGTGTTAGTTGCTTGCTGCTGCTGCTAAGCTGCTTCAATTGTGTCCAACTCTGTGCGACCCCATAGACGGCCGCCCACCAGGCTCCCCCGTCCCAGGCAAGAACACTGGAGTGGGGTGCCATTTCCTTCTCCAACGCATGAAAGTGAAAAGTGAAAATGAACTTGCTCAGTCGTGTCCGACTCCTAGCGACCCCATGGACTGTAGCCCACCAGGCTCCTCCGTCCATGGGACCTTCCAGGCAAGAGTACTGGAGTGGGGGTGCCATTGCTTAGCCATGTCCAACTCTTTGCAACCCCATAGACTATAACCTGCCAGGTGCCTCTGTCCGTGTAGTTTTCCAGGCAAGAACACTGGAGTGGATAGCTATTCCCTTCTCCAGAGGATCTTCCCAACCCTGGAGATCAGGGTTCCAACCCGATTGAACCCGAGTCTCCTGCATTGCAGGGGGATTCTTTACTGTCTGAGCCACCAGGGAATCCCCACCATGTTATTAGAGGTTTGGAACTTTCCAATTTACCCCCTGACCTTCAGGGAGATGAGAGGGGCTAGATAGAGGTTGGATGAATCACCAATGGCCAATGATTTAATCAGTTATGACCCTGTAATGAAGCCTCTAATAAAAACCCCTAAAGTATAGGTTTCAGAGAACCTCTGGTTTGGTGAACACACAGGGATTCAGGGAGAGTGGCATCTGGAGAGGGCATGGAGATCCTCACTCTTGCCCTTGACTTTGCCTGGTGTATTTCTTCCACGCGGCTGTTCCTGATTTACATCCTTCTATAAGGAACTGGTGACCTAGTGAGTGAAATGTTTCTCTTAAGTTCTGTGAACTGCTCTAACAGGTTAATCAAGCCCAGGGAGAGGTTCATTGGAACCTCTGATCTGTTGCCGGTTGAGCAGAAGCATGGGCAACAACTTTGGATTGGCTTCTGAAGTTGAGTGGGGGCATTCTTGTGGGATGACTTATGGGACAACTATTGCAGCATCTAGATGGTGTCAGCATCGAGATGAATGGTTGGACACTCAGCTGGTGGTCTGAGGATGGCTTGTTGGTATGGGGAAGCCTAGACAGACACACAGACACACACACACACTGGAATTGGGTCCAGGAACTCAAAAGAACCACTGAAAAGGTTGTAGATTTGACAGGTATTTAAGTTTAATTCATTTACTTTCAGAATTGAATTTCTTAGGTGTTTTCTCAGAAAGAATAAAAGACAGTAAACAGAAAGTGGAAGGAAGTAGAAAGTAACAAGGCTGTGCAAGTGAGTGGAGTATCCTTTAAAGAGTGTTTCCAGGCGGACTCTCAGTTCTGGAGGTCTCGTGTAAAGCTGGAAGTGCATAGCCTCTGGTTGCTCGTGGCCTGGTTGCCAGGCAGAGCAATGTGAGTGGGGTCTGGGGGCCACTGTCTGCCCCCACCCTGGGTAGTTCTGGGTGCCCCATGGAGCTGTGACCTTTAAATCTGCATCCTGAGGTTGGAGGTAAGATGGTGGTGATTTGTGCCAACACCCTGACAGAAGACTGCTCTTTGGAACAGAGCCTGGGTCGCTTCTTTTGGGGAAGGGGGTGAGATGCTCTTGGCCCCAGTGTAACAAGTTGATGACCACTGAAGAACTCATGAAGAAGATGGTGACGCATCATGAAGGGTGATCGGGGATCTTCCTGGGGCTGGTGATGGACTGTGCCCCAGTGGAGATGCTGATTCTGATTGTTTCAAGCAGGGATGGCCAAGGCCTGGTGGTTGACCTGTGCAGGAAACATATGATGACTTGAGAGCCTTCTAGCCCCACTGTTGCCTCTTCTTTGGAAGGATCCTTCCTGGGTGAGTGCAGTGTGTGCCCTGGATGTCGCCTAGGGATGGATGATGGACGGGTGGAAGGAGTGCAGGGATTTAGGTCTGAAGATTCTGTCTGAAAGCAGAGTCAGAGTCATTGTGAATCACACTGCTCTCCCTGCCACGCGCCTGAGTCCAGGGGAGGAGGACCAACACTGGCTTCGCCTGGGGCGTTTTGGGGGTGGACGCTGCATGTGAGTCATCTCCAGGCCCCGTCAGCTGCTGTATTGAGCACCTGCTCCGTGCAGGGTGCTTAACACAGGTTATTCCATTTATCCTTCTGACACATTCATTATCTTTACAGAAGAAGAAAGCGAGATTCAGAGAGGTTTGCTCGCTCGCCCAGGGACAGAGAGCTGAACTGCAGAGCTGATTCACATCCATAACTGTTATCTGTTAACTGGAAAAGTCCTGTTGTGTTACTTTTTACAAAGTTTTCCTTTTATACAAGCAGAAAGGGAAATTTCCACTGCATTTCCTTCCCACCAGACACTGAACAAGGTACTATCTACTTGAGTCTTCACAACCACCTCTGAGGGGAGGGGATTACTATTCCCATTTAACAGAGGAGAAGACCGAGGCACTTGTGGTCTGCTTGCTTGGCTGAGGTCTTGAGGGTNAAACAAACAAACAAACAAACAAAAAACAATGACCTACAATATGCTGCCTATAAGAAACTCACTTCAGGTTGAAATACAGACACACACTGAAAGTAGGGAGGTGGAAAAAGATATTTGATGCAAATGGAAATGACAAGTAAGTGGAGTAGCAAAATTTATATCAGACAAAATAGACTTTAAAACAAAGACCAATATAAACTTTAAAGAAAGACAAAAAAAAAATGAACCATGCATTGCTAAAGGGATCCAAAGCAAAAGAGTATCTTATGCACCCAATTTAGGAACACCTAAATATATAAAACAAATATTAACAGACAATACGGAGAGAAGTTGACCCTAATACAATAATACATAATACAACAATAATACAAGAGAAGTTGACTTTAATACCTCCACTGACATCAATGAACAGATCACTCAGACAGAAAAGCAGTAAGTATCTATTGAATGATAAACAGATAAAGAAGATGTGTTGATATATGTATTATACAAGCAAATATTATTTAGTTATAAAAAGAGTAAATCTTGTCATTTGTGACAATATGGATGGACCTTGAGAGCATTATGCTAAATGAAGTAAGTTTAATAGAGAAAGAGAAATACTGTTTGAGCTCACAGATACAGAGATTTGCAGTTTCCTAAAATAGAGCAAGGGAGTGGGCAAAATGGGTGAAGGGAATCTATAGGTACAAACTTCTAAAATAAGTAAGTTCATGGGGGGTGTAGTGTACAGTATGGTGACCATAGTTGATGTCTGAAATTGCATATTTGAAAGTTTCTACAAAAAAAATTATTAAAAGTCTCTTCATAAGAAAAAAATTTTTTTATAATTATGTATGGTGATGGAAGTTAACTAGACTAATTTTTGTGATCATTTTGTAATATATATACATGCAAACAGTGAATAAAAATACAGTTTATTAACTGAAAATTTTTTGTTACACTTTATGTATTTTTTCAATTTTATTTTAATTTTTAATACAGTGGTTAGTGATTGATTTGAAATAGAGTAAATATTTTATTTAAACAGTGCTTTAAAAAAAAACTTTTTATTTTGTATTGGTTAACAAATAATGTTGTGATAGTTCCTGGTGAACAAAAAAGGGACTCAGCCATATATATACATGTATTCATTCTCCTCCAAATTTCCCTCGCACTTAGAGTAATTGGTTTGTTCAAGCTATATGTTCCTTTTTAACAAAGTCATCACAGGTTGTATGTTCTAGAAATGTCCATTTCTTCTAGGCTATCCAATATGTTGACCTATAATTGTTAATAGTACTCTTTTAATTTTTTACATTTCTGTGGTATCAGATGTTATTTCCTCTGTTTCATTTCTTGTTTTGTTTTTATGGGTCCTCTCCTTTCTTCTACATGAGATTAGCTAGCGATTTGTTAATTATGTTTCAAAAACCTGCTCCGGGTTTTACTGACCTTTTTCTATTGTTCTTTTGATCTCTATTTTATTTATTTCCTCTCCAGCCTATATTATTTGCTTCCTTCTGCTGACTTTGGATTTTATTTGTTGTTCTAACTCTTTTATATGGTAGGCTAGATTGTTTATTTGAGACTTATTTATTGAGGAAGGCCTGTATTGATATAAACTTCCCTCTTAGAACAACTTTTGCCACATCTCATAGAGTTTATACAGTTGTGCTTCATTGTCATTTGTCTTCAGGTATTTTCTGATCTCTTCCTTGATTTCATCATTGCTCCATTTTTTAAGTAGCATTTTGTATAGCCCATGTATTCATTTTTTTCCCTACTTTAATTTATGTTGTTGTTTTCTAATTTCATACCAGAAAAGATGCTTGAAATGCTTTCTCTCATCTTAAATCTGCTGAGGCCTCTTTTGTAGCCTAGTATGCAGTCTACTCTAGAGAATGTTCCCTTTGTGTTTGAAAAGAATGTGTATTCCGTTATTTTGATGTAGTTCCCTATAGATATCACATAAGTTCAGTTGGCTTCTAGTGTCATTTAGGACCTTTTGCCTACATGTGAGTCAGTTCAGTCGCACAGCATTTTGTATAGCCCATGTATTCATTTTTTTTCCTACTTTAATTTATGTTGTTGCTTTCTAATTTCATACCAGAAATGTTTTCTCTCATTTTAAATCTGCTGAGGCCTGTTGTGTAGCCTAGTATGCAGTCTACTCTAGAGAATGTTCCCTTTGTATTTGAAAAGAATGTGTATTCCATTATTTTGATGTAGTTCCCTATAGATATCACGTAAGTTCAGTTGGCTTCTTGTGTCATTTAGGACCTTTTGCCTACATGTGAGTCAGTTCAGTCGCTCAGTCGTGTCTGACCCTTTGCAACCCCATGGACTGCAGCAGGTCAGGCCTCCCTGTCTGTCAACAAATCCCAGAGTTTATCCAAACTCATGTCCATTGAGTCGGTGATGCCATCCAACCATCTCATCCTCTGTCATCCCCTTCTCCTCCTGCCCTCAATCTTTCCCAGCATCAGGGTCTTTTCAAATGAGTCAGCTCTTTGAATCAGGTGGCCAAAATACTAGAGTTTCAGCTTCAACATCAGTCCTTTCAGTGAACACCCAGGACTTATCTCCTTTAGGATGGACTGGTTGGATCTCCTTGCAGTCCAAGGGACTCTCAAGAGTCTTCTCCAACACCATAGTTCAAAAGCATCAATTCTTTGGCACTCAGCTTTCTTTACAGTCCAACTCTCACATCCATACATGACTACTGGAAAAACCATAGCCTTGACTAGACAGACCTTTGTTGGCAAAGTAATGTCTTTGCTTTTTAAAATGGAGAAGTGACTGGCAAACCACTTCAGTATTCTTGCCTTGAGAATCCCGTGAACAGTATGAAAAGACATGTGAATAGGAAGATAGTACTGGGAAGCAGGCATTATCATTCCTAACAGCAACCCTTATTTAGTGACTGCATGGGTTGGTGCATAAATATCTCATTTACCTCACGCCTAGCATAGGATTAACTGAGCCTCAATTGGGCACAGTGATAGCATGCCTAGTAACTCTCTGCTTGCCTCCCTTCTCTCAATTTTCTATCCTTTTACTGCTGGAGTCTAATATCTCCTTCTGCATAAATTGCTTTCCCTCAACTCCTTGGCTCAAGATTAGTTTCTGCAAATATCTTCCAAGCTAAGAATTCAGCCGTATCATATTTGTAGATTGAAATTGTACATTGTGAGACTATGGACACCACAAAAATGTGGAAAATTCTGAAAGAGATGGGAATACCAGACCACCTGACCTGCCTCTTGAAAAATCTGTATAGTGCTGGATCCACGTTTTAGAAACAGTTTATATTGGGTATTGATTTATGGGCTCAAAGAATAGGTATGTGCTTTAGAATCAGACAAATTGGGGTTTAAATGCAGCCCCGAATCTTTGTGTCCATGAGCAAGTTACTCAACCCTTTTAGGTTTGTCTGCTTATATATGACAGTGAGGACAAGGGGGTCCTGATGCCTCCCTGCTGGTACTGGTGTAAATATTCATGGAGATGGTGTCTGTATAGATCCAAGCATGGTTCCTGACATGTGTTACTTGGGGCAAATGGTGAATATCATTGTCGTTGTGACAGAGTTTGTATTTTGTTGCTTTACAGCTTGTTAGAACACAATTGAAATGTGATTATCCAGTAGTTCTTAAAGGAAATTACCTGTAAAGTGTCTGATTATCCAGTAGTTTCTTAAAGGAAATTACCTGTAAAGTGTCTGATTTATTCATAGGTAGAAGTGACTTGTATGAAATCCGTGTCTTCTCTCCATTTCTTGAAGGACCTTATCCAGAACTTAATCTCAGGATTATATGAGATGAATAACTGCAACAATAAACTGTAGAACTCTTATTTAAATTTGAATGTAGCTAATACCCAACTAATCTGGTCAGGAAGCAACAGTTAGAACTGGACCTGGAACAACAAACAGGTTCAAAATTAGGAAAGGAGAACGTCAAGGCTGAATATTGTCACTTTGCTTATTTAACTTCTATGCAGAGTACATCATGCAAAATGCCAGGCTGGGTGAAACACAAGCTGGAATCAAGATTGCCGGGAGAAATATCAATAACCTCAGATGTGCAGATGACACCACCCTTATGGCAGAAAGCCAAGAGGAACTAAAGAGCCTTTTGATTAAAGTAAAAGGGGAGAGTGAAAACGTTGGCCTAAAACTCAGCATTCAAAAAACGAAGACCATGGAATCCAGTCCCATTACTTCATGGCAAATAGACAGGCAAAAAATGGAAACAGAGACTTTATTTTTCTGGGTTCCAAAATCACTGCAGATGGTGACTGTAGCCATAAAATTAAAAGACACTTGCTCCTTGGAAGAAAAGCTATGACCAACCTAGACAGCATAATAAAAAGCAGAGACATCACTTCAATGACAAAGGTCTGTCTAGTCAAAGCTATGGTTTTTCCAGTAGTCATATATGGATGTGAGAGTTGGACCATAAAGAAAGCTGAATGCTGAAGAATTGGTGTTTGTGAACTGTGGTGTTGGAGAAGACTCTTGAGAGTCCTTTGGACTGCAAGGAGACCCAACCAGTTCATCCTAAAGGAAATCAGTCCTGGGTGTTCATTGGAAGGACTGAAGCTGAAGCTGAAACTCCAATACTTTGGCCGCCTCATGCGAAGAGCTGACTTATTGGAAAAGACCCTCATGCTGGGAAAGACTAAAGGCAGGAGAAGGGGCCGACAGAGGATGAGATGGTTGGATGGCATCACCGACTCAATGGACGTGAGTTTGAGCAAACTCCAGGAGTTGGTGACGGACAGGTGGAGTTGGCGTGCTGCAGTCCATGGGGTCTCTAACAGTTGGACACAACTGAGCGACTGAAGTGGACTGAATGTATTTACAGTATGTTTTACTTGCTGCCCTTTGCTGATTGGCAGACAGATTTGAAACTATCTGTCGGAAAGTTTCTGTTAACATTCTCTTTGGTATTACACAGCGGATCTGGTCACCCCAAGACCTGAAGGGCCATTCTGAGTCCCTGGTTTCTGTTTAGCTAGTGACATTTGGGTCATTTTTGTGGTTCTCTTCTTTTCAGTTATCCTGCTTTTGATACATTTTGGAATGTTCCAGTGGAAAGCATTGAACAACATGTTTACTGAACAACTCTCATCTTCACTGAAATGAAGTGGGTTTTGTGTTAGAGAAGGCAGCCTCTCTCCCCGATCCTTTGTGTTCCAAGATCGTGTTCTCCAGAAAGGACTGCTGAAATGGAGGATAATGCTTCTCAGAAATCAAATAAGACAAATGTATAAAAAGGAATAAAAACACTGAGTGCTAGTTACTTTGTAAGGCCTGGCGTGCTGCAATTCATGGGGTTGCAAAGAGTCAGACACGACTGAGCAACTGAACTGAATTGAACAGATCATATCTTTTGTGCCTCAGAAAGCCAGTTGCTAATCATTTACAGGTACATCACTACTTATTCTATTTCATCCTTTCCAGATGATGACACTTAGACTAGAGCAGGTAGCCAGGAGAGGTAAAATGCTGAGGGGAAATGCAAATGACAGAAAATTTCTGTTAGACCCTATAATTAAAGAATGATGTCCCTGGAATAAGGGAGAAGACTTAGTAGACATCTGATTTGTACACATTATTTGAGAAAATGTTTATTTTGGACTGGAAGCTAAAGTCCAAGTACACACTGTTGTTGGATTATTGATCCTCATCTTTCCCATGTGTAAAATTAGGTTAATAATGGTACCTACCTTTTAGGATAGTTGTGGAGATGAACTCTTGTAAAAGGAACAATACAGTGTCTGACACTTAGTAGGCACCTAATAACTGTTTGCTATTTGCACATTTTGTTGCCAAGATTTAAGTAGGCAATAATAATATTTAGTATGGAAATCCTTGGCAAATTCATTACAGAATTTATTTAATAAGATTCATTATATTAGTTTTCCCCGTGAAATTTCTTTGCATGTCTCCTATGTGTAGGCAATATATTCAGGCATAAGAGACTTGCATAACTAGGGGATTATTTGTACTTTAAGGCTTATTGAAAGGGATGGCTGTCCTATGAGGTGTATTTCCTCAAACACAGTAAAATTGCAAAGGAAGCAGGTCTTCCTCTAGCAGGGCTGCCTTTTATCTTTAGCTGCTTACAAGCTCTTGGAACTCTTTGAGGATAATTGCAATGTAATGTGTTACAGCTGCTTACTAGGTAATTTACTCAGCTGCCACCACCTGTGGAGATTAGAAAGGATTTCCCCTCCTAACACTGCTGCTGCTGCTGCTGCTGCTGCCANAAGGAAGCAGGTCTTCCTCTAGCAGGGCTGCCTTTTATCTTTAGCTGCTTACAAGCTCTTGGAACTCTTTGAGGATAATTGCAATGTAATGTGTTACAGCTGCTTACTAGGTAATTTACTCAGCTGCCACCACCTGTGGAGATTAGAAAGGATTTCCCCTCCTAACACTGCTGCTGCTGCTGCTGCTGCTGCCAAGTCGCTTCAGTTGTGTCCGACTCTGTGCGACCCCACAGACAGCAGCCCATTGGGCTCCGCCATCCCTGGGATTCTCCAGGCAAGAACACTGGAGTGGGTTGCCATTTCCTTCTCCAATGCATGAAAGTGAAAAGTGAAAGTGAAGTCACTCAGTTGTGTCTGACTCAGCGACCCCATGGACTGCAGCCTACCAGGCTCCTCCATCCATGGGAGTTTCCAGGCAAGAGTACTGGAGTGGGATGCCATTGCCTTCTCCATCCTAACACTGGACCCCTGGAATTTACAATCTTTTCCCTTTCTCTTCTCTGGTGGTATCACTCTTTTCCCTCATGGTTCACTAGGAAGTCAGCCATTTTAAAGTACACAAGTAGTGTGCCTGAAGGAGGAAATAAAAGCAAACAAGCAAACTCTATGCGGGGTAGGTAGCCTTTAGGGCATAGTCTCTATGTGACCAGCAGGGATAAACCTGAAGACATATTAGGTTCCTCCAAACCCAC
Organism: Oreotragus oreotragus; assembly: GCA_006410675.1. Classification (NCBI taxonomy): domain Eukaryota; kingdom Metazoa; phylum Chordata; class Mammalia; order Artiodactyla; family Bovidae; genus Oreotragus; species Oreotragus oreotragus. The sequence goes on along the minus strand of SJYX01015277.1, from coordinate 237,140 downwards.
TTAAGTTTAGAATAGTATTCTTACTTTTTTATGTTCTGTAGACACTTTGTACTCCAAGGCCAAAATTTGCCTGTTACTCCAGGTATCTCTTGACTTCCTACTTTTGCATTCCAGTCCCTTAGATAAAAAGGACATCTTTTGGGGGTACTAGCTCTAGAAGATCTTGTAGGTCTTCATAGAAGCATTCAACTTCAGCTTCTTCAGTACTACTGGTCGGGGCATAGACTTGGATTACCGTGATATTGAATAGTTTGCCTTGGAAACAGAGATCATTCTGTCATCCTTGAGATGGAAACTGAGTACTGCATTTCAGACTCTTTTGTTGACTATGAGAGGTACTCCATTTCTTCTAAGGGATTCTTGCCCACGGTAGCAGATATAATGGTCATTTGAGTTAAATTCACCCATTCCAGTCCATTTTAGTTCACTGATTTCTAACTCTTGCCATCTGCTGTCTGACCATTTCCAATTTACCTTTTTTTCATGGACCTAACATTCCACTTCCTATACAATATTTCTCTTTACAGCATCGGACTTCACTTCCATCACCAGTCACATCCACAACTGAGTATTGTTTTTGCTTTGGCTCCATCTCTTCATTCTTTCTGGAGTTATTTCTCCATTGATCTCCAGTAACACATTGGGTACCTCCCAACCTGGGGAGTTCATCTCTCAGGTTATTATCTTTTTGCCTTTTCATACTGTTCATGGGGTTCTCAAGGCAAGAATACTGAAGTGGTTTACCATTCCCTTCTCGTTTGGTCAGAACTCTCCATCAAAGGCTAACTGAGTTTTGACAAGACAACATACTGGTCATAGCAAACACCTTCTTCCAACAATACAAGAAAAGACTCTACACATGGACATCACCAAATTGTTAATATCAAAATCCAATTTATTATATTCTTTTCAGCCAAAGATGGAGAAGCTCTATGCTGCTGTTGCTGCTAAGTTACTTCAGTCGTGTCCGACTCTGTGTGACCCCATAGACGGCAGCCCACCAGGCTCCCCCATCCCTGGGATTCTCCAGGCAAGAATACTGGAGTGGGTTGCCATTTCCTTCTCCAATGCATGAAAGAGAAAANGAGTCCCTTGGACTGCAAGGAGATCCAACCAGTCCATCCTAAAGGAAATCAGTCCTGGGTGTTCTTTGGAAGGACTGATGCTAAAGCTGAAACTCCAGTACTTTGGCCACCTGATGCGAAGAGGTGATTCATTTGAAAAGACCCTGATGCTGGGAAAGAATGAGGGCAAGAGAAGGGGACGATGGAGGATGAGATGGCTGAATGGCATCATCAACTCAATGTACATGAGTTTGAGTGAACTCTGGGAGTTGGTGATGGACAGGGAGGCCTGGTGTGCTGAGATTCATGGGGTCGAAAACAGTCAGACACGGCTGGGCAACTGAACTGAACTGTATAGATAGTCCTTAGGATGATGTGACATGGGTTTTCTCTCTCCTCGGATGTGACTGCATCACAGGGAGTCCTGTGTCCCACTCTTCCTACTTGCAGAGAGAGCAGGGACTTCTACTCAGATCCCAGGAGGACACCGTGGCCACCCCTCCCCCTTCATGCCTGCCCAAGGGGAGATGGTGGGTCTGGGAGAAGGTGAGGGTCAGCGAGCAGGTGAGGCTCAGCTCTCCTTTTTGTTGTCCTGTTTTGAGGACCCTCCAGGTCTTGGCTCTGCTGTGGGCAAGCAGCCTGTCCCTCTGGTGGGCCGGGGGTCGTCCCCTGAGCTGCTCAGGATGCCCTCTGGCCCCAGGGGCGAGGCCAGCTCTCTCCCGAGCTGCATCGGTTGGTCTGCCTGGCATGCCTCATTTCCCACGTGCTTCTGAATTTAGGAGGGTGAGAACCCGTTAGCCCCACAGAGAATATCTCTGCAGACTGGGCTCTGGAGTTGGGGATGTGGATCCTTTTAGCTCTAGCCCTTCTCCTGAAGGCAGGCAGGGCGCTGCCTCATCAGGCAACTTAGAGAGATGTGCTGTGTGCTTGGAAGACGGGGGTGGCGTGTCCAGAGTAGAGGTGACAGGCAGCTGCTCCTGCCCGTCTTCCCTCAGCTGGGATGGTGGCTCAGGGCAGGCTGGCTGTGCCAGGCTAAATTAAAACTGGAGATGCCCCAAGCTTTGTTCTTTTTAAGGCTGTGGTATTTGAGTTGAAAGAGATGGAATGAATCTAAAATAAAGTGTGACTCTGTCGGGGCTGTATGCTCACTGTTGTTGATGGAGGAGGTGGAACCTTTTCCAGGGCTGGGGTCCTGCTCCATGGGCACTGTGGCCGGAGTGCCCAGGACTGCCTGTTTTGATTTTGGGGGAGCACATTCTAGACCTTTGATATTTTCCGTTAACACTTGTCCGAATACTGCAACAAAAGCAACATAGCACATCGCAGTCTGGCCTCTGCAGCCTGGTGTACCAGGGTGTGAACAAGACGTGGTTTTGAGATGCGTGCACTCGTGGCAGACTTGCTTGCAAGAGTGACTATGTCATGAGTGACTGACATAGCAGGGCACACATGTTCGCCATGACTGTGGTCCTGTCACCCCTCACGTGAACGTTTGGGTGGGGAAGAAGGAATTATTAAACTAGCAAACCCTGGGATCCAGAGTAATCATGTAATAGAATTTATGGAGAGATGGCAGGATTTAGGGGGAAATAACAACTGGAAAACATAGACTAGTCATGAGTCATTCATGGATGAAACCAACTTGGAAAGATCAGGAGTCCACGTCTGTGGACAGGGAATGGCCCTGCCTTAGCTTTCTTGCGTCTTGCCCGTGAAGTGAAGTGAGTGTTAGTCGCTCAGTCCTGTCTGACTCTTTGTGACCCATAGACTGTAGCCCGCCAGGCTCCTTTGTCCATGGGCTTTCCCAGGTGTGAATACTGGAGTGAGTTGCCATTCCCTTCTCTCCACACCCTGACTCCACCACTAAAAAGCTGTGTGACTTCTCTCTGCCCCTTTTCTCTCCTGTTGAGCAGGACAGTCATAGGGGTGTTGGGGGTTGAGTTGATCCACATCGTGTTTAGCACCCCACCAAGCACATGGCTGGCGCTTTGTAAGCATAGCAAGCGGCTGTGAGCAGCCTCCCAGCACAGTGCACGGCCACAGCGCACAGGGCGCTCTTCATCCAGCCCAGGGAATAATAGGGGAGGGGCGATTGGGATCCCGGGGAGAGTCCAGCTGAAGCACCAGACCATGGAGCCGCCTGCCTTTTCTTCCCCAGTCCCTCAGGAGTTTCCCTGAAGTGCTGATGAGAGGTGGTGGCCACAGCTGAGGTGTCTGCTCAAAATGCTGGCCCTGAGCAGGGGATGGAGGAAGGGGGCTCCCTGCCTTCCCAGACCCTGAGCCCCGGCTGCTGCCTCGCCCGTTCGTCCCCTCTGGATCCAGCCACGCTGTGCAGCCAGGGCGAAACTTTTCCTGGAACCAGGCGGGTTGCATCTCTCCCTCCTTTGTCTGGCTTTGTCTGCATTTCATGCTCTGGCAGCTCATTTGTACCTCACCGTGAAGCCCATTCTTTTTCTTTCAGCTACTGTAATGGCAGACGGGCAGGGTGGTTTTAATGAATTACTGTTTTCTTTTGGAGACGATGCTTTCATTATAAATATAATCACGGACTCATAGCCTTCTGGTCCTTACATATCATTTGCCAGTTAGGATAATGGACTAAAAAAGTCCCTGGGAGAGTGACGGGGACAAAGGTCAGCCTGTAACTCAGCCCTGGGTGCCGGCAAATGAAGTGCCTCGCCAACTGGAAGCAGCATAGATCCAGTCTGCCCACCACACGCATGTGCTGAGAGGTCCGAAAATATTCCTGACCTTTGAGAAAGAGAGATTAAAATTAGTAGGCAGCATTGTGGTGGCCGGCTCCTAGACTTTGCGATGTGGTCATGCCAGAGTGTCTGCCATGCCCACCACATGCTTCTGGGACGGCTGCAGGGCAGAAGGCCATGCTGCTCGACGTTAGAGTTAAATAATGCAACGTAATGTTGAAAGTATTTAGGATGGATCTGGCGGCTAATGGGATGTTTCCATCCATTCCTCTAGAGGCCTCGGTCTTGCAGGCACTTCCTTTCTCGTTGCTTTGTTCCCTTTCCTCCTGGGTAGTGTTGACATTTGGAACCAGAGACTCATTTCTCGTGGATCCTCCTGTGCATTTTACGATGTATACTGTTATCCCTTACCGCTATGTGGCTTCCCAGGTGGCTCAGCTGATAGAGATCCCGCCTCCCAATGCAGGAGCCACAAAAGACGTGGGTTCAGTCTCTGGTTCAGGAAGATCCGCTGAAGAAGGAAATGGCAACCCTATCCAGTGTTCTTGCCTGGAAAATTCCATGGACAGAGGAGCTTGATGGTTGTAGTCCATGGCGTCACAGAGTCAGACACGATCAGCACACACGCTTGCATACACTTGCGCAAGCACACACTGACTTCTACACACTAGATTCCAGTAGCAACCCCCGCCCCCCGCCCCAGTTGTAACAGCAAAAAATTCTTGCAAAAATTGCCAGATGGGGGCAGGATTGGCCTCAGTTGAGAACCACTGCTCAGGAGCTGCCCCCAGGAAGTCCACCGAGGGACTCATGAGCTGCAGTCATGCCCATGTTGAGAGGAGTCTGATTAGACTGATCCACACCAGGACAGTTGGTGATGGGTTCCCTCAGGAAGCCAGTAATCAGGAGCCCAGCTGTGTACCTAGTACTGTGTTAGACCCAGAGGATGCAAAGTTGAGTGAAGTTGTTGTCTAAGAAGCTTGAGAAAATGGGTCTTTTGATGGGGCCAGGAGTCTTCCGCTTAAATTGTACTAAATGAGCTTGTTCCTCACTCCTAACTGGGTTGATGTGATTTCCCCCCACCCCTAACATTGCAAAAATCTAGTTCTGATGGTATCCTATCGTAGGGGAGAAAGCTAATCCATCTGGACCCACAGGCCTGGGGTCTACAGACAGACTGGTCATAGGAAAGGCCTTGGGAGGTGACTGGTTTGATCAACGCCTGGAAGGGTTGAAGTAGGTGACATGGAAGGGTTGAAGGAGCTCCTGGAGAAAAGACACACAATTGGGCACGAGGAGGAGCAGAGAGAATCCTGCCTACCTGGACTGAAGACCAAGGTGTTAAACGATGTGGGTATGTGTGATGGGTACAAAATACTCAACTGAGCTGTTGACTGGGGAGGATGCTACCTGCTTCATGGGTTCCTTGTTTCAAACATGATGATAACAGTTTAAACATTGTGCTGTTCAAACAAAGAGTATTAATAAGGTCTTTGGATACATAGTCTTACAAAGAGACAATGAGACTTTTACTAAGTAGAACATGAGGGAATTACTGAAATCAGATTTTGAGCTGGGAAGTAATATGACGGGAATGGGATTTGAGAAAGAATATTCTGGAAATCACTTTGCTGACAAAGGTCCATATAGTCAAAGCTGTGGTTTTTCCAGTAGTCATGTATGAATGTGAGAGCTGGACCATAAGGAAGGCTGAGTGCCAAAGAATCGATGCTGTGGTGCTGGAGAAGAACTGTGGTGCTAGAGAGCTCTTGAGAGTCCCTTGGTCAGCAAGGAGGTCAAACCAGTCAATCCTAAAGGAAATCAACCCTGAATATTCACTGGAAGGACTGATGCTGAAGCTAAAGCTCCAATACTTTGGCCACCTGGTGTGAAAAGTCCCTGATGCTGGGAAAGATTGAGAGCAGGAGGAGGAGGGGTGGACAGAGGATGAGATGGTTGGATGGCATCACTGACTCAGTGGACATGAGTTTGAGCAAGCTCTGGGAGATAGCAAAGGACAGGGAAGCCTGGTGTGCTGCAGTTCATGGGGTCACAAAGAGTCGGACACAACTTGTGACTGAACAACAGTAGTAATTCTGGAAATGGTACATAGGATGAATTGGACGGGGAGGAGCCAAGAGGTCAGGGTGGAGGTGAGGAGGCTGGTATTGCTGACCAGCTTCCCCCATTACCAGAGCACCGGAGAGGGGCTTGGTGGTGGCGGGAAGCTCCAGGGTTATACTTGTGTGTGAAGGGTGATTGGAGGAAGCAGTGGTTGGCCTTGATTCCATGATTTACTGGTTATAGATAGACTTTATCCTCTTTCCCAGAATGATTAGAAGTGGTATAGAGTGTTAAAATGACAGAAAACAGTATATCAAACAAATATGGATCATGACAGAGTATAAGCAACCAATAAATAGATGATCCCAGGCATCTGGGGTGGGTTAGTTACTGCAGCTGGTTTTTAAACTTCCTGGTGGTTTAGTTGTGAAGGGGGACCGTTGCCATTGAACCTTGATGTTTCTCTTTGTTTGGGGTATCCTTTTGAGATAGTCTGGAGGAAGAAACCAGTATTTTGGCTCAAATTTATTTAGATCCCCATATTGATACAAATGCACAGAATATATTTTAAAACAGGTTTACAGGTTTTATTTTGCCCAAATCTTATTAAAGATTTATAAATGCCCAAATCTTATTAAAATGGGCATTTCTTATATTGAGCCTCCTTGAAAAAATGGAGGCCCCTTTAAAAGTCTTTCCTCCTTGATGTCTGAGTGATGTCATTTCTGTTTTTAACCAAACCCTTTCTGAGGCTCAGCTCGTGCCCATGGAGCATGGCAGATCTTGGTTCTGGTTTCTTCCAGGGCCCCTCAGGGTTGTGGGGCTTATTATACTGGTGTGCAGATGTGTTTCAGTGACACATGTGTGGGCTGAATTCTGCAGAGACAAGGCTTACATTTTGGTTTGAAGAGACTGGAGCAAGGCTCAGAAAAGCCAAGAAAAAAAGTGACCGCATGTGACCAGTTGTCTGTCCGTCTCTACCATGGGCTGTGTCGGGGGACTTTTATCAGGCGAGAGTTACTGCCTCTCTGGGCAGAGACAGAGCCCTGATGGCTGGCTTGGGGTTTTGATGAAGAGGACTCTCTGTTTTTTTTTCCAGCTGTTAAAACCTGGTTCTGTCTTTTAATTGGTTTGTCTTTATAAATTATGTTTTCCTAGAATTGTTAACTGTTCTTCATCTGTACAGGGTCTTTTGCATTTAATGCAGTTGACTTGATTTAGAAACTGTAATTTTATTCTTTTGAATGCAGCAGTTTGAAGATTAGAAGGCATAAAGGACAAAGAGTGAACAATCCCCTCCAGTCCCTGCTGGTCACCCTGGTTTGGCTTGTCAGTGTCATCAGCTTCTTAATGCATCTTTCCAGGGATGGTCTAAGTGTGAGTGAGCAAGTATGAGCACACCTACACATGCACTGGTGCTCGACGGCGCAGTGACACAGCCCTTTATTTAACTGGCCCTTCCCAAACCCATGCACTGATAGTGACCTGTTGAATGAGAGCACCCATAGACTTTGAATGGCTGTCTGAAGGCAGTTCAGACAATGTTCTTTATGAGTATTTTTGAAGACCTTCATGAGTATTTTGCAGAGAGAAAGCCAATTAGGGGATCCCTAGCAATTTCCATCCCTGCACAGTGGGAGGACAACTAAACCTAAAAGAAACACAGGACCTGGGAGGAGCGACTGATTTGTGGAGACGGTCTGGCGTTCAGTTTTGGGCATGTGGAGACTAGAATAAGGACCAGATCTCTTACTTAGAAAGAAAGGTACTAGAGGCACGTGAGAGAGGAGAACTGGGTTATGGGTGTAGGGTTGCTTCTGATGCTGAACTCAGACACAGGAGTGGATAGAATAGCCCATGTTTACCCATTTACTTTAAGTCACATTCCTGGAAGGGTCAGAATAACAGTACTTAGCGATAGAGAATTAAGGTTCTCTTTTTACATTTGCTCTCTTTATTTTTTTTAGTTCCCTATCTACACTGTCAGAATGTTCAGCTCCTCTCTTTATTTCAGCACTCATTTCCTCTTAGTACCTTCATGTTTAGAGGTTACTATCAATCCTTATGAACCTGGTGGGCTATAGTCCATGGGGTCGAAAAGAGTCAGACACAGCTGAACTAAGCAGAGAGAGAGAGATCGAGCCTTATATTCATACCTTTCTAGTCATCTTGTGTGTCTGCAGCTCATTCTCCAGTTAGGAAGTCTTTGATGTCACAGCTGTTTTCATGATAATTCTAAGACATTATTTCCCCTGTTTCAGCTACTCTCTTTCTCTCACAAGTGCACAGTGGAGTTATCTACAAGTTATGTGACTTGTGATATCACAGCAGTTTAAATGCATTAGCAGACAGGTGAGTCTGGCTGTTTGGTATTCGGAGAGACCATAAAGAAATTTACAAAGATGAAAACAAGGCTACTCTTCTCTAAACTATTTTGGTTTACGAAGACAGTTATTTTTCCTAAAATATGTTGTTTATGTTAGCATATAGTGGGTTTGTTATTTGACTACATAAAACATTAAAAATTTTCTGTTTTAATTTATAAAAGGTAAATTATGTGGCTATCACCCATGCGTAAGCAAAGCTCCTTGGTCCCCTTTGAAAAGTGTCAGGAGTTGGAGATAAAAAACTTGAGGACCCTCATTCTAGCAGATTTTTTTAAGGAGAAGCTTCAGGGTTTTGCACAGACTGGTTCCAAATAGGAAAAGGAATACGTCAAGGCTGTATATTGTCTCCCTGCTTATTTAACTTATATGCAGAGTACATCATGAGAAACGCTGGAATGGAAGAAACACAAGCTGGAATCAAGATTGCCGGGAGAAATATCAATAACCTCAGATATGCTGATGACACCACCCTTATGGCAGAAAGTGAGGAGGAGCTAAAAAGCCTCTTGATGAAAGTGAAGGAGGAGAGTGAAAAAGTTGGCTTAAAGCTCAACATTCAGAAAACGAAGATCATGGCATCCGGTCCCATCACTTCATGGGAAATAGATGGGGAAACAGTGGAAACAGTGTCAGACTTTATTTTTTTGGGCTCCAAAATCACTGCAGATGGTGACTGCAGCCATGAAATTAAAAGACGCTTACTCCTTGGAAGAAAAGTTATGACCAACCTGGATAGTATATTCAAAAGCAGAGACATTACTTTGCTGACTAAGGTCTGCCTAGTCAAGGCTATGGTTTTTCCTGTGGTCATGTATGGATGTGAAAGTTGGACTGTGAAGAAAGCTGAGCGCCGAAGAATCGATGCTTTTGAACTGTGGTGTTGGAGAAGACTCTTGAGAGTCCCTTGGACTGCAAGGAGATCCAACCAGTCCATTCTGAAGATCAACCCTGGGATTTCTTTGGAAGGAATGATGCTAAAGCTGAAACTCCAGTACTTTGGCCACCTCCTGCGAAGAGTTGACTCATTGGAAAAGACTCTGATGCTGGGAGGGATTGGGGACGGGAGGAGAAGGGGATGACCGAGGATGAGATGGCTGGATGGCATCACGGACTCGATGGAGGTGAGTCTGAGTGAACTCCGGGAGTTGGTGATGGATAGGGAGGCCTGGCATGCTGCGATTCATGGGGTCGCAAAGAGTCGGACACGACTGAGCGACTGAACTGAACTGAACTGAAGCTTATTGGTACATTTATACTTAAATTGTTTGCTCTGTATGATGTCGTTGGCTCATATTTTCTTTCCTTGTTACTCTATCCTGCAAAAGAGTTGCTTTTGAAAACTGAAGACAATCCACTTTTCTTTCCCTTACATGTCTCTTTTTATGCTAAGACTCCCAAAGGATTTTTTTTCCTTCTGTACAGTTCACTAATTAGACTGTGTCTGAGAGTAGGTCCTTCTGGGCTCATGCTCTCAGGTACATAGTGTGCTCTTTCAGTGTGTATTTTCAAATATATATGCTTTTTAATTTGAGGAAAGTTTTCTTGTATATTGGCTTTCGATACTGGTTCCATTCCCTTGTTTTGCTTGTCTTCTTCAGGGACTCCTTTTCTCTGTATCTTAGAGCTTCCTTTGTCTACCTGCCATCATTTACTTTCTTTTGAATAATTTTCTTCTTCTAGAATTAGAAAAATCCTCATTTGGGACTTCCCTTATGGTCCAGTTGCTGATCCTCTGTGCTCCCAATGCAGGGGGCCCAGGTTCAGTCCCTGGTCTGGGATTGATCCCACATGCCATAACTAAGAGTTTGTATGCCTCAATGAAGATCCTGTATGCCGCATCTAAGACCTGATAAGGAAATAAATATTTAAAAAATTCCTATTTAACTTTTTTACATACCAAAGATTATCTGTTGTATTTTTTTAGTCTTGTGTTTCTTCCAGTTTAATAATCATTTCTTTCTTTATTTTTTTGAAGGTTGCACCTTTTTTTATTTATTATTTTTTTATTTTTTCGTTTTGGCATACATTGACATGAATCCATCATGGGTCTTTTCTTTAACGTACCTGAATTCTGTAATTTTATTTCTGGGTTCCCAATTCTGATTTATCTTCTTCTTTCTTGTCTTATGTCATTTCTCTACATTTTTTATCCCATTTTAGAAAAGAAGTGGGTTACACGTTTGATTTGTTCTTTAGATATGTCTTTCTGGCATGCTTTCCTTGTCTATAAAAAATGTTCTTCAGCTCCTTATTCACTTTTCCCCTGTAATAACTCTGTGTGCAGTTTGACCTTTATACTTCTTTGTTGTTCATGTGAATTTAGTTTTCCTGAACTTTTAGAAGGAGTCTTGGTTCAGAGTTGTTTTTCTGACTTCACAGAAAAGCCTGTTTTAGTATAGTGTTCAGAAACATGACTGGTTGCATTCTGAGATTTCTGGGCTCTGTTTCTGACTCTCGTTTTTAATTGAATCATCACTTTCCTTTGTACTGTTGCTTTTATCTTGCTCAATTTTGATCCCATTCCCAGCAGTTACTCTATCCTGGAAGGATGTCCCGGGGACCAGTTTTAGGAGTTCACAGGGACGAGAGTGCTCCAGTCTCGGAGTCCAGCAGTGGGCTCATGACTTACCTTGGGTTGGATTGGTCAATACCGTGCTCAGTTTCAGCTGCTATTCTCGTATCAGCCTGCCGGATTTTCCGGTGAATACCTGTTAGCTATTTTGGGTTCTTCTGACCTCACGTCTGTCAGGTGCCTCATCACTTTCCTCTGTTTTCTGCTGAGCAGCTGACAGCACCCCGGTACCATGCAGCTGGTGGTTCGTCCTCATCCACCTGTGCTTTAGTGTTTGTGGAATTTTTTCTCACCTAGTTGTGCTTGACATTTGTCATTTGATTGCAAAGGCTGTTTATGAGGTTTTTGTCTTGTTGTCTGTTGACTTTTTTTTTTTAAAGATAGTACTTAGGAAATTAAAAATATTTTGAGATAATTATAGATTTACATGCTGTTATAAGCATGTTATGGTTATATTCTATTATAGCATACAGAGAGAACCCATTTCTCTATTTTTATGTGGGGTTTTGGAAGAGTTAAAAACTATGCCTCTGTCACTGCCTCTGTCTTCATGGAATCCTCTCTTCATTGGTAATTTTAAAAAAATCCTTAAAATTGTTATTTAAAATTCATTTTACCGTTACATAACCAACCCCTCAAAACAATAGTGAATGGTTTAAAGATAGTAGCTTCCTTTCCTGTTGTATAAAAGAAGTCTGAGTGTTGCATTCCAGAGCTAGCTAGTATCACAGGTCCAAAGTCATCAGGGACATGGTTCTCTCTCTTGATGTTCGGTCACTCTCGGCACATCCTTTCCTGGCCAAGATAACTGCCTGAGCTCTAGTCATCACTTCTGTATTCCAGGCAGCAGGGAGAAGGGAGTGTAAAGAGACTTTCTAGAAGTTTCTGCCTACTTTAGATTGGCCTGAATTTAGTTCTGTGGCTACCGATAACTGCTAAGGATTCATGGAAATGATTTCTTTTAGCTGATTGCAGGGCCACCCTAAGTAAAACAGGGGTTCTTTTCCTAAGGAAGAATGGGAGAGTGAATACTGATGTAGGCAACTCAGAAACAAATGGAGTTTTCCTTCAATGAGCTTAAGCACAAGCTTACAGAGAATGAATAAATATGTTAGAAGTAAAAAGGACATTTTGAGTGCGATTTTAATCTTAACATCTTTTTCTTATTAAATTTATGCTGTTTTGCAAATTAAAACAATTCAGTGCTATGAATTGAACTTTCTGCACAAATCTCAGTATGCTGATGGAATCACAGTCAGCACAGATCTTTCATCTCTTGGGAGCAGTGGTGGGAGAGGGGAGATGGCTCCCCTTTCTGTCTTTCTTGCAGTACTTCCTAAGTCACTGTCTTTTAAGTGTGGTAACAGGCCGACTCCAGAGAACATCCAAGCTGTGATGACTGTGAATCTAGAGGGTTCCTTGGCTTCCTAACTTTGTCAATTTAGATTGGTAAGCATCCACATGGCCTCTAAAACGTAAGTACCATGGGGAGAAGTGTAGGGTGACTTTTCCATTTTCATACTGAAGCTGGAGTGTCCTCAGGATTTTTTTGCAGTTCCCTGATATACTGGAGTCAAAGGATTGGACAGAATCCAAGTCTTATGTTGGGTTGGGGGAAGTTGTGTTGGGCTCCCTCCTGTATGAAGTGTGACAAGCCACACGCGGTCTCTGGTGACAGTGAAGAGACTCGCCTTCTCATTGCCATCATGTGTGTGCTGGCTGCTGTGGATAATGCTGCTGTGAACATTGGTGTACATACATCACTTTAGGATCCTGCTTTCTACTGTTTGGTTATATATTCAGAAGTGTTGTTACTGGATCTTGCATGTGTGTGTGCTCGGTCATGTCTGACTCTTTGTGACCCCATGGACTGCAGCTTGCTGGGCTTCTCTGTCCATGGAATTTTCCAGGCAAGAATACTGGACGGGGTTGCCATTTCTTCCTCCATGGCATCTTCCCAACCCAGGGACTGAACCTGTGTCTCTTGCATCTCCTGCATTGGCAGGTGGATTCTTTACCACTGCGCCGCCTGGGAAACCCCTGCTGGATCATGTGGTACTTTTACTTTTAACTTCTTGAGGAAACACCATATTATTTTCCATTGTGGCTGCACCATTTNATCTTCCCAACCCAGGGACTGAACCTGTGTCTCTTGCATCTCCTGCATTGGCAGGTGGATTCTTTACCACTGCGCCGCCTGGGAAACCCCTGCTGGATCATGTGGTACTTTTACTTTTAACTTCTTGAGGAAACACCATATTATTTTCCATTGTGGCTGCACCATTTTGCATTCTCACCAACAAGTTTTGATTTCTCTATATTCTTGCCAACAATTGTTATTTTTGATTTTGGTTTGACAGCAGCAGCTCTAAGGGGTGTGAGGTGATATCTCATGGTGGTTTTGATTTGAAGTTTTACCGTTAAATTTTTGAATCCTTACTTTCTTATCTTCAAATGGAGAAATCCTAGGCTATTCTTTATATGTTGAATGGGCATTTGTTTTGCAGTCAGATTTCCACACGGTCCATGTGCTGCCACGTGGGCTGAAAGAAGCTTCCTCTGCGCTTCATGGAGTTGTGTGTTCAACTCTCGTAGTAAAACTGTTACCTCGTTATAGCTGTGCTCCGGAGCCATATGAGTTTTACAAAAAGAAAGTAAAATGGAATCACAGAGGCTAAAGTTAATTGCCTTTTAGTAAAATCTCTGGATGCACATGAGACATTTTTTTGTTTCTTATTTTACATTTGAAGAAGATCCTGTCATTGCTTGTTTCAAAATTACTTGCTGTTTTCCAAAAGGTTAAAAATTAAAATTCTGCTTAATTGGGAGAGGTGCTAAGTTTTGAATACTGAAATTACTCATATTAGAGCTGCATTGTAATAACTAAGGTCCTGCTAACATTTTAGCTGGTGTTGGGGTTGGGGAGGTTGTTCAGGCTCTTCAGCAGGAAGACTTTGGTCAGAAACACCCAGAATCTTCAAGAAAAAATTTGGCATCTTTTTTTCCTTAAGTAGACCACTTACTTTTAATAAAATAATATATCTTGGCTCTCAGTTTCTCCATTATTTCAGCTGTTTGTCATTTTCCCTTGTGCCTCGTCTTTCTTGCTCTTTCCCTTCCCTTATTCAGAACCTCAGGATTTTGAAATACCACCCTCCACTTCAGGTCATGCTTGTTTGCAAGCTGGTTTCAAGTCACACATGTTTGCAAGCAAGTTATTGACTGTTTCTCCCTTTAATCATTGCTTTTTAAAAAAATCTGTGGTAAAATATACCCCCATCAAATTAACCATCTTGGCCATTTTGTAAGTGCACAGTTCAGTGGTATTAAATTATTCACATTGTTGTGCAACCTTACCACCGTCCGTCCTCAGAATGAATCTCATCTTGCAAATCTGAAACCCCAGGCACATGAAACAGCAACTCTCCATTTCTTCCCCCCAAGTCCCTGGCAACCACCCTTATTCTTTCTGTCTCTATGAATTTGATGACTTTTAGGTTCCTCATAAAAGTGAAATCATACAAAGAGGAGATAGACATACTGTTCGTGCCCACTTCCCTTCTAAATGGGACGGAGAATTTTCTTTTTTTTTCAATCTGGTTGGTTGCTCTCTGCCTCCCCCAACCCTTGTTCTTTAGTGGAGACCCCCGAACCTTGCTATACAAAGTGTCGTCTCTAGACCGGCAGCATCAGTGCCACGTGGTTAGGACGCACCATCTCAGGCCCCACGCAGATCGCTGGGTGAATGGTGAGCACTTTCAAGGTGGAGACGTGCCTCTCAGGTTGATTTGAAGGGAGGCATCGGTGAGACCCAGGCCTGTAGGCTGGGGAAGCAACAGGCATGGGGAGTAGTCTTCTCACCCAGCCTGTCCACAGAGATGAGAACAGCCCCAGCCCTGGAACAGTGGGGATGACTGGGGGCGGGGGGGCAGTGGAGGGCTCACCCATGTGACCAGGAAGTGGGTGCCTACAGCCATCTCCGTTGAGATGGAGGCCTTCTTTTTTCTCCTTGGACAGCGGAGGAGAGGACCTGGCTTAGAAGCAGATGGTCAGAGAAGAAAAGGGGATGTGTGGACGTTTTAGGGAGGAAAGCCTGGGAGAGGGTGGGGGCCACAGGCTTCTGTTTCTATGTCTCAATTGTGAAGGTTGCAGTCTGGCTGGCCTCTTGTTCCGGCAGGACCACTGGTTGACTCTTCATCCCAGACGTCAGCCACTGAGTACTGGTTACAGGAAAGAAACCTTTCAGATAATGTGATGCATGGTCTTTCTCACCTGCCAGGAACATCTGAAGGAGGAGCAGGCAGGTGACTTCAAGAAAGCAGGGGCCCAGAATCTGGATGCCAGGTTCCTGCCCATTGCCTACTGCTGTGTGGCTTTGGCTGAGTCATTGTCTCTCTCTGATCCCCGGTTTCCTAGTCTGTAAAATGAGCGCAGCTGCATCCCGTGCTCTCTGGGCTTTTGTGAGGATCAGATGTGACCAGGGAGATGAAAAGGCTGGAAGCCTGTGAGCTTTTTGCTTCCTCTGGCCTCGAGTTTCACGGATGAGGCCTCTGTGCAGGAAACCTCACCGGGGTTCACCACCGGTCGGCGACAGTTGGCCCAACCAACCTGAATGCCCATTGTGCCAGTTTATTGGTTTAGAAACACGTTAGCCACCTAGGAGACAATTTCGGCAGGGATGTGGCTGGCTCCTCTCCTCACAGGTCTGCGGGCTGAAGGCTGGAGTGCAGACAGGTGTGAGGGGGAGGTTCGTCGGCTGTGTGACTCACGTATTTGATGGTGTCAGGTGGGGGAGCCCAGTGTGACCCACCTGTCTCACAGGGACTGGAGGCTGTGGGTCAGGACAGGTTTCCCTCAGCGCTGCTACCAGCGGGATTGTGAAGATTTTTACACTACCATCTCACACATTTAGGTACATGTGTGCAACTTTTTATGAGTTTATTGAGATGTAAATCAAACATACCTTAAAACTCCCCTTCCTTTAGAGGGGAGTTTCCTTTAGAAAGCATTCAGAATTCTCCCTGGCTTTACTGTGTGTTCACAGACTTGTACAACCATCAGTTCAGTTCAGTTCAGTCACTCAGTTGTGTCTGACTCTTTGTGACCCCATGAATCGCAGCACACCAGGCCTCCCTGTCCATCACCAACTCCCGGAGTTCACTCAGACTCACGTCCATCGAGTCCGTGATGCCATCCAGCCATCTCATCCTCGGTCGTCCCNGAGAGTTGGACTGTAAAGGAAGCTGAGCACCAAAGAATTGATGCTTTTGAACTGTGGTGTTGGAGAAGACTCCTGAGATTCCCTTGCACTGCAAGGAGATCCAATCAGTCCATCCTAAAGGAGATTAGTCCTAAATATTCATTGGAAGGACTGATACTGAAGTTGAAACTCCAATAATTTGGCCACCTGATGCAAAGAACCAAGTCATTGGAAAAGACCCTGATGCTGGGAAAAATTGAAGGCAGAAGGAGAAGGGGAAGATAAAGCATGAGATGGTTGAATAACGTCAACAAATCAATGGACATGAGTTTGAGTAAACTGGTTTTGGTGATGGAGAGGGCAGCCTTGCGACCTGCACTCCATGGGGTCGCAAAATGTCATGGGGTTGCAAAAGGTTGGAAACTACTTATCTACTGATCTGAACTGAATTGAACCTTTCTAGTTTACTTGTCAACAAATCAATGGACATGAGTTTGAGTAAACTGGTTTTGGTGATGGAGAGGGCAGCCTTGCGACCTGCACTCCATGGGGTCGCAAAATGTCATGGGGTTGCAAAAGGTTGGAAACTACTTATCTACTGATCTGAACTGAATTGAACCTTTCTAGTTTACTTTATGGAGAAGGCAATGGCAGCCCACTCCAGTACTCTTGCCTGGAAAATCCCATGGATGGAGGAGCCTGGTAGGGTGTAGTCCATGGGGTCACGAAGAGTCAACAATGACTAAGCAACTTCACTTTCACTTTTCACTCTCATGCATTGGAGAAGGCAATGGCAACTCACTCCAGTACTCTTGCCTGGAGAATCCCAGTGATGGGGGAACCTGGTGGGTTGCCATCTATAGGGTTGCAGAGTCAGACACGACTTAAGTGACTTTAGCAGTAGTAGCAGCAGCAGCAGTTTACTTTATTGGGTGAGCTGAAAGATCTGCCAAGTTGAATAAGGTTTAGTGATACTTTGCAAGAATATGGTAGTTTGGTTACCAGAAGCATAAATCAGTTATGAAGTGTGTTGGTATTTTTTTCTGTTAAAGACTTTTAAATGCTTTTTTTCCTTTTACACTTACACTAACTTTGGATGTAGTTCAATAAAATGAGAGTACCATGGGAAGCCCTGAGGCAAGCTGAGTAGGACAGTCCTCAGNATATGGTACTTTGGTTACCAGAAACATAAATCAGTTATGAAGTGTGTTGGTATTTTTTTCTGTTAAAGACTTTTAAATGCTTTTTTTCCTTTTACACTTACACTAACTTTGGATGTAGTTCAATAAAATGAGAGTACTGTGGGAAGCCCTGAGGCAAGCTGAGTAGGACAGTCCTCAGGATTGACTTGGTCCATTGTTTCTGTGTTATATTTTTAGGCAAGAATGATTATGGTTTGAATCTATGTAACTGTAATTGTTATTACAGTTTCAATCTTAGGATTGTCTTAATTTTATGACAGTTATCAATGTTTTCCACTTTTTTTTGTTTTGTTTTCCCACTTTTTAATTGTTGAGATTGATATGTCTAAAAGATATAATTTATCTTTGATTAAAATGTAAGTGCTATGATTAATATAATGCAATATCATATATTAAATTTTATTTTAATTAGTATTTCCTTTTCAAACTTTATCATCAGCTTCTAAATTAAGTATAACTTTAGATTCACCTTTCAAGCAAGAGTTAATTAGGTGGTTACTTTGTGAAGCTCAACACCCTGAGTTGTCAAGATGAGTAACATGTCTTCCTGCTCTAAAAGAGTGCATGGATTCAGGAAGAAAGCACTCATTTTATAGAGCACATGAGATCTACCACTTATTTTGCTCTGAATTAATAAAAGCATGAAATATCCCAAAATTTTTAATATTAAAATTGGATGTGTACATTAGATGAGTCAGAAAAGTTAAGTGCTGACAGTCTGATATAAGAATAAAGAAGAATTTTTTTTGGTTGACTACAGTGAATTGTGATATTTTATTTCTTTATAGAATAACTATCTACTATNTCTCACATCCATACATGACCACAGGAAAAACCATAGCCTTGACTAGACGGATCTTAGTCGGCAAAGTAATGTCTCTGCTTTCCACTACCTAATTCCAGAACTTTTTCATTAACTCTCTAGAGAAACATTGTACCCAACAGCAGTTACTCTCCAAGAAGCTCCGTTACTCTCCATTCCTCTCTCCACGTCCTTGGCAACCAGTAATCTTCTTGTCTCTAAGATTTGCCTCTTCTGGAAATTTCAGATGTGTGTGTGCTCAGTTGCTCAGTCATGTCTGACTCTTGTGATCCCATAGACTGTAGCCTGCCAGGCTCCTCTGTCTGTGGTATTCTCCACGCAAGAATATTGGAGTGGGTTGCTGTTTCCTTCTCCAGGAGATCTTCCTGACCCAGGGATCAAACCCCCGTCTCCTGCATCTCTTACACTGCTGGCAGATTCTGTATTCCTGGGCCACCTGGGAAGTTTGGAAATTTCGTATAAATGGAGGCATGTGATATGTGCCCTTTGTGTCTGGTTTCTTCTATTTAGCATAGTGTTTTCAGGCCTTGTGGCTTCTCTTGCGGCTCAGATGGTAAAGAGTGTGCTTGCAATGCAGGAGACCCGGGTTCGATCCCTGGGTGGGGAAGATCCCCTGGAGAAGGAAATGGCAACCCACTCCAGTACTCTTGCCTGGAAAATCCCATGGATGGAGGAGCCTGGCAGGCTACAGTCCATGGGGTTGCAAAGAGTCGGACATGACTGAGCGACTTCACTTTCACTTTTCAAGCTTCATCTTCGCTGTAGCATGGATCAGTACTTAATTCCTTTGTGTAGATGAACACTGTTCCGTTATACGGACTCAGCACATTTTGCTTGTCTGTTTCTCATCTGATGGACATCTGAGTTGTTTCCACCTTTTTAGCTATTAGGACTAATGCTATTGTGAATATTCATGTACACTGTTTAGGTGAACATACATGAGTTTTTCAGTTCTCTTGCATATTTACATTCTTTTAACGTTCATTAAAAAATCTGTTGGTTTCTTTACGTGGGACTCTTTTACACATGGTGCTTTTGAGGTTGCGATTGATCATTTTAGCCCTGAGAAGCGGAGAAGATGACATGGAGCAGGGGCCTCTGGGGCAGGCACAGGGTAGGAGAGAAGAACTGAGTTGGCAGGCTTGGCCTTTTTAGTTTTTCAAAGCAGAAAACCTGTCTGAGCTCCAGAGGCGAGAAAGCCAGCCGTCTTTTGCTCTTCCTTTCATCATGGCAGCCAGGAGGCCTTCCTGAGTAAAGATCCGCAAACTGTGATGACTGCAGAGGACCTGAGTGCTCCTCTTGATCAATATCCAGGTATCCCGGTCAGTATCTCGATGTGCATGTGAAAGTACCCCAGGGAGGAAGGCTGACTTGTCCACGGTCTTGCAGTTGGCAACCAGCAGGGCCTGGACTAGAGTCCGCTCTTCTGTGACTTTGATCTGTCATCTTTCCCTGACATTCACAGCCTCTCCTTTGAGGTGGCACTATCAGAGCCCTTTGAAGCTCGGTCCTTTTTGTCTGAAAGGGAAATGGCTTTGTGCATAGTGGAATTTCATCTCTCTCTGAATTTTAAGGCCTTAACAAATATGTTCCACTTCTCAGAGTATCTAAACTAGAACCACAGTGAGCTTTCATCAGCTGGAGAAAACCCACCGTTTACACACGGCAGCCTCTTTTGTTTCACATCTGCCAAGAGGCGCGTTGGCCAGGCTTGAAGCTGTGGCCAACGGTGACGCAAGTCAGAAACTCCAGCTGGCCAGGGGGTAGGAAAGTTCTCCTTGGTTAGACTTTGCTAAGTCATGACAATAAAGTGAAAAATCTGTGAGCAGAGTTTGTGGGGAAGGGGCTGTGGGGTGTGGGGTGCAGGTTCCTGGGCTCCTCAGGAACTGCTGGGTGATACTCTCCAAGCCCAGAGCTGGAGTGGGCCCCGGGGCCCCTGGAAAGCTCTGGGCAGGTGGAGGGGGTCGGGAGCTGTCTCCGGGGCTTCTGTCTTCCTGTCTCCTCTGGAGGCTGGCCAGGGCAGCGTTGTCCTCCACAGCCTCCCTGCAGCTCTCCCTTTGGAAAGAGACTGGCTGAATAGGTCGGACATTGCTGCAGGTGACAGGTACCCCAAGGCATGCCTGTGTAGAAAGGATTGTGATTCATTGACAACCCCCCGATTCTCTTCCTGCCTTAGAAAAGGATGTCTCAGGGGACTTCCCAGGCGGTCCATCTTCCAACGCAGGGGCTGCAGGTTCCATCAAGGAGGTGAGATCCCATATGTCTTAGGCCCAAAACCCAGAATGTAACAAACAGAAGGAAGAGCATCACAAATTCAATAAAGACTTTAAAAATGGCCCACATCAAAAAAGAAAAAAAAAAAAAGGATGTCTCAGATCATCTCCAAGGTGAGTACGACGTCCTCCTTTGGTGCTGCCTACTGAGTTTGGAACGTTAGAAACCCACACGTGTGCCAGGGCATTTTTACAGATTCATGCTCTCACAGTGGAATTTATCATTCAGGGGATCTTACCATTCATCTTTATAATAAAAGTTACACTCCAGAGTTTTCACACTTAGTTATTACAAAAAACACTGGGGAGTTTAGTGAAAAACACAAACTAAAATGTCATATTAGCAAAATACAGATTTCTTTTTTTTTTAATTCAACAAAAGAATTTTTTCCTTATTCTTTATTTTTGTTATTTTTTTAATGCCTAAACATTTTGTACTGGGGTATGGCAATCCACTCCAGTACTCTTGGCTGGAAAATCCCATGGATGGAGGAGCCTGGTGGGCTGCAGTCCATGGGGTCGCTAAGAGTCAGACATTTCTGAGCAACTTCACTTTCACTTTTCCCTTTCATGCATTGGAGAAGGAAATGGCAACCCACCCCAGTGTTCTTGCCTGGAGGATCCCAGGGTCGGGGGAGCCTGGTGGGCTGCTGTCCATGGGGTTGCACAGAGGCAGACACGACTGAAGCGACTTAGCAGCAGCATAGCCGATAATGTCGTGGTAGTTTTAGGTGAACAGCAAAGGGACTTAGCAATACATATACATGTATCCATTCTCCCCCAAAGCCCCTCCCATCCAGGCTGGCACATAGCATTGAACAGAGTTCCCTGTGCTAGACAGTAGGTCCTTGTTGGTTATCCATTTTAAATATAGCAGTGTCTACATGTCTACCCCGAAATCCCTAACTGTCCCTTCCCCCGGCAACCGTGAGTTCATTCTCTAAGTCTGTGAGTCTCTTTCTGTAACAAGCTACAGATTTCATTAGAGTAATTTACTCTGTGAATTGTTCCAGAATTTTCCTAGCAACTGTCAGCCAAAGACACTTCAATTTCCCATAGGAACAGTGGTTACTGGATTGGGATGCCTGAGCAATTTCTAAACAGAAATAGTGTCTGAACCGCTCTGCAGCCCAGTGGGGTTTGACTTTCTGGGGGTGAGGCCTAGGCAGCGTGTCCTCTAAAATTTTCCCCAGGTGATTCTCAAGGGTGCTCACTCACACCCCAGAGCTCTCGGGGTTACTGTAGCTGAGCCCTTGCTCTGCGTTCCACCTGCATGAAGTGCTCGGCTTGTGGATCACATTTCTGCCTCATTAGCAGGGAGGTTTCATCATCCTCTCCATGCAGAGGCAGCTTCCCAGGTAAGTAGCTTCAGGGCCCCTACCTCCAGGCTGCCTCTGGAAAGTCTGGGCAGTGCCGGCCCCCATCCTGGGCCTCCCCCACCTCCTGAGCTGTCTTGCCTCCTACAGAGCCCTCTGGAGAGCAGCCCCTACTCAGGCAGGTGCTAAGGGTTGTCTGCCGAGGGGGTTGGTGACACACCTCCTGGAACACAGGCAGCAGCTCCAGGGCTGGCGTTGGTCCGTGGCCCTGGCCTCTTGCTGCTCTGTGACCTCATTTAACCCCTCCAGGTCTCCACTTCCTCGTCTATGAGAGATCGTAGTACTTGCCTTATAGGGTGGCTGGGAGAATTAAATGAGACAGATGCATGAAGACTTGGCAAGGCAGCTGATGCAGCAAAAGGTCGAGGGTTGTGTATCATGTGGCCCTCCCCCGACCTGGCCCCAGATGCCTGCAGGGCAATTTCTCAGCCTTCAGTGTGCTTTTGCAGCACCTGGGCATGTGGATTTGGTAGATCTGGGCAGGGCCTGAGATCCTACTTCTCCACCAGGTTTCTAGGTGAGGCCAAGACCTGAGTCGTCAGCTCCTGGGATTCTTATGCACCTGTCGCAGTGGCTAGGAGGGTGCCGATGGTGCAACCCCAGGGCGAGCTGAGTCCTTACCCGTTCACAGTGCTGTCCTGCCTATTCTCAGAGCTGAGGGCACCATCCCTGCCATTCTAATCGTGTTGCTATCAGTGCTTCTAGCTTTTGTGTAGAATTGCTTCAGTCCTTCCAGTTACTAATCATTCAGTTCATTTCAGTTGCTCAGTTGTGTCCAACTCTTTGCGACCCCATGGACTGCAGCATGCCAGGCTTCCCTGTCCATCACCAACTCCCGGAGCTTACTCAGACTCTTGTCCATTGAGTCGGTGATGCCATCCAACCATCTCATCCTCTGTCGTCCCCTTCTCCTCCCGCCTCCTCCCACCTTCAGTCTTTCCCAGCATCAGGGTCTTTTCCAGTGAGTCAGTTCTTTGCATCAGGTGGCCAAAGTATTGGAGCTTCAGCTTCAGCATCAGTATTTCCAATGAATATTCAGGACCGATTTCCTTTAGGATGGACTGGTTGGATCTCCTTGCAGTCCAAGGGACTCACAAGAGTCTTCTCCAACACCGCAGTTCGAAAGTGTCAGTTCTTCAGCGCTCAGCTTTCTTTATGGTCCAACTCTCAAATCCATAGATGACTACTGGAAAAACCATAGCTTTGACCAGATGGACTATTTGTGTCAAAATAATGTCTCTGCTTTTGAATATGCTGTCTAGGTTGGTCATAACTTTTCTTCCAAGGAGTAAGCGTCTTTTAATTTTGTGGCTCCAGTCACCATCTGCAGTGATTTTGGAGTCCAAGAAAATAAAATCTCCCACTGTTTCCACTGTTTCCCCATCTATTTGCCATGAAGTGATGGGACCGGATGCCATGATCTTAGTTTTCTGAATGTTTAAGAAAACTAATCACTACATATAAGGAATTACATGTTAATACTGTGATGTCAAATTAATGCACTGTTGAATGATGATGCATTGATGTGCTGTTTAATTTTCCTGCTTTTATGAAGTCATTGCTGTTTATTTCCCTTCTCCAGGGAATCTTTCCGACCCAGGGATAGAACCTAGGTCTCCTGCATTGTAGGTGGATTCTTCACCATCCGAGCCACCAGGGAAGCCCTGTTTTATTAACATATCAGATTCCAGCAAGTAGATCAGGAAATGAACATGGTGTTGGAAGTTCAGGGTTTAATTCCTGGTGCTGCCATTTACTAGCTCGTACCCCAGCCCTTTATGTGTGCATCTGTGAAATGGGTCAAATAGTGCCCACAGAACTGGGTTGTTAAATGGCAATGATCTGGAGGCTCAGATTCCACCATTTTGTCTAGTTATATTTTAAGGCAAAAAGTCTTAATTTGCAGAAGAATTTAGTTCAAAAATCAAAACATGTTTTTAAAGCTCTTGAGATGTTCCTCGCTCTTGCCCTCTCTGCTTTGGTGGTAGTGGTTGGAGGGGGTTGTTATGCTAGGAGCAAAATTGATAGCATGAAATACAGTGACTGCAGGATACAATTTAAATTGTAAAGTTTGATTCATTTTGCCTACATTATTTGAATGTGTGACATCTTTTGAATAAATAAAATGCAGGTAAAAATAAGATAAAACCCCAAGAGGAATAAAGCTCAGGACCAGTATCTCTAGAACTCAGGAGGAGCAAAGAATACATCTGCATAAGGTTCCCAAGGAGCCAGCTGTGAGGACATTTTTAGATGGCTGTGAATGTGTCAAAATATGGAACAGATGTGCTTCCTGTCTGCATGGAAGAGTAACTCCTGCTTGTGGCTGTAAGGTTCATGATGCTGGGAACTGCATAATAATTATTTTCCCTCTTCTCCCTCTTTGTTGGTTAAATGAAGCGAGGCAGTTTCTATTTAAAACACGGTGCTGTGTGTCTTATTTGCCTGTGGGCTCCAGAAGTTGAAGCAGCTGTGCAGGGGTCTGCACAGCATTGCTAACTAAGCGCATAGGAGGTTCTTGCAGATTTCAGGAGTGGGGACTTTGATCAGCACTAAGTTATACTGTGAGATTCCCTGGTGGCTCAGTGGTAAAGAATCTGCCTGTCAATGTAGGAGACATGGGTTTGATCTCTGAATCAGAAAGATTCCCTGGAGAAGGAAATGGCAACCCACTCCAGTATTCGTGTCTGGAGAATTCCATGGACAGAGAAACCTGGTAGGCTACAGTCTATGGGGTTGCAAAGAGTTGGACATGACTTAGGGACTAAACAACAAGTTCGTATTGTGGCCTCCCGTCTGGTTTTTAAAGCAAGGTGGCACCTGCATTTAGAGGCAATGGGAGGTGAGTGCTGGCTTCCATGGAGCGTTCATGGGCTGGCGCTGGGTCCCATGTCTGCTGTACATGGCAGTTAGCAGCACCCCCACTGTACATGGACGTACTGACTTACGTTCTGGGTACATGGCATGCCCCCAAAATGTGGATTTAGGCTCTCAGAAGGACAGCTCATTTTGAGAGCTAAATATTACACCTTTGCAAGCGTTTCCTTTCGGAGAGTCTCTCTGTTGTGCTTGAAAACACAGGTTTGGACACATGTGGGGATGAGAATGGTGGGACCTTCTGACATAGCATTAGGAGTGGGTGGTGGTAAGAGAAGGATTCGGATTCGTCTTACACCTGACACTGCGAGGAGGGATGGTCTAATTAGCAAACTCTGTTTTTGAAAGTTGTCTCCCATCTAGTCTGCCAGTCCTTCTCACTATGGAATGAATGAGTTTGATCTGATTGCCTTTTACCTGAAATCAGCTGCCCACTGGGACTGAGTGCTCTTAGTTTTGGAGTGTTATTAGGGACTTTTGGAGTTCATAATGCATATTCTGACTGGTAGCTCAAGAGTCAGAATAGCTTATAAATCACTTCCCTGAGTTCATAAAGGGGAAGGGCTGTTGGAGGAGGTTGTATGTTAATGGTGGTCCCCGATGGGCCCTCAGGGGGTGTGATCAGACCGCCCTCGGGTTCTCATGCTGGTTTGTCACATCACCCACACATCCCCCCACCCCATCCACTTGTAAACACATAAACATCCCTGCTGAGGGATGAGGTCACGTATGAGTCCAGGGCTTTGCACATAGAGCCCTCAGGGGCACTGATCTGAGTGAAATGTGTGGTCTGACTGCATCACATATAAGGATGCTCTGCCGTCCTCTGCTTTCGCTGCCCCTCTCTATGTACCCTTCGTCTTCTCTTCCCAGGAATGTCCTTGTCCCTATTCCCTGATCGTGCGGGAGCATGGTCCAGAGTCACCCATGGAGGTTTTTAAAAATTTATTTATATTTGACTGTGCTGAGTCTTCACTGCTGCGTGGGCTTTTCTCTAATTGCAGCAAGCGGGAGCTACTCTCTAGTTGGGGTGCGCAGGCTTCTGACTGCAGTGACTTCTCTTGTGGAGGAGCTTGGGCTCTGGGGCGATGGGCTTCTGTACTTGTGGTGCATAGGCTTAGTTGCTCCTCGGCATGTAGGATCTTCCCAGGTCAGGGAGGGATCCAGTGTCTCTTGCATTGGCAGGTGGATTGTTTACCACTGAGCCACCAGGAAAGCCCTTTGGAGGTTTTTGCAAAAGCAGATGGAGGCAGACCCAAGCTGCTTTTGTAAGGCTTTCTGGGTGATTCCAGTGTTCAGCCAGATTAAGAATTGGTACTTAACAGAGTCTCCTTTTGCTCCAAGTCACCACTAGTTCATTGATCCTCCCCAGTTTGCATTCCCTCACGAGTGTTCTCCCTGTTGTCTGAGCTCATGAGCGATAATGATGTGTTAGTAGTAACAGCCCTGATGCTCTAGTCGCACATCGGGACTGTGTTAGGAGCCTCACACTCATTATTTCAGTCTAATTCAAGTCTAACGGGTTTGCAAAAAAGGTGTTGTCATCTTCATCTTACAGGTAAGAAAATTGAGGCTCAAAAAGGTTCATGGACTGCTAAAGTCAGACGCAGGTTTTAAGTGGGAGAGCAAGAATATGAATTGAGGTCTACCGGAATCCAAAGCCACGTCCTCTCCATAAGTCAGGTTTCATCACTAAACTCTGCTTTGAGCTTTGCAGACACCCGACACTAATTCATATCCAATGAAGAGTAGGAGTCAGAGTGTGGACTCCGCAGGCAGATGGCCTGGATTTGAATCCTGGCTCTGCTGCTTGTTGGCTGGGAGCTTGAACATCCTACTTACCTTCTGTCCCTCAGCATCCTCATCTGTGAAATGGTGAGAATAATAGTACTTTCCTTGTCGGGTTGTTGTGTGCTGAGTGGAGGCTGGTATGTGATCCATGATTGTCAAACGTTTTTTCAAAATTGAAGGGTAGTTGATTTACAATGTTGTGTCTGTTTCAAGTGTATAGCAAAGTCCAGCAAAGTGAACGTTATGCATACATATATATCCACCCTTTTTAACGATTCTTTTCATTACAGATGATTACAAGGTAATTGAGTATAGCTTCCTGTGCTATACAGTTGGTCCTTGTTTATTTTATATATAGTAGTGTGTATCTGTTAATCCCAAACTCCTAATTTACCCCTTTGGTATAAATTTACTCCCTTCCCCTTTGGTAACCTGAGTCTATGAGTCTATTTCTGTTTTGTAAATAATTCATTTGTGTCATTTTTTTTTTTAGATTCCACATTTAAGTGCTATCATGCGATATTTGTCTCTCTCTGACTTCACTTAGGTCAAATATATATATTTTAAGTAGCACAGTCCTTTCTTTATATATCTTATGAGGGAAGCAGATGTCAGGTGGGTGAGGATGAGGCCTCGGCTGCTCACGTTCCTGTGGAGAGGGGCCCCTGCAACCCCAAGGACCGCCTTTTGTAGAGCCCCTGAGGGTTACCCTTCTCCAGGGTAATTCTCTGTCCTGTCCATTTACTGACCTTTAAAATTAATGACAGCAAATTTACTTGTTTATTATTATGGTCAGCTGTGGTGGTTCAGTCACTCAGTCACGTCCGACCCTCTGTAACCTCATGGACTGTAGCCCCCCAGGTTCCTCTGTCCATGTGGTTTCCTAGGCAAGAATCCTGGAGTGGGTTGCCATTTCCTTCTCCAATGGTCAGCAGCGGAGCAAAAGCAAAAGCTGAATGGTGTGCAGAAGTTGGGCCATATACATGCGGAATCTTAAAGATGGTCCTGGTCACTAAGGAGAATGACCGCCTCAGCCTGGTGATACACTGTCTCTATTGACAGGATGGGCAGGGCATGCCCTGCGGGTGGTCCTGTCGGCCCAAAGAAGGGTGTCTGAGAAAGAGCGAGCCTCATGCTTCTGGGTGAGAGTGGTGTGGGCAGGGCTCACAGGTGTTACAGGGCAGTTGAGAGTTGCTGAGAACGAGGAGTGAAGGGCATGGAGGGCACTGGGGAAGGGAAGCTCTGTTGGCACCGAGTGGGTAGATGCCTTCCAGAGACTTCTTGGCAGACAGGGGCCTCATCAGGGAGTGATCGGAGCTCAAGAACAGCACACGTTGGCTCATACCCGGGACATCGTGCCAGTAGGTACCTGAAGCGAGGGTTGGATTGCCAGGGATGAACACCAACACGGCCAAGGAGTTGTCAGGAAGGAGCCAAGGGTAGAGATATAGGGATCTGGCCAGGGCTGGGGCTGTCTATCATGAGGAAGACGGAAGCCGTCTAGAGCCCAGGAGCCAAGCCCACAGTGTGTAGTGGATTGTGTCTTTGGGGAAGCAGACCTCATGATCCTGCTGTTAAAGGGACTCACTAATGGGGGCTGTCTAAGTAAAGAGACTCAGGCAAGGGGTCACAAGGCGGGTAAGTTGACCCGGTCATTGTTATTGCTGGGAGGGGCTCCTGGGACTCTGCTCACTGCGCCTGCTGGGTAGCCAGGCCAGAGATGCAGTGGCTGAGTCCAGGGACACAGCAGTTAAAAGCAGGGGCTTGGTCCAGTGCTTCTTACAGAGCTGAGCCTTGCTGCCTGGAGAACTCCTTCCTTTCCTGGGAGAAGACACTGGGACTGGCATCCTCCAGCGACCGTGGGGAACCTTGGGAGGAGCTCTTCCTTGAGTGTGGCTGAGGGGTCAGCTCACCTGCTCTAGCCCCTGGTTTCCAGGGTGCAGACGAATGAAGTCTGAAGCATGCAGGCTTGACATCGTAGACAGGATGACATCATCCTAGACTGATGACACCAGGAGAGACTACAAAACTCTTATCCGCCTCATTGGCATCACGCCTGCTCCCCTCCTTCCACCCTGGTTGGCCCCAGTTGTCTTGCCCTCTTCAAAGCAGAGCTTGCTCATCCAGCGGACCTTCTTCATTTCATCTGTCTTTCTGGGTGCCCCCACATATGTGTTCCCAGGGCCCCCTGTGAGTTATCCTGGACTTGCCTTCTCTTCTCTTGGGCTCCGTGCTCCTTGACCTTGTCTCTCATCTTTGTGCACTTGGTGCCAAGCAGTGTGTCCATTTCAGGGCCCAGGATGCAGTAGGTGCTCAATAAATTGTTGAGCAAGTGACTGATTAAAGATGTTGTAGTTCGTAGTCAGTCTCCAGCAAGTTCTATACAGACTTCTGGCTGCTAGGAAAAAAACCAAAGCTTGGGTATTTGTCCCAGAGCTCTGCTGGTGCGGCGAGCTGGGTCTGCTCCAACAGCTGTGGAGGCAGCCTGAGAAAGAGGCATTGCTCTTCCACTCTGAGTGGAAGTGACTTGGTGGTGGATTGTCCTACTCGCACTCAAACTTCAAAGCAAAATGTCCTCTCTGCCCAGAAGGCTTTTGTCAGTTCCACTCATTATTGATGGAGAAAGCAGTCAGAGCAGCAGTGCTTGTGAGAAAGGGCTTGATCAGAGGGAAGGGACGTTACCCAGGAGCCCCACCCGCACCTCGGCCACAGTGCTATGAGGCTACCTAAGTATAGCCTCTTACATCCCCTTTTTTTTTTTTTAAGAAGAAAAGAAAAAAGAGAGGCTTAATGAACAGTAACCCACATACTACACAATTCACTCAGAGTATGCGATTCAGTAGTCATATTAGCGTGACAGATTGTGCAACCACAATTTTAGGACATTTCATCACCCTAAAAAGAAACTTCCTATCCATTAGCAGTCCCCGTTCATGCCCCACTCACCTCCCCAGTCCTGGCAACCTCTCACCTCCTTTCTGTCTCAATTGATTTGCCTGTTCTAGTGACTTCATTATAAATAGAGTCATACGTACATAGAGTATGTAGTCTTTTGTATCTGGCTTCTCTCACGTAGCATAATGCTTTCAGAGTTTACTCAGCACTTCATTCCTTGCTGTGGCTGAGTAATTTTCCACTGTATAGATATACTATTAATACATCTTGTTTGTTCATCAGCTGATGGACATTTGAGCTGTTTTGATTTTTCGGCCCTTACGAATAATGCTGCTATGAACATTCGTGTGCAGGTTTTGTGTGGTCATGTGTTTTCACTTCTCTTGGTTATATATATCTAGATGGGAATTATTAGATCATGTGATAAGTCCATGTTGAACATTTTAAGAAACTGTGAAACTGTTTTCTGAAGCAGCTGTATCATTTTACATTCCCATCAGGAATGTATGAGGGTTTCAGTTTTTCCACATTCTTGTTAACATTTGTTATTGTCTGTCTCTGATTATTGTCATTTTAGTGGGTGATTTTGATTAGTATTTCCCTTATGGTTAATCATGCTGGCATCTCTTTAAGTGCTTATCGGACATTATTGTTTTTGAAGAAAAGTTTTTCAAATCCTTGGCCATTAAAGAATTGGTTATTTTGCTTTTTAATTCTTATGTTGTAAGAATTCTTTGTATATCCTGGATATAAGTCCTTTATCAGATATGATTTACAAGTATTTTCTCCCTCTCTGTGGATTACCTTTTCACTTTCTTGATATTGTGCATTTAAGTACAACTTTTCATATTTGATGACATCCAATTTACTTTGTTTTTCCCCCAGTGATTTTGGTATCATGTGTAAGATTTCATTGCCTAACTCAAACTCATAAAGGTTTATGTCTAGGCTTTCCTCTTAGAAGAAAACCTACCTCTACCTCTGATGTTTAGTCTTTGATCCATTTTTGAGTTAGTCTTTGTACAATATATGGTGTGAGGCAGGGGTTCTGCTTAACTTATCGGTATCTAGTTACAGCACCGTTTGTTGAAGAATGTCCTCATACATTTTTTTGAATGTCAATACTTTGCTTTATTTATTTTTGATCGGAGGATAATTGCTTTAGAATATTGTAGTAGTTTCTGCTCTACAACAATATGAATCAGTCACATGTATACATATATCCCTCCCTGTTGACCCTCCCTTCTACCGTCCCCCCACCGTCCCACCCCTGTAGGACATTACAGAGCACCAAGCTGAGCTCCCTGTGTTACACAGCAGCTTCCCACTAGCTACCTGTTTCACACCTGGTAGTGTATATATATGTATATATGTCGATGTTATGCTCACACACTTTTCATGAATTAATTAATGTTTTAAATTTCACTTTGAAAAGTGCTTTTGATAGCATGGGATCTGTTATAAAGGAAGTTATTAAAATAAATCATTAAACTTGTATGCAGGTCAGGAAGCAGCAGTTAGAATTGGACATAGAACAATTGACTGATTCAGAATTGGGGAAGAAGTATGACAAGGCTGTATATTGTCACCCTGCTTATTTAACTTACATGTAGAGTACATCATGTGAAATGCCAGGCTGGATGAATCACAAGCTGGAATCATAATTATTGCGAGAAATATCAACAGCCTCAGATATACAAGCGATATTACTCTAAGGGCAGAAAGTGAAGGGGAACAAAAGAGCTTCTTGATAAAGGTGAAAGAAGAGAGTGAAAAAGTTGGCTTAAAACTCACCATTCAAAAAATTAAGATCATGGCATCCAGTCCCATCACCTCATGGGAAATAGATGGAAAAAAAGTGAAAACAGTGACAGAATTTATTTTCTTGGGCTCCAAAATCACTGCAGATGATGACTGTCCAGGCATAAAATTAAAAGATGCTCGTTTCTTGGAAGGAAAGCTATGGCATACCTAGACAGCATATTAAAAAGCTGAGACGTCACTTTGCAACAAAGGTCTGTCTAGTCAAAGCTATGGTTTTTCCAGTATGTATGGATATGAGAGTTGGGCCATAAAGAAGGTGGAGCACTGATAAATTGATGCTTTTGAACTCTGGTGTTGGAGAAGACTCTTGAGAGTCTCTTGGACTGCAAGGAGATCAAACCAGTCAGTCCTAAAGGAAATCAACCCTGAATATTAATCGGAATGACTGATGCTGAATTTTCAATACTTTGGCCACCTGATGCAAAGAGTCTACTCNCTCTTGAGAGTCTCTTGGACTGCAAGGAGATCAAACCAGTCAGTCCTAAAGGAAATCAACCCTGAATATTAATCGGAATGACTGATGCTGAATTTTCAATACTTTGGCCACCTGATGCAAAGAGTCTACTCATTGGAAAAGACTCTGATGCTAGGAAGAATTGAAGGCAAAAGATGAAGGAGAGTGCAGAGGATGAGATGGTTAGATAGAATAACCGATTCAATGGCCATGAGTTTGAGCAAACTCTAGGAGATAGTGGAAGACAGAGGAACCTGGCATGCTGCTCTCTATGGGGTCACAAGAGTCAGACATGACTTAGCAACTGAACAACAACAACTCATCAAAGGGTAACATTTACTTAATATTATGTGATTCTGAGTGAGGGAATCAATTGATTTCATATTTCTTTATATTTGAAAGTAAGCTGAAGGATATGTAGTCATAGAATTCTAGTTCTTAAAGCACACCAGGGTCTTGCCTCCTTGTTCTTATCTTTCAGTGTTTTTCATTTTATTTACTATTTGTTTCTTGTATTTACTTTTTTTGTTTAGTTTTTTTATGGTATGATATAGAGTACCTACAATTAAAATGTTTGGAGCATAAAATAGAGCAGTTACCCCTGTGGATTTATCTTCATAATGTGGGCTGAGTGGCCCTGTAGAATGCTACAGGTGTTAGTTTTTAGGAGGAGAAATGAACTACGATTTTGGTTCCTTTTCTCAAAATGAGAATACTCTTATTTCAGTGCTATTTGGTACTCTTGTGCCTCTGATTCTAAAACACGACCCCCATATTGGGCCTGGGAGGTTGGCCTGCTTGCTGACTCTTTCCCTTTGAGTAGCCCCTGCTCCATTGGCCTCTCCGCTTCACCCCCATCCACACACTCTTAAAACAGAGACCGCCCTGATGGTCCATCTGCAGGGTGACGAATGGATCACTGGAGCTGTGGAGAAGGATTTGAGCCCTTTGTATAAAGCGTGCTCTGGGCTTGCCTAATTATAACCAAGACAGTCCTGCCAACCCCACCCCCCAACTTCATGTGGGCGGCAAGGGGGTATTGTTAATAGTTCTCAGAGCCACTGCCTTAGGGGGGATGGTTGGAGAGGGGACAGAAAAGCTGTTCAAACCCAGCGCCCTTTCTTTAGCACTTTCAGAACAGCTGTGATGAGGAACTCTGTACAAGGGCTTTTGTGTGTGTGTTCACACACTCATTTGAAGAGCAGTGCAAGATGAAGCTACTTACCAAGGAAAGAAAAACTAGTTCTAGTATTTAAAATTAAACCCAAATTTGTAGAAATATGGATCAATCTAAGGGGAAAGGATGATACCATTCTTAGAAAAAGAAACAGAAATGTTGCTTAAGGGCACATAATTTAAACTCAGGGTGATTGATGGATGACAAAGAGGAAAATCAGATGTATTCTTAAATAGCTGGGAAAGGTTTTGATATGTCTTAGAAGATTATCTTGACATTTGCCCCATGTAAAAGTCAGTGTAATTCTGGAGCGGTGTTGTCCAGGTGAATTTATTCCTGCTAAAGCAAAACTTAAGATAGAAGAATTTTCTTCTAAAATACTTTTTGAAAGTCAGAATACCTTTTGCTGCAGTCATTTCAGACTTTCCGTTTTGTTTAGGAAAAAAGAAATCATTATTGTGTAACATTAAGATAAACGGATAAATTTATGTGATTATGTAATTCTTCCTCACTTTACATCAAGACTGATCAACAGAAAAATAATAGAACTCTTTATCACCCAAACTGTGATTTAATAGAAAAACCTGTAATCACTTTTTAAAATCCAGATGCATATCAGAAGTGTCTTGAAATTTTTTGAAAAATACAAATGCCCAGGTATTGCTTTTTTTTTCCTCCAGAGCTCCAGATATGTTTCTAATGAGCAGTCATGTTTAAAAATATCTGGACTATATGATGATCTTTTACTTTTATCTAGTTTGTTTCACTTTTTATGTTTCATATTTAATGCTCCCATTTCATTTAGTTTATATTTTCCAGTTTCTCCATCTCTTTTTTTCTGATGTGCTTTCTCAAGCCTTTATCAAGCATAGCAGAAAAGCTTTTGGGTTTATATATATATATATATACTATAGATCTATAGTATATATACTCTATAATCTGTCTCTTATACACATCTAGATGTGTATAAGAGACAGGGGAACTATAGTCAATATCTTGTAATAACCTATAATGGAAAATAATTTCAAAAATGATATATGTGTATATGTATAACTGAGTTACCTTGTTGTACCTGAAACATTGTAAGTCATCTATACTTCAATAAAATATATATATATATTAGGGGAAAAAGTATTGGTGAGGTTCAAAAGTTTGTGAAAAGAGTATAAAGAGTGAATATGTAAAAAAGAATGATACGAACATTCTCTCATCTGCTTGGTGGCACATCTCCTTGGAATATGCGTCCCAGACACGTCGCTGGTGAGGAGTCCCTGGAGCCTGCCTGGCCCACTGTGTTCCGTGGGCGCATGGTGAGCCTCGTTCAGTGAGGGACACGATGGAGGAGCCCACGACGGGCAGGGCCAGAGCCAGAGGCCTGCACCTCTCCTGGAAACAGTCACAGAACTCAGACACTCTAATTTTCAGCAGTCTTCATCAGAAGCGTGAGCTCAGAGCCCTGGGAGACCGGGGCCTCTCCAGAAGCTTCCTTCACGTCTCCCGTAATGAAACCAGTAGGAAGCGCGGCACGTTCTGCCTGGAGCCCTCGGAACATGGCTCCAGGTGCTCCATGGACTGTGCTCTGAGGCCAGGCCTGCTGACCAGACCCTCGAACCCTTGCGGGGCAGGCCTGAGATGACCAGGGCTGCTTTCCTTGTGGATGGCAAGTTGCTTGTGGACTCAAGATTGACGGTCCCACACCAGCCCTTCTTTTGTCAGGCGTCGCCACACCCGTAGCATTGGGTGGCTAGATTTATATATTTTATCCATGGCCAAAATACATGCTTCCTTCTCCAGAACTCACCACATCCTACATATAATTAAATTTTTTTGCTGTGGTAAAATACATAGAACATAAAATTTACCATTTTAACCATTTGAAGTGTACAATTCAGAAGCATTAGTTGCATTCAGATTTTTGGACCACCACCATTGCTATTTGCAAGGCTTTTTCATCTTTCCAAATAGAAACTCTGTTAACCATTAAGCAGTACCTTCCCATCCCCACATCTCTCCAGCCCTTGGAGACTCTGATCTTCTATTTGGTCTCTATGAACTTGCCTGTATCATTTTAAGATTTAATTTTTTTTTTTTTAATTTATTTTCCTTTTGGCTGTGCCGGGTTTTCATTGCTGTGTGCGGGCTTTCTCTGCTTGCGGCGAGTGGGGTCTACTTTTTGTTGCAGTGTGCAGGCTTCTCATCGTGGTGTCTTCTCATGTTGCAGAGCCCGGGTTCTAGGCACATGAGCTTCAACAGTTGCAGCATGTTGGCTCAGTAGTTGTAGCTTGTGGGCTCTAGAGCCACGGACTCAATATTTGTGGTGCACAGGCTTAGTTGCTCTGTGGCATGTGGGATCCTCCGGACTAGGAATCGAACCAGCTTCCCTTGCATTGCAAGGGAGATTCTTAACAATTGACCCACCAGGGAAGCCCAAGATTTATTAAAAAAAAAAAAATTTAAAACTGTTTTAGAAGCAAAGTTTACAGAAGATTTCAAAGTTTCGATAGAGTACTTCTGGTTTTACAATTTTCAGCAGAGCACATTGAAACCAACAGGTCCCCCTTGCACGTAGTTGCTGGGAGAGGTGAACAGAACATGGCAGGAGGGTGACCAAGTCCTTGAGGCGCTTTTGTAGATCATACACGGGAGTAGCTGCATGGAGGTCCACGGTCACAGCAGCCGCACGTGGCGGCCTTCATGAGTGAGTCATTCCTGTTTGAAGACCAACAGGTTACTTTTCACTGAGAATTGGCATCAGAGTTTTTTTACTAGTGGAGATTGTAAACTGCATCCTTTTGACCTCAAAATGCCCGTCTCTTTCTGCTGCTCTCTTCTGTCTTCTGGAGAGTGCAAAGGACTCTTTGTAAGGGAAGATCATGCATGACTAAACATCGTTATATTTAGCAGAGTGAGTTTCAGAGCTGTAGGGAGCAGCAGTACTAAGGAGGGCTAAGGACACCCTGGGACAGTGTGAGGGGAGCCCCTCCTGACCTGAAGCCGCCAAGCGCTCGTGCACCGTGTCATCTCCTCCCCAATCCCTGGTGCCCACCGTGTGCTGGACGAAGGGGAGGAGCCAGGGCCCCAGCTGGCTGCCTGTGATGATAACAGTGAGGGTAACGGTGCAGCCCCTTCCACACCCCGACTCCTTGGGCACATTCTATGGGATGGGCCTGGGTGGGGGTTTTCGAGCGTTCTCTTGAACTTGTGCAGCCCCCCAGAGAGGTGGGTTTAGCATGGGAAGAGGGAAGCTCCCAGAGGTCAAGTTGCAGCTTTCAGGGTAGCACTTGACTAGTGGTCGTAGCACGGCTTCCAGGGCCGTGTTAGGGGACAGCCTGATCCCTGGCCAGTGCAGTCCCACCCTGAGCTGTGGAGTGGGTGGGGCGGGGTGCCCACTCCCAGGCCACTCCTTTGGGCAAGACACAGACACCTGAGTAGCCAAGGGACCTGGCCATCCGGAGAGAGGGTGGGGGCTCAGGGAGCAGGGACTGCAGGGGAGGGGTGTTGGGGGGGTCTCCATCTCTGGGCCTCCTGGCTGGGGGACTGTCACAGGGTTTCAGGGAGATGCATGGCCTCTGCTGAGTGCACCTTTGTCATTATGATCAGCCCAGGTGGGGGTGGGGACAGGTCCCCATGACCAGAGCAGTCAGAGAAAAGGGTCGACTCTTGAAATTGTGTGTTAGTATTCGTTCACTTTGCACAGAGGAAAGGCCCCCACGTGGCTCTTGCTCATGCTTACTTTGCGGTTGACCCTTGAACAACTCGGGGGTTAGGGGTGGCAGTCCTTTGCTTCGTCAAAAACTTGAGTATAACTTACAGTCAGTCCTCTGTATCCTTGGTTCCTTTGTGTCCAAGATGGTTCTGCCTCAGTGGATTCAACCCACTGTGGATTGTGTACTGCTGTAGGATTTACTTTTGGCAAAAGTCTACATATAAGTGGACCTTCACAGTTCAAACCTGTGAAGTTCAAGGGGCAGTTGTATTTCTCTCAGCTTTATGACCTTATTCCTAGTTCACGACACGTCAGCAAAATCAAGTCAGGAGGGAAAAGTGAGGCTCCTTTGATACACGTGCTTAACAGCTAACGTGAAGGGTAGCATGAGAATCAGCATGAGAATTCAGCGAGTGAAAGGGGAAGAAGAGATTAAGATGAAGAAAGGTTGAGCTTTACACATCTTGGTGTGCAAGGATGTATTCAAACATTGTTAAAACTAAACCATTCAGTCTAAGGACAAACGGTTCCTTTTAAGGGCTTCATTTCATTTGCACTGTTTTATCCAGGCAATAAATATTTAATTGGTTGATGTTTCAAAAGTTTACCAGGCTGCGGTAGATCTATATTTAGCATAAGCCTGAGTAACCTTGTAAGTCATTTCCAATAGGATTAAAATGATCAGCATGCTTCCTAAGTCCTAAAAGAAATGCATAGCTCTGGGGCACATTCAGTTGTATGTTCTTAATTTCAGATGGGTGTTCATGTTCCACCAGCAAGTTTTTCTAAGACTGCCTATAAGGCTGGTCTCTTTCTTTCCCTGGGGATGTCTCAACGTCCCCACAGGAGAAGGAGAGAAGGATCTGGTCTCTTTGAAGTTTGATCCAACCAGACGATCATCAGGGAATCTCTTTGCCTTCTATGTTGTTTTACTTGTGAATCAGCTGGAAATAAATTTGCTTTTCAAACAGATCTCAAACACATAAATATCTGAGTGTCATAGATAAAGGTGTCATTTCGTAGTAAAGTAAATTAAAAGTAAAGTGGCTCAGTCATGTCCAACTCTTTGCAACCCCTTGGACTATAGCTCACCAGGCTCCTCTGTCCATGGGATTTTCCAGGCAAGAATACTGGAGTGGGTAACCATTCTCTTCTCCAGATCTTCCCTACCCAGGGATTGAACCCGGGTCTCCCGCATTGTAGGTAGATGCTTTACCCTCTGAGCCACCAGGGAAGTGACATAACCACCTGTCATTCCTCTGAAATATGAAAAGGTGGGTTGGACATCACTTAGGAAGTGTAACAAGTCCTTGGCTTCTGTCCTGAGCATCCTTATCTACATCACTGTTCACCTGACGCAGGTGACCGAGTGAGCCATAATCTGCTCATTACGACAGCCTCCTTCCAAAACTGTCTGGTTAATAACATTTGTTTTGTTTGATCAGTAATTTCTACATGTTAAGAACATATATTTTTTATTTGTCAAGTTGTTCCCATGAGCCCTATCTCTCCATTCTGGTTGCTACTGCCATGATTTGGGGTTCTCGACATCTTTCTTTTGGAGATTGTGGCCCCCTCCCTGGAATCCCTCTCCTCCACTGGGATTCTCTGCCAGCCCTTCATGCATTCTGCAGGGTGATGTCCCCGAAATGCAGACCTGACCAGAACATTCTGCTGCTTAAAGCCTTTCCAGGCCTTTCCTTGCCTTCAGGCCATTTCTGTGCCCCAGACACAGGAGCTCGTCCTTCTGCCAGCCAGGGCCCTCTCTCCCCTCCTCTGTCTCCTGTACTGCCTGGGTTTCTCACTGCTGTCAAGAAGCACTTCAGAACGGAAGAGGTCTACTTCTTTAATTCTATTTCAGTTTTCCCCTGTTGGGTGAGAGATACTAGAGGAACCAGAATATATATACACATGCCTTTATCTCATGAGATTATATACCTTACAAACCTCTTTCCTTAACCATGGGCTTTGTCTTTTACTGCTGTTGTGTATATTTCTGAGCCAGCAAGGGATTGTCAAGAGAGGAAGAAGACAAATATGAAATGTGCAGTGACATTTCCTCCCCAGAAATTTGGAAAAATATAAAGTCACTCAGCAGATGAGCTGCCTTAGAGAAGATTATAATGTTGGCCTTATCATCTTTTACCAACATGCCACTTCCCTGACATTCATCTAATCAATTACTATTAACTGTCTTGGAAAATTTTTTTTTGTTTACACAGAGTTTTAAGAAAATGAACAATTGCCACCAAATTGAAGAAAGTTAGGCCAAAAAATGTTACACTTAATAAAAAGAGATTGGACATTTTAACACATATAATTCTATGTATTATAAGATGCAATCACATTCTTTGGTTTTTCTGCAAAAAACGAGACTTGTTGGTTTTCACCTCAGCAATTCACTGACACGTTGGAGGTTGGTTGCCATTTGGAATTTGGAAATGCTGCACCTTCAATCCATTTAGACAAATGTCCCCATTTCTGATTAGGCTCAGAGTGGTGGGAGCTTTCCCAGAATTGAGATGTTCACAGCAGCTCCACATTTTCATGGATTCTGGAAAGGGATTTCACAGAGATTAGCTTTCAGAATGTTTGTCTAAGTCCAAGTAAAAGAATTTTGGGGTAGAAAGATTGAATAGAGTGCTTTATCCTCTGTTGCAGGTTTTCTTTTCTTTTCTTTAGAAAGCAGCCCTGTTGCTTTTGTAACAACAATTTAAAAATATTCCACCTGAGTTTGGATGCTTTGTACTTGAGAACTAGATGGTTTGGGGTTTGGGAGTATTACCATGGACCCGAGTTGACAGAGAGTTTAGGTTTATGAAGAAAAAAGCGTTTGGGGAAGGCATGTGACATGTTTACTTTTGCTTCCTGGCTCTTAAGGGGTGACACGACTCAGACCCCCTTGTCAGAACCCACATGCTCTTCCTCAGTGGGAATTTGTGATAAAGAGGCCTGAAACAGCGGAGGGAATTCTCAGCGTCAGAGGGAGAAGGAGGGTAGGAAAGTGTGGGACTGGAAGAAGAACTGATAATGTTAAAATTACGGTTTCTTCATTATAAAATAGGTCTGGCCATAAACATATTAAATTCTTGCCAGTATCCAGTCAAAGGAAAATGTTGTGAAATAGCCCTGCATGCAGTAAAGGGACTTTTAAAACAATCATCATCTGTCTTCTCTGTAGTCAGCCAATCATCATCTGTCTTCTCTGTAGTCAGCTGGACTTTGGAACCTGGCTCCTGGGCTGTGCACTCGACAGGGGCTCGTACTTTCTCCTCTGTGGTTCTGGCTGTGCTCTATCGTTGACTGACTCCCCTTCAGTTCAAGTGGAGGCCTCCTGGGCAGCTGGTGGCCAGGGCAGCTGTGGTGGCCCGAGTCAAGTGCGCCCCTCCCATGGATGCGGCTCCCAATTTAGCTGTGGGGTTTGCGCATAGCATGCCACAGCCCAGCAATCTGAGCTCTTGCTTTCTGTTTAAAAAGGCAGATGCTTCACACATGTTTGCCCGAATTGACATAAACCATGGAAGGAAAGAATGCCGGCACTCCTTCGTTACCCCATAGCAGCTCGCCACTTTTAATTTTGTCAGTTTCCTGTAAGAGCACACGCTGAAGGCAAAGCACCACTTGTGATCCTGCTGGGGTGGGAGTCTCGCTGTTATAAGTGCCTGAGTGATGGGTGGACGGGGCATCTGTAAGCAGCCAGGGGGTGAGTCTGATGGACCTCAGGGGTGGGAGCACTTCCTTGGGCCTGAGTTGTCGCAGGTGGCCAGGGAGGAACACAGCTGAGGGGGGGAGGGTCCCTTCTGTCTGGTCTTTCTTTCCATACCAAGAAGGGCAGACGCTTGAATCACAGAATTCGCCTGCCAGGGGAGGGTTTGCTCTGGAGCACAGACTACTGGGAAGGCCTAAAAATAAGACCGAGAAAGTGTTTGCCCCTTTTCCTGAAGACGACGTTGGCCTACATGCCTTGGGAGGCATCGGACAGCTCCCGACTGGCTCCTGTGTCAATTTACACTCAGTTCTCTCTTCGTCTCTTCCAGGCTCAGCTCTGCCCGAGGCTGATCCTGTAGAGGCTGGGAAGGGAGGATGGGGCCCTGGACTTTCCTCACAGTGGTGCTGGGTTTACTCTGATGTGACTGCACCCCCTCGGTCCTCCATGGCAGTGCCAGACCCATGTCAGCCCTGAATTAACTGATGGTGGGCACTTGAAAGCCAACAGGCCACATTTTGGGGGTGTCCTTGGCCATCAAGCACAATCAGGGGTCATGCAGACTGAATGTTACCTCGGATTGCATCTCCTGCTTACCACCTGGACAGGTTGCCCCCCTCCCCAGTGTGATTGCACACTTGTCAGTGCCCCTCTGCCCGCCCCAGGTAGAGACCAGTACCTGTGTACCCCCCCGCCTCCCCCCACTCCAGAAGGGCATTCCGGAGGGATCTAGAGTGAGCTTGGAAGCGGATTCATTAAATAAACAAGCTGTTTATTTAAGTGAGTCTGTTAAATAATACAAGTTTTACCTGTGAGCGNTGCACACTTGTCAGTGCCCCTCTGCCCGCCCCAGGTAGAGACCAGTACCTGTGTACCCCCCCGCCTCCCCCCACTCCAGAAGGGCATTCCGGAGGGATCTAGAGTGAGCTTGGAAGCGGATTCATTAAATAAACAAGCTGTTTATTTAAGTGAGTCTGTTAAATAATACAAGTTTTACCTGTGAGCGCAGGACTGGTTTTATAATAAGACTTTAGCTAACCACAGTTAGAATTTGGTGTTAAACATTCTCACCCCCACACTTAGGGTTTTTTAAACACAGTGTTGGCCTAAAAGTAAGAACCAGCTTCTGGGAACGGGCCAGGCAGGAACCCTAGAATTTGGCTAGTGTCCTTTAGCTTATCTGTGATTAGCTAAGATGCTTGATAAATTCTTTTCCCGTTCCAGCAGCTTTATGACCGTTGGGGTCTGGCTGTCTGGTGTGGCAGTTCAGGACAGTACGTAGTTGGCGTGGTGTAAATAGTAAGTGGGGACATGTCTTGCCAGCCTGTCGTTTCAGCTGATGACTTCAGTGGTGCTGGAGTCTTGATGTTTATCACTGTCTCTTTCACCCCTACCCTTGTCTTACCCAGAAGACAAATGGTGAGGTTAAATACAGCCGTGACTGAGCCACGGCTCAGCCCAAGCCCAGGAGTGGCATGAGGAGAGGCAGAGTCACTGTCACTGGTTCTGGTGGAACCAGCATGCAAGCCTTGCAGCGGCCTCAGTTTTCACTAAAGTTTAATTTGGAACCAGCATGCAAGCCCTGCAGCGGCCTCAGTTTTCACTAAAGTTTATTATTTATTTATTTATTGAGCTTTTTGAGCTTCCATTTTACTTTATTTTACTTTACACTACTCTATTGGTTTTGGCATACATTGACATGAATCTGCCACGGGTGTACACGAACTCCCAAACATGAACCCCCCTCCCACCTCCCACCCCACATCATCCCTCCGGATCATCCCCATACACCAGCCCCAAACATCCTGCATCCTGCATTGAACATAGACTGGCGATTCATTTCTTATATGATAGTATACATATTTCAATGCTATTCTCCCAAATCATCCCACCTTCTCCCTCTCCCTCTCCCTCAGAGTCCAAAAGTCCGCTCTACACATCTGTGTCTCTTTTGCTGTCTTGCATACAGGGTCCTCATTACCATCTTTCTAAATTCCATATATATGTGTTAGTATACTGTATTGGTGTTTAATAGCTTATTCTCTGGCAATCATCTAATAAAGCACTTATTAGAACTTATTCTGGCAGTCATCTAATAAAGTATTCTTTAGCATGTTTCAAAAACGAAAATAATTTTTAAAAATGAAAGTACAGATTGTTTGATTTGCCAAGTGACATTCACGTGTGAAGATAATTGAACTAAATTATAATTGAACTAAATCTAAGTTTTTTTGCTTAGGTAACAAAAGTGAGATGCTTTTGAATTACAAATAATGTGGAAAATTCTTCAAGAGATGGGAATATCAGACCACCTGACCTGCCTCTTGAGAAACCCATATGCAGGTCAGGAAGCAACAGTTAGAACTGGACATGGAACAACAGACTGGTTCCAAATAAGAAAAGGAGTACGTCAAGGCTGTATGTTGTCACCCTACTTATTTAACTTATATGCAGAGTACATCATGAGAAACGCCGGGCTGGAAGAAACACAAGCTGGAATCAAGATTGCCGGGAGAAATATCAATAACCTCAGATATGCAGATGACACCACCCTTATGG
>SJYX01015277.1:151960-194328 GCA_006410675.1 Oreotragus oreotragus | reverse complement strand
GAAGAAGCACAAGCTGGAATCAAGATTGCCGGGAGAAATATCAATAACCTCAGATATGCAGATGACACCACCCTTATGGCAGAAAGTGAAGAGGAACTAAAGAGCCTCTTGATGAAAGTGAAAGAGGAGAGTGAAAAAGTTGGCTTAAAGCTCAACATTCAGAAAACTAAGATCATAGCATCCAGTCCCATCACTGCGTGGCAAATAGATGGGGAAACAGTGTCAGACTTTATTTTTCTGGGCTCCAAAATCACTGCAGATGGTGACTGCAGCCATGAAATTAAAAGACACTTACTCCTTGGAAGGAAAGTCGTGACCAACCTAGACAGCATATTCAAAAGCAGAGACATTACTTTGCCAACAAAGGTCTGTCTAGTCACAGCTATAGTTTTTCCAGTGGCCATGTATGGATATGAGAGTTGGACTATAAAGAAAGCTGAGTGC
Source organism: Oreotragus oreotragus (assembly GCA_006410675.1). Classification (NCBI taxonomy): domain Eukaryota; kingdom Metazoa; phylum Chordata; class Mammalia; order Artiodactyla; family Bovidae; genus Oreotragus; species Oreotragus oreotragus. Next base: position 193,884 of record SJYX01015277.1, on the reverse strand, counting down.
TGAAGAATTGATGCTTTTGAACTGTGGTGATGGAGAAGACTCTTGAGAGTCCCTTGGACTGCAAGGAAATCCAACCAGTCCATTCTAAAGGAGATCAGTCCTGGATGTTCATTGGAAGGACTGATGTTGAAGCTGAAACTCCAATACTTTGGCCACCTGATGTGAAGAGCTGACTCATTGGAAAAGACCCTGATGCTGGGAAAGATTAACGGCAGGAGGAGAAGGGGACGACAGAGGATGAGATGGTTCAATGGTGTCACTGACTTGATGGACATGGGTTTGTGTGGACTCCAGGAATTGGTGATCGACAGGGAAGCCTGGTGTGCTGTGGTTCATGGGGTCTCAAAGAGTCGGACATGACTGAGTGACTGAACTGAACTGAATAATGATCAGTGCTGAGCATCTTTTCATGTGTCTGTTAGCCATCTGTATGTCTTCTTTGGAGAATTGTCTGTTTAGGTCTTTTCTCCACTGTTTAATTGGGTTCTTTGTTTTGCTGGTATTGAGTTGTATGAGCTGCTTGTATATTTTGGAAATTAATCCTTTGTCAATTGTTTCATTTGCTATTATTTTCTCCCATTCTGAGGGTTGTCTTTTCACCTTGCTTATAGTTTCCTTTGCTGTGCAAAAGCTTTTAAATTTAATCAGGTCCCATTTGTTTACTTTTGTTCTTATTTCCGTTACTCTAGGAGGTCTGTCATAGAGGATCTTGCTTTGATTTATGTCATCAAGTGTTCTGCCTATGTTTTCCTCTAAGAGTTTTATAGTTTCTGGTCTTACATTTAGGTCTTTAATCCATTTTGAGTTTATCTTTGTTTATGGTGTTAAGACGTTTCCTAATTTCATTCTTTTGCATGTAACTGTCCAGTTTCCCAGCACCATTTATTGAAGAGGCTGTCTTTGCCCCCTTGTATATTCTTGACTCCTTTGTCAAAAATAAGGTACCCATAGGTGCATGGGTTTATTTCAGGGCTTTCTGTCTTGTGCCATTGGTCTATATTTCTGTTTTTGTGCCAGTACCATACTGTCTTGATGACTGTAGCTTTGTAGCATAATCTGAAGTCTGGAAGGTTGATTCCTCCAGCTCCATTCTTCTTTCTCAAGACAGCTTTGGCAATTTGGAATCCCTTTGACAGTGCCCAGTGAAAGACCATTCACCACCACCACCCAGCCCATGATTCAGAAATGTTCTGGAGCAGCTCAGGAATAGCTCTTTATGCCTTTTGACTTGTCAAATAGGAGAGGAACAATGCTTGAATTGTGTGGTCCCTGTGGGCAGAATTGTGGCAGGTGTGATGGGGGTGCTGGTTGGATTCTCCATAAAGGATTTGGAGCTGCCCAGCCTGTGGCCAGCAGCCTCACCAGGCAGTGAGTAGTAGCCTTTCCCTGAGCCCGTCAATAGAGGCTGGAGGACAGCTGAACAGGATGCTGGAGAGAGGATGCACACAGGACAGAGCCCCAGGCTGAAGGGCTGGCAGCTTCCCTGCACCAGCACTGAACCCCCACCCCCGGCTCATCTATTGGGACACACTTGAAACTTCTGTGGGCTGCCACACTTGGCCAAGTGCAAGCCAACTTGTAGGAGGGAAATGTGAGCATAGCCAGTTTATTACGTTATTTCTGCTCGTTGAGCTATTTAAATCAAATTTTCTTTATTTTTGTCTAATCTTTGTTCAGTTGTGCAGTGGGGAATGTTCTTTCTCTGTTGGATAGCTGATTGCATTTTGAGTAGATTCCATCACATCCCAGGAAACTTTGCTAATCCAAAGTGCAGTGTGGTCCAGTTTAAAATTGGATTCTCACATAAGATCCAGAGCCTTCCCCCTTCAGTCACTGTGCAGCTGTGGCAATGGATGCCGAGGTGGGGAGGGGCTTATCTGCCCCCTCCTTTGTCATCTCTCCACCTCCAAGCCCCCTCTCACCCCCCACCCCCTGCCCCGGCTTCTGGGTCTCTCACTTCTTGGTGTGTCGGGTCAAAGAAGAGGGAGACAAAAGGGACTTGTGTAACTGGCCATGTTAGTCCTTTTGCTGTTGGCTGAACAACCGGCCATGGGGGTTTCCTTGGTGGCTCAGGGGTAAAGAATCCACCTGCATTGCAGGAGACATGGGTCAGGAAGATTTCCTGGAGAAGGGAATGGCAACTCCACTCGACTATTCTTTCCTGGAGAAGTCCATGGACAGAGGAACCTGGTGGGCTGCAGCCCACAGGATTGCATAAGAGTCAGACAGAGCTTATGCACAACAACAACAATGGCTGTGCATGGAGATGTCCGAGCGACAACCGCAGCAGGCTTACCACTTGTTGGGGCTGGTTCTAAGGGGGCTGCATTCAGTAACTCACTTAATACTCACAGCAACCTCTTGAATTAGGTCTATTATTATTCCCAAATTATAAATGAGGAAACTCAGGCATGGGGCACAGAAACATACCCAAGGTCAAGTAGGAGGTGAGCCCAGGTGGTCCTGGTGACAAATAGCCTTGTCTCTCATGGGTCTGAGTGAGTTCTTAGGAGGGCCTGTTAGGGGCACCCTGATATTAGAGTTTCAGAGCACAGCTTCCTTCTTCTACCCACTTCAATTCCTCTCCTCTGAAGGACACCCCCAAAGGGNAGAGACAGCCCCCCACCCCCTGCCCCGGCTTCTGGGTCTCTCACTTCTTGGTGTGTCGGGTCAAAGAAGAGGGAGACAAAAGGGACTTGTGTAACTGGCCATGTTAGTCCTTTTGCTGTTGGCTGAACAACCGGCCATGGGGGTTTCCTTGGTGGCTCAGGGGTAAAGAATCCACCTGCATTGCAGGAGACATGGGTCAGGAAGATTTCCTGGAGAAGGGAATGGCAACTCCACTCGACTATTCTTTCCTGGAGAAGTCCATGGACAGAGGAACCTGGTGGGCTGCAGCCCACAGGATTGCATAAGAGTCAGACAGAGCTTATGCACAACAACAACAATGGCTGTGCATGGAGATGTCCGAGCGACAACCGCAGCAGGCTTACCACTTGTTGGGGCTGGTTCTAAGGGGGCTGCATTCAGTAACTCACTTAATACTCACAGCAACCTCTTGAATTAGGTCTATTATTATTCCCAAATTATAAATGAGGAAACTCAGGCATGGGGCACAGAAACATACCCAAGGTCAAGTAGGAGGTGAGCCCAGGTGGTCCTGGTGACAAATAGCCTTGTCTCTCATGGGTCTGAGTGAGTTCTTAGGAGGGCCTGTTAGGGGCACCCTGATATTAGAGTTTCAGAGCACAGCTTCCTTCTTCTACCCACTTCAATTCCTCTCCTCTGAAGGACACCCCCAAAGGGGACATTTGGGTGGTTAATTGTAGCTGTTATTCCCATGGCCCATAGTAGTGCATTTTAGCTAGGCATGTAATAAACACCATGTTGCCTGCCTCCCTTCCATTAGCTGTGATCATGGGCTGGGTGCTGGCCAATGAAATGTGACCAGAAATATCAAAGGCAACTTCCAGGAACCTTCTGATGAGCCAATTGACATGACCTCTTTGCCTCTTCCTCCCCACTTCTTCCAACTGGCTGCTTGGATGGGAACATGATACCTGGAGCTCTACCCAAGGGGAGGAGAATCCACACCCCATTGATGACAGAGTGGGGAGCTGGAAAGAACCTGGTTCCTCAAAGACTTTGTGGTGTCCAGGTGCTGTGCTGGCTGTCAGGTGCCTACCTCTAAATTACTACATGGTGGAGAAATAAACTTCTTTCTTTAGTCAAGCCACAAATTATCTAGAGGCCAAACCTAAATCCAGCTAATTGGCCTATATTTGTTACTCTCATTCTTTCTTCTACTGTTGAGGTCAGCAAAAGAGCAAACAGCAGGCTCATGGCCTGAGCAGACAGTGGATAAAACACCATTCATTAATTCTCACAGGCAGCTGATATCTCTATTGTGAGTCTCTTAGCCCCTCTCTTAGCTTCAGAGGCTCAGAGCACCTCTTCCTATGTTTTTCAGCTTCCTTCTCCAAGAAGGCATGTCATGCCTGATGGCTCTCACTCTCTACCCTCACCAGTCTTCTTATAAGACGGTTTAGGGTGCAATGGCAGCTGGAGGACAGACCAACTGTGCTGACACTTGGTGAGTCCACTTCTTGGACCTGCTGGCCAGGTCTCAGGCAACACGAAGATCTCAGTCGTGATGCTGTGAGGTGTGTTTCCTAGTTACAAGCCAAGATGGTCTGTGAAACTGTGAACAAGCACATTAAACGGCATTGATTTCAGCAGTTCACCAGTGGTCAGGCTCTTGTGGACATCTTCATATTCTTGTGGGATTCTCAGTGTCTGCAATATTGCAGGAGTGCCACGTTTTAAGTGAGTAGATCAATGAATCAATGAACTCTTTAGCAGCCCTTTAAAGTGACTTTAATTCTGAAGAGGTGACTAATAGCATCAGTGGGTAAAGATGGTGATTGAGAGTGTGAATCAGAGGTTTGTCTACAATTCCAAGGTGGGAAACAGTGTTTCAGTCGAGCAAAATTGTCCCCAAACTCAAGTCCAGAGTCCAGTGTGTGCAAGCAGCATCCAATCTTGGATGCCTGGCTGGAGAGGCAGGTGCCATAGGGCAGAGTTGCTGGGTTGGATGCCTCAGAGCCCGAATGGGAGCCCTGATGCAGTCACTGATGGACCAGGCGACTTCAAGCAAGGTATTTAACTCTGCTAAAGAAAAAGATTACCCTTGACACTTGCTGAAACGGTAAAGAAGACTTTATTCGGGACTGTTGCAAAGGGATCAAGACTGTTACCACAGAGGAGAGAGATCAAGCTCAGATTCAAATACAGCAAAGACAGTGGGGATTTCTAGCCAAGGAGCAGAGTGGAGGATCAGCAGATGAACACTTACTAGAAAGAGACATCAAGAGTGGGATTAAGATTTCACCTTCCAATGCAGGTTTGATCCCTGGTCCTCAAGCTAAGATCCATAATGCCTCACTGCAAAAACCCAAAACAAAAGACAGAAACAAACTCAATAAAGACTTTAAGGGGCTCCCCTGATAGCTCCGTGGGTAAAGAATCCTCCTGCAATGCAGGAGACCCCAGTTCAATTCCTGGGTCAGGAAGATCCCCTGGAGAAGGGATAGGTTACTCAGTCCAGTGTTCTTGGGCTTCCCTTGTGGCTCAGCTGGTAAAGAATCTGCCTGTAATGCAGGAGACCCCAGTTTGATTCGTGGGTTGGGAAGATCCCTGGAGAAGGGAAAGTCTACCCACTCCAATATTCTGGCCTGGAGAATTCCATGGACTGTATAGTCCACGAGATCGCAAAGAGTCAGACTCAACTGAGTGACTTTCACTTTCAAAAATGGTCTCAGTTCAGTTCAGTGGCTCAGTCGTGTCCGACTCTTTCCGACCCCATGAATCGCAGCATGCCAGGCCTCCCTGTCCATCACCATCTCCCGAAGTTCACTCAGACTCACGTCCATCGAGTCCGTGATGCCATCCAGCCATCTCATCCTCGGTCGTCCCCTTCTCTTCGTGCCCCCAATCCCTCCCAGCATCAGAGACTTTTTCAATGAGTTAACTCTTCGCATGAGGTGGCCAAAGTACTGGAGTTTCAGCTTTAGCATCATTCCTTCCAAAGAAATCCAAGGGCTGATCTCCTTCAGAATGGACTGGTTGGATCTCCTTGCAGTCCAAGGGACNTTGAAAAGCAGAGACATTACTTTGCCAACAAAGATCTGTCTAGTCAAGGCTATGGTTTTTCCAGTAGTCATGTATGGACGTAAGAGTTGGACTGTGAAGAAAGCTGAGTGCCGAAGAATGGATGCTTTTGAACTGTGGTGTTGGAGAAGACTCTTGAGAGTCCCTTGGACTGCAAGGAGAGCCAACCGTCCATTCTAAAGGAGATCAGCCCTGGATTTCTTTGGAAGGAATGATGCTAAAGCTGAAACTCCAGTACTTTGGCCACCTCATGTGAAGAGTTGACTCATTGTAAAAACTCTGATGCTGGGAGAGATTGGGGGCAGGAGAAGAGGATGACCGAGGATGAAATGGCTAGACCACCTGACCTGCTTAAATGTCTGGCTTAAATGTCTTCTCCCTTGAAAAAGTGTTTCGGAGCAGTCGAGGTGATAGGTATGGCTGAACGCGTGAATGAGGGTCCAGTGGGGTTGCTGGCAGATCGTCTGGAATATTCCAGAATCAGTAGTCAACAAGAGGACAGTGGTCATGTGCAACCTTGATATCCAGCCAGAGCTGCCATGAAATCTGATGGTCATTTGGGGTCACATGACAGTTCCCGGGGTCAGCAGGGCCATGCTAGTTTTTTTTTGGCGGGGATGGGCAGCACCTGTGCACATGAGCCGTCTATAATGAGGGGGGAAGGAGCATGCTACCTGAAGAAGGAGAACTCTGAGGGGTCAGCATAGGAATCAGTAGGGAGACTGTGGCCAGGATGGAGCCAGGACGAGAAGAGCAGGGTTCTCGCGGATCCCAGCTGTCGGGTTATAGAGCAGGGGTGGCATGTCAACAAGGTGAAAGAAAGTGAGTGTTGGTTCCTCAGTCATGTCTGACTCTTTGCCACCCATGTGAGCTATAGCCCGCCAGGCTCCTCTGTCCATGTAATTCTCCAGACAAGAGTACTGGAGTGGGTAGTTATTCCCTTCTTCAGGGGATCTTCCTGACCCAGGGATCGAACTGGAGTCTCCTGAACTGCAAGGCAGATTCTTTACCATCTGAGCCACCAGGGTGNCCAGGCTCCTCTGTCCATGTAATTCTCCAGACAAGAGTACTGGAGTGGGTAGTTATTCCCTTCTTCAGGGGATCTTCCTGACCCAGGGATCGAACTGGAGTCTCCTGAACTGCAAGGCAGATTCTTTACCATCTGAGCCACCAGGGTGGCTTTAACAAGGTTTATCATTTTTATTTTAATTTTTTAAAGTTCTTTAAACTCTAAATTTAACTTTTTGGGAAAAAATGGCACATCCACATAACTACACCTTTGAAAGGTATTGAATGATATATAGTAAAATATCCTTCCTTTTTACCCTAGCCATGTTCCCTGTTCCCACTCCCAAAGTTCATGTAATCACTTTGGGATTCACCATCACATGTAATAGAGTTATTAATTCCTTGTGTTTTTATGTGTGAAGAAAAATATATAATTTATCCCCCCTTTTAAAATGAAAAGGTAATATATTATGTGCACTTTTTATTCACTTAGTATTTCTTGAGGGTCTTCAGTTCAGTTCAGTCGCTCAGTTGTGTCCGACTCTTTGCGACCCCATGAATCGCAGCACGCCAGGCCTCCCTGCTCATCACCATCTACCAGAGTTCACTCAGACTCATGTCCATCGAGTCCGTGATGCCATCCAGCCATCTCATCCTCGGTCGTCCCCTTCTCCTCCTGCCCCCAATCCCTCCCAGCATCACAGTCTTTTCCGAGGGTCTTACCATATTAGTAAATAAAGAGCTTCCTATTTCTTTTTTGACAGCTATATAATATTCCAATATGTGTCTGTAGGAACTTTTTTAATCCATTTCCCATTAATGAATAGTTGGTTTGTTGCCTCTTCTTGGCCATTAGAAACAATTCTGCAGTCAATAACTAGACATGCACATTTTGAACATGTGCAGGTTTATCTGTGGGATAAATTCCAGAAGATGGGGATCTGCAGGTTAAATGATGGATGTGCTTATAATTTGATAGCTTTGCTCAGCTGTTTTCCACAGGACTTGTTCTGATTTTCCACCAGGAATTTGAGGTTGGTCAATCCAAATGTGGTGGAATACTTCTTCAGGCATCAAATAGTGATGCAGAAAGCATCTGAAATGTATGTGCTGGTCTGAAAGCACCATCAGGAATGTGACAGCAGTGCTTCCCAACAGTGCAGGGGACCTGCTGTCCTGGTTTCATGTAAGACAGTGCAAGACACCGCACCCCGGGCAGCAGTGCTTGTAATTCCTGCCCACTGGTGCACTGGTGGGTGACTGCCTAGGTTGCAGTTCACCCTCCAGGCTGCCCAGGGTGGGTGTCTTGATTTAATCCCCCAGCAGCAGCTCTGGCTGAAAAAGCCTTCTGAGAAACAAAGAGAATCCAATTCATATTAGAAAATCTAGCGTCCCTGAGTAAGCTCTTGGTGAATTAGATCTGATTAAATTAAACACTGATGGAAGCTTTTATCAGACATGTAGGAAGGATCCAAATAATAGCAAGAAGAGATAAGAAAGCTTTCTTTAGTGATCAATGCAAAGAAATACAGGAAAACAACAGAATGGGAAAGACTAGAGATCTCTTCAAGAAAATTAGAAATACCAAGGGAACATTTCATGCAAAGATGGGCTTGATAAAGGACAGAAATGGTCTGGACCTAACAGAAGCAGAAGATATTAAGAAGAGGTGGCAAGAATACACAGAAGAACTGTACAAAAAAGATCTTCACGACCCATATAATCATGATGATATGATCACTAATCTAGAGCCAAACATCTTGGAATGTGAGGCCTTAGAAAGCATCACTATGAACAAAGCTAGTGGAGGTGATGGAATTCCAGTTGAGCTGTTTCAAATCCTGAAAGATGATGCTGTGAAAGTGCTGCACTCAATATGCCAGCAAATTTGGAAAACTCAGCAGTGGCCACAGGACTGGAAAAGGTCAGTTTTCATTCCAATTCCAAAGAAAGGCAATGCCAAAGAATGCTNGGAATTCCATCACCTCCACTAGCTTTGTTCTTAGTGATGCTTTCTAAGGCCCACTTGACTTCACATTCCAAGATATCTGGCTCTAGATTAGTGATCACATCCTCATGATTATCTGGGTCGTGAAGATCTTTTCTGTACAGTTCTTCTGTGTATTCTTGCTACCTCTTCTTAATGTCTTCTGCTTCTGTTAGGTCCATACCATTTCTATCCTTTATCGAGCCCATCTTTGCATGAAATGTTCCCTTGGTATCTCCAGTTCTCTTGAAGAGATCTCTAGTCTTTCCCATTCTGTTGTTTTCCTCTGTCTCTTTGCATTGTTTGCTGAAGACGGCTTTCTTATCTCTTCTTGCTATTCTTTGGAACTCTGCATTCAGATGCTTATATCTTTTCTTTTCTCCTTTGCTTTTCGCCTCTCTTCTTTTCAGTGCTATTTGTAAGGCTTCTCAAAAAAAAAAAGAAGAAGAAGAGTAGGAGGACTCTCCGGGGAAGGCAATGGCACCCCACCCCAGTCCTCTTGCCTGGAAAATCCAATGGACGGAGGAGCCTGGTGGGCTGCAGTCCATGGGGTCGCTAACAGTCGGACAGACTGAGCGACTTCACTTTCACTTTCCTCTTTCATGCATTGGAGAAGGAAATGGCAACCCACTCCAGTGTTCTTGCCTGGAAAATCCCAGGGATGGGGGAGCCTGTTGGGCTGCCGTCTATGGGGTCACACAGAGTCGAACACGACTGAAGTGACTTAGCAGCAGCCGCAGCAGCAGGAGGACTCTCACTAAACTACTGTATCAGGAAGATTCTTCCTAAAAGAAAACTTGGCAAGCCAAAGACAGTGCCCAGGATTAGATCTGGTCAGAAAGGAGCTCAGAGGACCCTATCTGGGAATTGGCTATGCCTTTATCATTCTTTTTAAAATTTGTATTTATTTCTTAATTTTTGGTCGTGCCAGGCAGCATGCGGAATCTTAGTTCCCCAACCAGGGTTCAAACCCACACCTCCTGCAGTGGAAACCCAGAGTCCTAGCCACTGCACCACCGGGGAAGTCCCAAGTCTTTGTCATCCTTGAGCCTGTCTCTTGTCATAATTCCTTTGCAGTGTTGTTGTGAAGACAACACGAGGCAGGGCAGTGGAAGAAAACAGGGGAGCTAGAATCCAGCCCTGCCTGTGCTTAGTTTGTTGTGCAGATGTTTTGCCTACAGGGTCAGTGACTGGATATTTTAGATTTGTGGGTCATAAGGTCTTTGTCTCATTAAACAGTTCCATCTTTGTAGTGTGAAAGTAATGATAGATAATAATGCATCAATGAATGAGAGTGACTGCATTCCAATAAGAAAAGGCAATGGCACCCCACTCCAGTACTCTTGCCTGGAAAATCCCATGGATGGAGGAGCCTGGTGGGCTGCAGTCCATGGGGTCGCTGAGAGTTGGACACGACTCAGTGACTTCACTTTCACTTTTCACTTTCATGCATTGGAGAAGGAAATGGCAACCCACTCCAGTGTTCTTGCCTGGAGAATCCCAGGGACAGCGGAGCCTGTTGGGCTGCCCTCTCTGGGGTCGCACAGAGTCGGACATGACTGAAGCGACNGAACACGACTGAGTGACTTCACTTTCACTTTTCACTTTCATGCATTGGAGAAGGAAATGGCAACCCACTCCAGTGTTCTTGCCTGGAGAATCCCAGGGACAGCGGAGCCTGTTGGGCTGCCCTCTCTGGGGTCGCACAGAGTCGGACATGACTGAAGCGACTTAGCAGCAGCAGCAGCATTCCAATAAAACTTTATTTACCAAAACAAGATGTGTGCCTGAGACATAGATTGACCTCTGTGTAGAGGGGGAGCATCTTTTTCCAGTTCATGCAAAAGTACTCTATAGAATAATGGTGCAGTTTTCATAGGGCTTGCATTCTATTTCCCTCACATGATCTTATTATTTTATAACCCAGTGATCATATATGGAGAAGGGAATGGCAGCCCACTCCAGTGTTCTTGCCTAGAGAATCCTGTGGACAGAGGAGCCTGGTGGGCTGCTGTCCATAGGGTCGAACAGAGTCGAACATGACTGAAGCAACTTAGCAGCAGCAGCAGCAGCAGTGATCATATATGTGTTGTGTGAGCCTCTTTATAAACTTTTTTGCAATAAAGTAGATACAAATATTTAAAAATAGATTCTCTTGTGTGATCATCCCAGGATACTGGCCTATGGGACTTGGGACAGGGAGACCAGGGGACCAGGGAGGGACAGTGTCCAGCAGGTGACACAGTGAGGATGAGAGTCCTGCCGTGCAGGACACACCCAGATGGTCACACAGATATCCTCTTGGAGGCACCAACCACATCCCTATCCTTGGAGAAAGGCCAGGATATGGGTTGCACTCAAGCTGACCCTACTCATCCCTAAAGACAGGCAAATAATAAAGATAAAGCAGGTGGTGCAGAATGAGAGCACAACAAAATTAGCTAGTAGTCGACCCACCCCGTGACGGACAGATGGGCACCAACAGCTAGAAGGGCTTACATGTGAGAAAAAAAAACAAAGGACTGGGGATCAGGATACCCAGCAGGAGAACAGAAGATGTATTAACAGAAGCAGAGGATGCCACAGCCCTGGGCTCCCCTGGTTCCTGCTACCTCTGTCCAACCAGGTTACGCATGGACTTGGTTATTTTACTGAAAACAACCGCGATGCCATCCATTCTTTCTGCCAGAGCCTTGATGCTTCCATCATGCCAGGAGTCATGGTATCCAGCACCCCTTAGCTTTCGTTCAACATTCTAGACATTGTCATTACTATTCTGTATTGGCACCCTGCCAGGGCAATTGTCATTAATTCAATGTTTCATCCTATAATAGAGCAAAAAATTCAGAATGTTTAAAAAGAAGATAACAGCTCTGCTCTCATCTTTTCTGGGTGAGTGGACTATTTAATAAGATTTCAGCTTCATTCCTATCATTTCAATAAATAACTGCGTCTACACACTTTGAGCACAAGGCCTCAGCAGGAGAAAGGGGATTCAACCACAGTAATATTCCCAACTCTTCCTCTCCAGCACACATCTGTATGTCTTTCCTGAATTCAGATTGACTTTTGCAAGGCATTTCCACCTACAGAACATGAAAGCTGAGTTTTCTGCCTGAAGCCCAATAAAGTTTTAGATTGAGTTCAGCAGAGTGGAGGCCCTTCAAGACACAAGACACATGGCCCCAGCGGTAAATCTTCACTTTGCTTGTATGAGACTGACAAAGATTAACTGGATGCTGACTAGAAGTCAAGCATTTTGTTAACACCAATTGAAAAATAAAACAGGTGGTGCTAGTGGTAAAGACCCCACCTGCCAATGCAGGAGACAGACACAGGTTCAATCCTTGGTCAGGAAGATCCCCTGGAGGAGGGCATGGCAACCTACTCCAATATTCTTGCCTGGAGAATCTCATGGTCAGAGCAGCCTGGTGGGCTTAGGAGTCCATAGGGTCACAAAGAGTCGGACATGACTGAAATGACTTAGCATGCATGCATGCAATTGAAAGATATGACTGCAGCAGCCACGGGGTCAGCCTCTGGAGCCAGGTAAAGCTTTCTAGGGGGAGACAACTCTGGAGCTATGACTTGAAGCATGAGTCGGAGTCACCCAGAAAAGAGAGAAACAAGATGAGTCCTCATGGGTATAACTTGCCCATCTGTGTTTGTAGGGTTCTGCAGAGAAACAGAACCGAAAGGACAGATACTCATATCTTCATCAACTTATGATAGGGTTACATCCTGATAAGCCCATTGTAAGTTGAAAGTATTACAAGTCAAAAATGCATTTCTTACACCTAACCTGCCAAGCATCATTACTTAGCCTTCTTATTCAGTCACTCAGTTGTGTCCAACTCTGTGCAACCCCATGGATTGCAGCACACCAGGCTCACTGTCCTTCACCATCTCCTGGAGTTTGCTCAAACTCATATCCACTGTCTCCCCCTTTTCCTCCTGCCTTCAATCTTTCCCAACATCAGAGTCTTTTCCAATGAGTCAGCTCTTCGAATCAGGTGGCCGAAGTATTGGAGTTTCATCTTCAACATCAGTCCTTCCAATGAACACCCAGGACTGATCTCCTTTAAGATGGACTGGTTGGATCTCCTTGCTGTCCAAGGGACTGTCAGGAGTCTTTGCCAACACAACAGTTTGAAGGCCTCAATTTTTCAGCACTCAGCCTTTTTAATTGTCTAGTTTCACATCTGTACGTAACTACTGGAAAAACCATAGCTTTGGCTATATGGCCCTTGTCAGTAAAGTAATCTCTCTGCTTTTTTTAATATGCTGTCTCGATTTGTCACAGCTTTTCTTTCAAGGAGCAAGCATCTTTTAATTTCATGGCTGCAGTCACCATCCGCAGGGATTTTGGAGTCCAAGAAAATAAAGTCTCTTACTGTTTCCATTGTTTCCCCATCTATTTGCCATGAAGTGATGGGACCAGATGCCGTGATCTTCTTTTTTGGAATGTTGAGTTTTAAGCCAGCTATTTCACTCTCCTCTTTCACCTTCATCAAGAGGCTCTATAATTCCTCTTCCCTTTCTGCCATCAGGATGATGTCATCTGCATATCTGAAGTTATTGATATTTCTTCTTGCACTCTTGATTCCAGCTTGTGCTTCATCCAGCCTAGCATTTCACATGATGTACTCTGCATATAAGTTAAATAAGCAGGATGACAATATACAACCTTGACATACTCCTTTCCCACTTTTGAACCAGTCCATTTTTCCGTGTCCAGTTCTAACTTGTTGACCTACATACAGATTTCGCAGGAGGCAGATAAGGTGTTCTGGTATTCCCATCTCTTGAAGAATTTTCCATAGTTTGTTGTGATCCACACAGTCAAAGGCTTTAGCCTAGCCTCACCTAGCCTTTTTGCTTAGCCTAGTCTGCCTTAAATGTGCTCAGAATGCTGACATTAGCCTATCATTGAGTGAAAACATCCAACACAAAGCTCATTTTATAGTTAAGTGTTTTTTTTTTTTTTTACCTATTTGGATTTCTACCTTTCACACTGGAGTTTTCCTAAATGTTTAGGGATATTTCGTGGCTTGTTTGGATGGCTGGATTAAGTTTATTTATTTATTTTAATTGGAGACTAATTACTTTACAGTATTATAGTGCTTTTGCCATACATTGACATGTAAGTGTTGAATAGCTCATGTAATTTATTGAATACTATACTGAAGTAAAAAACAAAATAGTTGTCTGGGTATAGAATGGTTGTAAGTATATCGGTTGTTTACCCTTGTGATCTTGTGGCTGATGAAACTGCACCCTCTCCTGCTACCCAGTATCATGACACCACATATTGTATGGTTGAGAAAAGATGAAAATTCAAAATTTGAAGTGTAGTTTCTCCTGAAACCAAACCTATTGATTTTTTATTCTTTTTTTTTAGTTGTCAGATATGCTAATTCCAAGAGTTCTTTCTCCTTCTCTGATGGTTCCTTTTTCATTGCAACTTATTGTGTTTTTTTGTTTTATACAGTATTTCCTCCTAACTCTCTGAGGATATTAATTGTAGTTATTTTGAAGTTTCCTCTTGTCTGCATTTGTTTCTGTTTCCTCTGAAGTCCTTTGATGTTTTTATTTTCTATCTGCTTTTCATTTTGAAGGTTTTCCTTAAATGGTCACTGGTCATTGATAACCATTGACTGATAGTGAAGAAGGAGGCAATAAAAAACTGGTTGATAGGTCCTGGGCCTGGAGGCTCCCCCATGGTGGAGCATCAGACAGCTAGAGCTGGTGGAGAAGTTCCTCCACGGGAGGCTGCTGCTGCTGCTGCTGCTGCTGCTGCTAAGTCGCTTCAGTCGTGTCTGACTCTGTGCGACCCCATAGATGGCAGCCCAACAGGCTCCCCCGTCCCTGGGATTCTCCAGGCAAGAACACTGGAGTGAGCTGCCATTTCCTTCTCCAATCCATGAAAGTGAAAGGTGAAAGTGAAGTCATTCAGTCGTGTCTGGCCCTCAGCGACCCCATGGACTGCAGCCCACCAGACTCCTCCGTCCATGGGATTTTCCAGGCAAGAGCACTGGGGTGGGGTGCCATTGATGACCAGGCTGCAACTGGCCATGTCGGTGTCTGAAAATCTTCACTCTCTGGGGCCTCTTCAGTCTTGTGAATGGTGCTGATCTTGGCCTGGCCTCTGAGGGTGTGGCTGCAAGACAGGACATGGGAGTGGGGACGCCTTTTATGAGTCAGACCTTTGTTTATTTCCCTTCTCACTTCAGCCATGTGTGGGTGTCCACCCTTCCCTGTGAATGACCCAGCATCATGAGGCTGGGAGTGGATTTGTGGGTCCAACAGCGTAGGTGAAGAGTGTCGGCTCTCCAGCCCCCAGCACAGCCCATCTTCGGTGGACCCCAGTCCTTCCGTAGCTGGAGATTCTCTGAAGTTCTGTGAGTAACTGGCTTGCCGGGCTCGCCTAAAGGGGCACTGACGTCAGAGCTTCCGACAGTCCATTCAGTCAGCTCCTCTTTCTGCTTGGCTGTTTAAACATGTGATGACAGCTCACTCTTTGGGATAAATGGTCCTGATCTCTTTGTCCCAGTGGGTTCATACTGGTTTTATTCCTTGTCTTCCTCATCCAGTCACTGAATAAATACTTAATGATCACTTACTCTGTGCCAGGTGCTCTTCCAAAGCAGTGAGCAGAAACATGGCCATACTTGTCCACCTGGTGCTTGCATTCTAATGATCCAAATGCATCTTGTCAATTCCCCATGTTTACCAGAAAGTGTCAAGCCATCCTCTACAAATGTCACTCAGACCATGTCCCTCCCCTATTGAAAACCCTTGTCAACCAAGTACAAGCTCATACTGCTCATGGCAGGACAGGCCAATAAATCAAGAACTGAGTTGTAATTAACCTCCAATTAAAATAAATAAATTTATATTTTTTAAAAAAAAGAAATGAGTTGTTGGGGCAAGGAATCACAACTTTATTCGGAAAGCCAAACAGACCAAGAAGATGATGGACTAGTACCACAAAGAACCATCTACCCTGAATTAGAATTCAGGCTTCTTTTCTACTAAAAGGGGAGAGCGTGTGGCTGGTTATTGCAACTTCTTAGTGCTGAATCCTTTGTTCTTGCAGCTGTCCACATCTGGTCACCATGATCCTCCAACAAGAAAAATGTTACTGTCTTTTCTGCAACTTTTTGTCTCTAGACAGAGTATTAAAAAGCAGAGATATCACTTTTCCAACAAAGGTCTGTATAGTCAAAGCTATGGTGTTTCCAGTAGTCATGTATGGATGTGAGAGTTGGACCATAATGAAGACTGTGTGCTGAATTGATGATTTTGAACTGTGTTACTGGAAAAGATTCTTGAGAGTCTCTTAGACAGCAAGGAGATCAAACCAGCCAATCCTAAACAAAACCAACCCTGAATATTCATTAGAAGGACTGGTGCTGAAGCTCCAATAGCTTGGGCACCTGATGTGAAAGGCCAGCTCACTGGAGAAGACCCGGATGCTGGAAAAGATTGAGGGCAGGAAGAGAAGGGGACAATAGAGGGTGAGATGGTTGAATGGCATCACCAGCTCAATGGACATGAGTTTGAGCAAGCTCTGGGAAATGGTGAAGGACAGGCAGGTCTCTCATGCTGCAACCATAGGGTCGCAAAGAGTGGGACACGACTGAGCAACTAAACAGCAACAATTAATGGAAAAGTGTTATACCTATAAAGGTCAGAACCTTGAGAATGCCCTATCATGTGTATTTCAAGCTACAGGTAACATTCGTTTACAAAGGTGCAAAGCCAGCATGACTCAGCACAGGCTACAGAGCACAAGGATTAGAGCTAAAGGAATAGATCTAGTATTGGAGTCAGGTTTGTTCTTCTCTGCGACACCCCTGCAGGATCCTTGCACTGCAGTGAAACTGGACCAAGGCCCTTGCCCCAGCTGGAATGAGTCCCGATGCCTCCCCCAAACTCTCCCCAGGCTCCTGCAGCCTCACTCCTGACTCAGCTCCGCTTTCTCCTTCCTGTTCCTCCAACATTAGGTGTCCTGTTGTTATTTATTATCACATTAGGCTTCACAGCACTCCCTGGAGAGAGAAATTGTTGCCTCCGCTTTGCAAGTAAGCAAAGTTTAGAAACTTCACATCACCAAATTAGGTCATGTCACAAACTGAGCAAGTGATGCCAGCTGGGTTCAAGGAGGGATGTCTGATGTCACAGCTCCCCTTGGCACCCAAACTGCCTCCCTCGCTTCTCTCCAGAGCGATGTCTAAGAAGACACACTCAGGAAGACACAAAGCCGTGTTCTCTCTCTCTCTCTCTCCCCCTCTCATCACTTCCCCACCTGCTGTCTGTCAGACAATAGCCCAAGTGAAGTGAAAGTTGCTCAATAGTGTCTGACTCTTTGCGACCCCATGGACTATACAGCCAATGGAATTTTCCAGGCCAGAATACTGGAGTGAGTAGCCTTTCCCTTCTCCAGGGGATCTTCCCAACCCAGGGATCGAACTGGGGTCTCCTGCATTGCAGACGGACTTTCTTTTTAACCAACTGAGCTATTAGGGAAGCCCTGGCAGGAGCCAAGGTCCCTGCTTGTCTTAGAGAGGCTGACACTTCCAGAGACTGTCTTCTCTCCTCCTCTATAAGGACACAGATCCCTGGGAACAGTCACCAACGTGGCCATTTGTCAGCTTCAGGTTGATGAAGAGGAGTCTGGAAGAAGCAGAGCCCCCGGGCATATTGAACCCCTTTTAAAGTTATTGGTCAGAATCTGCAGTCATCCTTCCCTCATCCCGCTCCCTTCCCATCCCTCCACCCTCCATCCTTTACCTCCCACCCCTCCTCCTTCCATCTCCCTCCCCACCTCACCTCCTGGATTCCCCCCACACACACCCTGGATTCTTCACCTCCCCTTCCACCCTCTACTTTCCACCTCTCCTCCACCAGCATCTCTTTCCTCCTCTCCACCCTCAATCACTTTTCTCCCAGCTTTTTGATAACCCTCCTGGTGGTCTCCCTATCTTCTTTCTCTCCCTCTTTATTCCCCAAGCTGTCCAGCAGGGTCTCTTTCAAATGCTAAAGAAACAAGTTCCCACTGTGTTAGAAATTCTCCAAGGGCTTCTCCTGGTAGCTCATACTGCTCATGGCAGGACAGGCCAATAAATCAAGAACTGAGTTGTAATTAACCTCCAATTAAAATAAATAAATTTATATTTTTTAAAAAAAAGAAATGAGTTGTTGGGGCAAGGAATCACAACTTTATTCGGAAAGCCAAACAGACCAAGAAGATGATGGACTAGTACCACAAAGAACCATCTACCCTGAATTAGAATTCAGGCTTCTTTTCTACTAAAAGGGGAGAGCGTGTGGCTGGTTATTGCAACTTCTTAGTGCTGAATCCTTTGTTCTTGCAGCTGTCCACATCTGGTCACCATGATCCTCCAACAAGAAAAATGTTACTGTCTTTTCTGCAACTTTTTGTCTCTAGACAGAGTATTAAAAAGCAGAGATATCACTTTTCCAACAAAGGTCTGTATAGTCAAAGCTATGGTGTTTCCAGTAGTCATGTATGGATGTGAGAGTTGGACCATAATGAAGACTGTGTGCTGAATTGATGATTTTGAACTGTGTTACTGGAAAAGATTCTTGAGAGTCTCTTAGACAGCAAGGAGATCAAACCAGCCAATCCTAAACAAAACCAACCCTGAATATTCATTAGAAGGACTGGTGCTGAAGCTCCAATAGCTTGGGCACCTGATGTGAAAGGCCAGCTCACTGGAGAAGACCCGGATGCTGGAAAAGATTGAGGGCAGGAAGAGAAGGGGACAATAGAGGGTGAGATGGTTGAATGGCATCACCAGCTCAATGGACATGAGTTTGAGCAAGCTCTGGGAAATGGTGAAGGACAGGCAGGTCTCTCATGCTGCAACCATAGGGTCGCAAAGAGTGGGACACGACTGAGCAACTAAACAGCAACAATTAATGGAAAAGTGTTATACCTATAAAGGTCAGAACCTTGAGAATGCCCTATCATGTGTATTTCAAGCTACAGGTAACATTCGTTTACAAAGGTGCAAAGCCAGCATGACTCAGCACAGGCTACAGAGCACAAGGATTAGAGCTAAAGGAATAGATCTAGTATTGGAGTCAGGTTTGTTCTTCTCTGCGACACCCCTGCAGGATCCTTGCACTGCAGTGAAACTGGACCAAGGCCCTTGCCCCAGCTGGAATGAGTCCCGATGCCTCCCCCAAACTCTCCCCAGGCTCCTGCAGCCTCACTCCTGACTCAGCTCCGCTTTCTCCTTCCTGTTCCTCCAACATTAGGTGTCCTGTTGTTATTTATTATCACATTAGGCTTCACAGCACTCCCTGGAGAGAGAAATTGTTGCCTCCGCTTTGCAAGTAAGCAAAGTTTAGAAACTTCACATCACCAAATTAGGTCATGTCACAAACTGAGCAAGTGATGCCAGCTGGGTTCAAGGAGGGATGTCTGATGTCACAGCTCCCCTTGGCACCCAAACTGCCTCCCTCGCTTCTCTCCAGAGCGATGTCTAAGAAGACACACTCAGGAAGACACAAAGCCGTGTTCTCTCTCTCTCTCTCTCCCCCTCTCATCACTTCCCCACCTGCTGTCTGTCAGACAATAGCCCAAGTGAAGTGAAAGTTGCTCAATAGTGTCTGACTCTTTGCGACCCCATGGACTATACAGCCAATGGAATTTTCCAGGCCAGAATACTGGAGTGAGTAGCCTTTCCCTTCTCCAGGGGATCTTCCCAACCCAGGGATCGAACTGGGGTCTCCTGCATTGCAGACGGACTTTCTTTTTAACCAACTGAGCTATTAGGGAAGCCCTGGCAGGAGCCAAGGTCCCTGCTTGTCTTAGAGAGGCTGACACTTCCAGAGACTGTCTTCTCTCCTCCTCTATAAGGACACAGATCCCTGGGAACAGTCACCAACGTGGCCATTTGTCAGCTTCAGGTTGATGAAGAGGAGTCTGGAAGAAGCAGAGCCCCCGGGCATATTGAACCCCTTTTAAAGTTATTGGTCAGAATCTGCAGTCATCCTTCCCTCATCCCGCTCCCTTCCCATCCCTCCACCCTCCATCCTTTACCTCCCACCCCTCCTCCTTCCATCTCCCTCCCCACCTCACCTCCTGGATTCCCCCCACACACACCCTGGATTCTTCACCTCCCCTTCCACCCTCTACTTTCCACCTCTCCTCCACCAGCATCTCTTTCCTCCTCTCCACCCTCAATCACTTTTCTCCCAGCTTTTTGATAACCCTCCTGGTGGTCTCCCTATCTTCTTTCTCTCCCTCTTTATTCCCCAAGCTGTCCAGCAGGGTCTCTTTCAAATGCTAAAGAAACAAGTTCCCACTGTGTTAGAAATTCTCCAAGGGCTTCTCCTGGTCTCTTCAAAAAGCCCAGACCCCAGGGGCCCTGTTCCTCCTAACCCGCTGCAGCCACCTCCCCACTTGCCTTGTGTCGCCCACCCCTTCATCCAGCCTGTACTGTGCCCCAGCAGCCCCTTCTCCCTTGCCTGGGGCATGTCCAGTCTGCCTGGGGCCCGGGCCCCTGCTGCTTCTCCTGGGTCCTCAGCTCCAAGAAGTCTGCTCCAAGTCCTTCCACCCTAAGAAGGGGCTGCTCCCCCCATACACCCCTGGCCCCTGGGCGCCCAGCTGGCTCTCTGCACATTTACACTGTTGGAGAGGACTGTATTGCTCTATCTACCAAATCAGTCCTGATTCCAGGGGGTCACCGGAAATCTATGTGATGTGATACATCTAGAAATACCCTCAAATTCAAAAATATCTGATCCTTATATTTCGCCATTAAAATTCACATTTTTTTTTTCCATTTAGGCATAAGAAAGAGCTCTCAAACCTAAAATAGCTACCAAAGGGCTAGAGCATGAAGAACCTGTCTTGGTAAGCTTTAGCATCTCAGATCACTTTCCAAACTGACAGACAGCTTTGAGACATGATTCCCAACTTCAGATCCACAAAATGCCCTCTTAATATTTGCCCCATCACCCCACCAACCAAATGCTTCCCTTTTTTTGTCAATTGATTTTTCTTTCGTTTAATGCATTCCTTTTAAAGGACTTTTAGTTCGTCTCTGAAACAGCAAACCAATATCACTTGCTTTAAATAGAAGGTGACTGTCAAGAAAAATCAATGAAAACAAAATCATATGACAAAACTCAACCAAAAGTGTGAGCTGAGTCCTACCCTCTCTCTCTTTGTATTAAAAAGAGGATGGGATTAGCAGGTGATGGAGAGGTGGTCAAAGTACCAGGCTGACTTTCTTCTTGATCAGGAGAATGAAGCAAAAACTGAAATGTCCAATAGTGTACTGCTTTCCCTGTAGCTCCTGAACTAATCAGTCAAAACATTGGTGATGGCACATGCTTTATGAAATGCTAGCTGAGTGGGAAGGGAACATGGGCAAGGAAGGAATTGGTAGAGAGAGTACAAAACCAAAGATCATCATAATGGTCCTCAACCTTGAGGGTGCAGGTCACACCCACGGAGCAGACCACCAGCCAGCTCCCCAGAAAGTCTGATTTCCTGTGTTGGGTGGTGGGTGTCTGCATTTTCATTTAGTCAAGCCTGCTGGTAGTGGCTTTGATGGAGCTGATGGAGACTTCTCTGAGAAACACTGGCCCAGCACATAGAGCTGTGACTAGAACATTCCTGGAGCCCCATCCCAAAGCTCCAGGTTTCACTGGTGCTTCTGACCCTCCCTGGCTTGTTGACCTTGGCATAACCTTGGCATGTTGCCCCCCTTCCTCATGCAGACAATGCTTCACCTACAAAAGCAGTGACAATTCTGCCCAGGCGTGTGGCTGAGAGCTGACCACAGGCTCTATGTGGAGAGGTAAAGTCCCTGGTCAGCTTTGGGCTGTGCAGATAGTGGGCTCTCAGAGAGCTTTGAGGGGTCAACATTATGGCTGGGGAGAAGGGAGCACTGCGCGGGAGGGAAAAAACCTCAGGATTTAGCCCTGAATTAGGCTCCCTCCTCCCCACCATGGCTGGTCAGTGATAACAGTGGGGTTGAGAGTAACCATTTATTGGGATTCTATAAGTGGATATTCTTATGCTCCTTTTGAGATCATTGGCAGAGCCAGATTCAAATCCAGGTCTCCAAGACCTGTGGCACCAGCATCTGTGCCTCTCACATTTCCTTTTTTCCCAGACCTTCACCAGGGTCCCCTTGGCTCCATCACAGGGTCCCCACACTCTCTAACATCCTTTACCTCCATCATTCAGTCCACTCTCTGGCCTCTTCCTTATGCCGACCACATACACCCTCTGACTTCAGGGTTGCTGCCTCTTCCTGGACCTCTGTTTCCCAATAACCATCTCTAGAGGGGGTCCATCCTCCTACCTTCCAACCAGAGGCCAAGAGGGTCTCTTTCTTTTCACATAACCCCAGGAGAGGCTGTTATGAGCTGAATTGTGTCCCCACACATTCATATAATGAAATCCTAACCCCCAATACCTGAGAACGTGACAATATTTGGAGACAGGGTCTTAAAGAGATGATTAAGATCGGTCATAAGGGTGGGATCTAATGAACATGACTGGTTTCATTCTAAGAGGAGGAGGATTAGGATATAGACCTGAAAGGAGTGGTGAAACCATGTGAGTTCACAGCAAGAAGACAGCCATCTCCAAGCCAAGGAGGAATGACTCACAGGAAGTCAACCCTGCACACACCTTCATCTTGGACTTCTAGTCTCCAGGACTGTGAGAACCTACATTTCTATTTTTTAAACTCCCCACCTCCTTGCCCCATGTGTGGCATAACAGCCAAAGGAGACTGAAATTGAAAGACACTTGCTCCTTGGAAGAGGAGGACAGAACTAGACATGGAGTGTATTGAAAAGCAGAGACATCAGTTTGCCAACAAAGGTCTGTCTAGTCAAAGCTGTGGTTTTTCCAGTGGTCATATTCAGATGTGAGAGTAGGACCATAAAGAAGACTGAGTGCCGAAGAATTGATGTTTTGGAACTGTGGTGCTGGAGAAAACGTTTGAGAGTCCCATGGACTGCAAGGAGATCAAACAGTCAATCCTAAAGGAAATCAATCCTGAATATTCATTGGAAGGACTGATGCTGAAGTTCTGACACTTTGGCCACCTGATGCGAAGAGCCAACTCATTGGAAAACACCCTGATGCTGGGAAAGGTTGGGGGCAGAAGGAGAAGGGGATGACGGAGGATGAGATAGTTGGATGGCATCACCGACTCAATGGACATGAATTTGAGCAAACTCCAGGAGATAGTGGAGGACGGGGAGCCTGGCGTGCCGCAGTTCATGAGGTGGCGAAGAGTCAGACTTGACTTAGCAGCTGAACAACAACGAGCAGACTGTACCAAAGGCTGACGGCTCCTCTGATGCATCCTTGGAACCTCAAGCAAATATAACCTCTAGATCCCAGCCCCACCACAAAGCAGCTACCTGAGGTCTCCAAGGAGGTAGGACATAGGTATTCCTCTCCTTGTGCATG
Organism: Oreotragus oreotragus; assembly: GCA_006410675.1. Classification (NCBI taxonomy): domain Eukaryota; kingdom Metazoa; phylum Chordata; class Mammalia; order Artiodactyla; family Bovidae; genus Oreotragus; species Oreotragus oreotragus. The sequence goes on along the minus strand of SJYX01015277.1, from coordinate 170,740 downwards.
TGGTGAAACTTGAGGGTCTTTGTAGAGGTGACTCTGTTACTAATAACAGCGAGGATCATGCTCCAGGGGTTGCTGGCGTCACTAGTGCCTGGACCGCAGCTGGAGCCATCATTGTCTGAGACAGGACGTGATGAAACCACATACACATGAGGCTTCTCGAGTCACCGGGCCACGTTCAGTGCGTGAGGCATCTGCTGAGCCACTGCTTCTTTCCTGGGGACAGTTTGAATATGTTTATTATTCTGGTGAAGCTGCCCCTCACCAGACCTATCCTGCAGCTGGCTGTGAGCTATTTCATTTCTCCTCACTCAACAGATGAGAAGAAAATGGAACGGAGTGGGCTGCATCAGAGCAACCCCGGCCCTGTGGCCATGCACACCCCAGTCTCTTCCCCTTGTGTCTAATCCAAGGTCCTCACTTCCAGGGTCCTTGCTGTAACATGGTCCTTCCAACCCCTTCCCAAACCTCTCCAGTACTACCAAGACAATAACACAATAGGCCAAACGTCTGTATAGAAATAATGCTGTGGAATGGAAGGGGGCTGCTTAGGAGATAAACAGGAATTGCATTAATACTAATGCTCTGCCTAATTCTGTGAACGAAAGTGAAGTGAAAGTCACTCAGTTGTGTCCAACTCTTTGTGACCCCATGAACTGTACAGTCCATGGAATTCTCCAGGCTGGAATACTGGAGTGGGTAGCCTTTCCCTTCTCCAGGGGCTCTTCCCAACCCAGGGATCAAACCCAGATCTCCCACATGGCAGGCGGATTCTTTACCAGCTGAGCCACCAGGGAAGCCAGTTTTGTGAATTTATGTTATAAAGAGAAAAGTTTTGTGTTTAAGATGAGGATGACTTTACAGGCATCCTCTCCCAGCCCCTCTCTCTCTCTCTGTGTGTATGCAGGGACATAAACTCTGACTTAGCTTCCTCATCCATCAAATGGGAATCATTGTCCTTCCTCAGGGGTAATTGGGAAGATTATATGGCAGGCGGATTCTTTACCAGCTGAGCCACCAGGGAAGCCAGTTTTGTGAATTTATGTTATAAAGAGAAAAGTTTTGTGTTTAAGATGAGGATGACTTTACAGGCATCCTCTCCCAGCCCCTCTCTCTCTCTCTGTGTGTATGCAGGGACATAAACTCTGACTTAGCTTCCTCATCCATCAAATGGGAATCATTGTCCTTCCTCAGGGGTAATTGGGAAGATTAATTAAGATGAAAAAATATAAAGTATGAGCAGTTTCTGACAACGGCATCTTGGGCAATCATGGACTCCTTCCACAGCACTTTTGGAGCTTACTATGTGCCAGGCACTCCTCTCTACTTGCAACAGAGTGGACAAAACTCAGGCCAGTTCTTCTCATGGAGATTACATTCCTCATAGCTAGGTTGGTAAAGCATCTGCCTGCAATGCGGGAGATCTGGGTTCATTTCCTGGGTTGGAAAGTTCCCCTGAAAAAGGAAATGGCACTCCACTCCAGTATTCTTGCCTGGAGGATCCCATGGACAGCAAAACCTGGTGAGCTACAGTCCATGGGGTCACAAGAGTAGGGCATGACTTAGCACTTTCTTTCTTTATTTCTAAGGATAGACAAGGAGTGAAAAGAAACTATACGGTAAATGTGGTCATTCACATTGTGTTATTGTCCTGCAAGATGTATCCTGGGTGATGGGACAGAGAGCTGGGTGGGGAGTGCAGGCTAGTGGGAATCACCATGGTGATGATGATGGTGATGAGGGTGGTGATGATGATGGTGACAACAATGTTGATGATGATAATGGCGGTGATAAGGATGACATGCTGATGATGGTGGTAATGATGATGGTGATACCAGTGACCTTTGTCCCATGAGCGGGCTTCTTGACTTCTCTGAGCCTGAAGTTCTCAACCACAGCATGAAGATACAAAGCCACCTTGCAGAAAAGCCTAAGAATTACATGACTGGAGGTAAAAGCAGGACCACCTACATAATTAGAGGGGTCCAGTGCAAAATGAGAAGGCAGTGGCAACCCCCTCCAGTACTCTTGCCCAGAAAACCCTATGGATAGAGGAGCCTGGTGGGCTGCAGTCCATGGGGTTGCTAAGAGTTGGACACGACTAAGCATCTTCACTTTCACTTTTCACTTTCATGCATTGGAGAAGGAAATGGCAACCCACTCCAGTGTGCTTGCCTGGAGAATCCCAGGGATGGGGGAGCCCGGTGGGCTGCCATCTATGGGGTCCCACAGGNCCTATGGATAGAGGAGCCTGGTGGGCTGCAGTCCATGGGGTTGCTAAGAGTTGGACACGACTAAGCATCTTCACTTTCACTTTTCACTTTCATGCATTGGAGAAGGAAATGGCAACCCACTCCAGTGTGCTTGCCTGGAGAATCCCAGGGATGGGGGAGCCCGGTGGGCTGCCATCTATGGGGTCCCACAGGGTCGGATATGACTGAAGTGACTTAGCAGCAGCAGCAGCAGCAGTGCAAAATGAGGGGCTTCCTCCATGACTCAGCAGGTAAAGAACCGGCCTGCAATGCAGGAGATGCAGGAGACACAGTTTGGATTCCTGGGTGGGGAAGAGGGCCTGACAACCCACTCCAGTATTGTTGCCTGGAGAATTCCATGGACAGAGGAGCCTGGCAAGCTGCAGTCCACAGCATCACAGAGTCAGACACGGGTGAGCAACTGAGCACAACACGTGCAGAATGAACCTGCAGATGCCCTGTTCAAATCCTGTTAAACTTCCCTCTCGGCTGTGTCTTCCTTTCCCTCGGGAGGAAGGAACGGAGGGAGACAGACAGAGGGCCCCTCGACCCTTCTCTGTGGTCTGCTTCCTTAACCTGTCCCCAGAAATGTAAAGTTCAGCAACTTGCAGCGAGATTCCAGCTTTCCATCCTGGTCTCAGTTCTTCTGCTTTCTACAGAATTTCCCCTTCTCCCAACCAAGATTTTCTTATTTCTAAATTAAGCAATTTAAAATTTTTTGGATATATTAACTCAAACTTCACCACGGACCAAACCTGAGCTAATTCTTTTGTACACATCATTGCACTGAATCCTCACAACAACCCTCAGAGGTAGACTTGATGTTTGTCCCACTTTACAGATAAGGAAAACTGAGGCTGAGCAAGGTTGCCAGATCCGGGGCTAGTTTGTTTCAGATACACCTGTGGTCCCTTCAGTGTTGACAGGCTGGAAATCGATGACTCTTACACATTTTGGCAGCACACTCCCTTGGATGAAATACTTTCAGGGAGACTGGGCCCTGAAAATAGCAACTCTTAAAATATTAATTCTCTGTAATGCTCCACACAGACTCCGCTTTCTAACGAGGCCTCCCACATTCCTAGTAAAATCAGAGAAGGGAAATCTCCATTAGTGGTTCCAGTCTGGGCCCTGCCATCAGCGGTGGCTGGGTGGGTGTCAGGATCTGTTTTGCTTCCTTCCTTTGCCAGCTGATCAGTGTCTGGTGGCTTTAGAACCCACTAAATGAACCCGCTCGGCTCCCTCCTGCACAGATTCATGCTGTGAGTGGAGAAGTGTTTCTCCCCTCCCCTCACCCTCACCACACCAATCAAACCAAACAGACCTGCCCCCGAGGGGGCCCACAGGACTCAGCAGCTATAACACAATCCTCCTAACTGATTCCCAGCGGAACCGGAGCCCATTACTGGGGCCCCATGTCGTAATGAAGTGACCACTAGAGGCCAGGGATTGGACACTGAGAATTCTGGAAAGTTCCTCTCCTGAATGCAGCCTCCCACTGTGCTGGAATGTGTGATGGGACAGATCACTCAGATATCCATCATGTTCCTGAGCAGAGCAAGGCTCTCAAGCCTGAGGAGGCATCAGAAACCCACTGGAGCTGGTGGGAAGGCAGGTTCCCTGTCCTGGGACTCTGTGACTGGTCTAGGCTGTGTCCCGAGTAGCTGCCTTGCTCAGAGGAGCTCTGTAGACTGTGGACCAACCTCGAGAAACAGAAGAAGAGGAATCCCAGGAGAGGCAGTCCTGAAGGCTGGGCCTTCACCCGCTCAAGCATCCAAACAATTGTTTACCCAGTGTGTTCTTTCTGGTAGACCGTGAAATGGCATACACACAGATATGAGGACAGGGTGCCTGCCGCGCCCAGGAAATGGAAAGAGCACTGGGCATCAGGAGAGCTGGATTCAAATCCTGCTGCTGCCACTTTAACTCTGACCAGGGGAAGTCACTTCATCTCTCGAGGCTTCAGTTTCCTTGTCCATAAAGAGAAAATAATGCTGATTCTCTAGGGCTGCCATGCAGGTTAAACACATTACAGTGTGGAGTTTGTGAGCTGTACCCTTATGGCAGAAAGTGAGGAGGAGCTAAAAAGCCTCTTGATGAAAGTGAACATTTAGAAAACGAAGATCATGGCATCCGGTCCCATCACTTCATGGGAAATAGATGGGGAAACAGNTAAAAAGCCTCTTGATGAAAGTGAAGGAGGAGAGAGAAAAAGTTCGCTTAAAGCTCAACATTCAGAAAACGAAGATCATGACATCTGGTCCCATCACTTCATGGGAAATAGATGGGGAAACAGTGGAAATAGTGTCAGACTTTATCTTTTGGGGCTCCCAAATCACTGCAGATGGTGACTGCAGCCATGAAATTAAAAGACGCTTACTCCTTGGAAGAAAAGTTATGATCAACCTAGATAGTATATTCAAAAGCAGAGACATTACTTTGCCGACTAAGGTCCGTCTAGTCAAGGCTATGGTTTTTCCTGTGGTCATGTATGGATGTGAAAGTTGGACTGTGAAGAAAGCTGAGCGCCGAAGAATTGATGCTTTTGAACTGTGGTGTTGGAGAAGACTCTTGAGAGTCCCTTGGACTGCAAGGAGATCCAACCAGTCCATTCTGAAGGAGATCGGCCCTGGGATTTCTTTGGAAGGAATGATGCTAAAGCTGAAACTCCAGTACTTTGGCCACCTCATGAGAAGAGTTGACTCACTGGAGAAGACTCTGATGCTGGGAGGGACTGGGGGCAGGAGGAGAAGCGGACGACCAAGGATGAATGGCTGGATGGCATCACGGACGCGATGGACGTGAGTCTGAGTAAACTCCGAGAGATGGTGATGAACAGGGAGGCCTGGCGTGCTGCAATTCATAGGGTTGCAAAGAGTCGGACACGACTGAGCGACTGAACTGAACTGATGTATGGATTGAGAGTTGGACTATAAAGAAAGCTGAGTGGCAAAGAATTTATGCTTTTGAACTGTGGTGTTGGAGAAGACTCAAGAGAGTCTCTTGGACTGCAAGGAGATCCAACCAGTCCATCCTAAAGGAAATCAGCCTTGAATATTCATTCGAAAGATGGATGCTGAAGCTGAAACTCCAATACTTTGGCCACCTGATGAGAAGAACTGACTCATCTGAAAAGACCCTGATGCTGGGAAAGATTGAAGGCAGGAGAAGGGGATGACAGAAGATGAGATGGTTGGATGGCATCACCGACTCAATGGGCATGAATTTGAGCAAGCTCCGGGAGTTGGTCCCAGAGTCAGACATGACTGAGTGACTGAACTGAACTGAGTAATCAGCCATTTTGAACATCTTTTCATGTGCCTACTGGCCATCTGTATGTCTTCTTCAGGAAAATTTCTATTTAGCTCTTCTTCCCATTTATTGATCCAGTTGTTTGTTTTTTGTTATTGAGTTTTATGAGCAGTTTGTATATGTTGGAAATTAAGCTCTTATCAGTTGCATCACCTGGAAATACTTTCCCCTAGTCTGCAGGTTGTCTATTTGCTGTGTTTATGATTTCCTTTGCTGTGCAAAAGCTTATAAATTTGATTAGGTCCCATGTGTTTATCTTTGCTTTTATTTCTGCCTTGGGAGACTGACTTAAGAAAACTAGTACATTTTACCTACGTTCTCTTTTAGGAGTTTTATGGTATCGTGTTTCATATTTAAGCCTTCAAAAAATTTTGAAATTACTCTTGTGTACAGTGTGAGGGTGTGTTCTAATTTCACTGATTTACATGTGGCTGTCCAGCTATCCCAACACCACTTGCTGAAGAGACTGTCTTTTCTCCTACTCTTGCCTTCTGGTAAAGAGTGAGATTGTCAGCATTTTTAAGCAATAAAGTATTTTTAAATTAAGGTGTGTACATTTTTTTAGACATAATGTTACTGCATACATAACAGATTACAGTATAGCATAAACATAACATTTACACACACTGGGAAATAAGAAAGTTCAAATGACTCATTTTATTGTGGTATCGGTCCTATTGCAGAACCAAACCCACAATTTCTTCAAGGTATGCCTATATATGTGTAGCATTACAAAGCAGAAACACAATCATTCTGAAACTGACAGAGCTCCAGGGACCTTTGGAGGTGCCTCAGGACCTAGAGGCCACCATGGATAACAGGCAGGGATGTGGGGAAGGTCAGGCCCTCCATCTCCACTTTAATGGAGCAAAGCAAATTTTATCTACTTTACATGCAATGGGTTCTCTGCAAGATTTCAGGTTCTGCTCAGGGAAAAATGTTATCCACTTAAAAACACTACAATAAAAACTATCAACTGATCAAAGATAAAATATGCTAGGAAATACAAGTAAAAAATTCACATATCTATATGAAGTGTAAACACTCAAGTACTAACGAACTAATTTCAACCTGAGTTTAGTAACCACTAACAACCCTGCCGTCATGGGGTCGCACAGAGTTGGACACGACTGAAGCGACTTAGCAGCAGCAGCAGCAGCAACAGCCCTGCGCTGTGTGTGGTGTGGGCATACCAAAGATGGCTAAGACAGAGTTTCTGCCTAAAAGGTGTTCTGAACTTCATTGGCAATAAGATATGGAAACAAGATGTTAAACAAGTTGACCTAGTCATCAAAAAGTTAAGTAAACTGTCCAGAAAACAAATGCTGCCACGCTTTAGTGATGTGAGAGACCGATACTATATAACATAACTGAAGAATGGTTAGACCTACACAGAGTCTGGAAAGGTGGAATGGGGTTGGCAGACATTTTCAGTCAAGGCTCAGGTAGCAAAGATTCAGGCTTTTGGGGGCGAGATGGTCTCTGACCCAATCAACAAACTAACTCATTAGCATCAAAGCAGCTGTAGGCAACAGGTAAACAAATGGGCATGGAACACAGTTCCAGTGAGGCTGTGTTTATAAAAACAGGTGACAGGCTATAGGTTTTTAATCCCTGAGCGTTTTCAAGGAATAAAGGGGAGATCAGCTTGGCTAGAGCAGGACTTTTGAGAGGGAGAGATAAGAAACAAGGATGGACAGGCAGAGTAGCAGTCAAAATGTCCAAGGCTATAAATGCCAGTCAAAACAGCTTAGAAATATTCAAGTGATGATATAATAAGATAAAAAGAGTTCTTCAATATTAAACTGGAGCTGATATGAAGGATGAGGTGGGGGAAGAAAAGCTGAAAAACACAAAGCCATATGTGAAGCATAAACTAACTAAAAATGCTTAGTTTTTCCTGCCATCAGCCTGAATTCCTATTCTATGAGGAGAAAGAGAACGTATCTGGAAGCACTGCCTCCATCCATGTGCAAGGCTGTTACGAGGTCTGCCCTTTCCCATCCTTTCCCCGCAAAAATCCTGCTTATTTATTATATCATGTGAGATAGGAAGGTTTCCACTAAGAAAATAAAACATGTGAAAAAAAAAAAAAAGAAAATAAAACATGTGAAAATAATTTCCTACCTTTAGTAACTTGTTTCAAGGATGATGTAGAGGGTGTCTCAGGAACACTGTCCTCTGAGGAACCTGGAGCTGACTTTTCTGCAGAAGGAGTCCCTCTGGTCTTCGCAGGAGAAATCAGCTTTTTCTGAGGGCTTAAGTTGCTTTCATTCTCTTTTATCAACAACTCTGACGCAGAACCACCACTTTCTCTGATCAAGAAATTCTCCATTAGCTTGCTTCCTTGTTTTAATGAACGTCTGAAGGCTACAGCGCTGTCTGTTTTGGTAGCCAGGTTCTTTGAAGAGGAGGAAGCAGCAGAGATGGGTGGTGACTCTAAGGCAAACTGCAACAGATGATTCCTTGAAGCACAGAAAACACAACAGATAATAAAGATGTCAGCTTACATATATACAACTTAACTGACATAAGCTGTTATCTCAATTAACATTTGTTTCTGTGAAATACAGAACTTACTGCATAATGGCAACCAGTGTTTCTTCTAGAATAAAATACAAAGCAATAATCTGACTTTAAAAGCAGTTACTCTGTCTATAAAAGATAACAAAGGGACCTGAGATTCTGGCCATGGAGAATAGCTTGTATGAGACTTATTCTCCAATCACAAATAACTTTAAAATTTCAACAAAACATACAAAACCATTTATAAGCATGATCTATAATCAACACAAGGCTACTATCACTGAGACAGAAGAGAAACTTGAGGTGATCCAACATTTCCACAAGAATTTCCCATGGAAGCATGCTCTGGGAGTTGGGTAGTAAGGTCAAAACAGGGACCACTGATCTCTCTGGGTAGAGGGAATAGAGATTAGAGCTCTGGACAAAGGTTGCTAGGACTGGAGGCACAGGATGCTGAGCAGGGAGCAGCCACAAAATACCCTGAGAAATGTGCTGAGAAATGTTCCTTAATTACTGATCATCTCCGGGGCTGCAGAAGCATAAGACGAAGTCACAGAAGACCTGACAGGAAGCAGATGTTATGAGGCTGAGATTCTCAAGGTCAGTACAGGGAAACTGTTGGAATTTGAGCCCAGCCAAAGTCGAGAGACTTTGGTAAAGATTCTAGACATTCAGCTGAAACTCCACAAAGGCTACACCTTAAGAAGAAAGTCAATGTGACAACACTAACAACAGACAAAATAGATGTTAAAGCAAAAGCATTGAGAAAGAGGTGCATCTCACTTTGACAAAATGATCAATTTAATTAGAAGCCATAAACTCATAAACTTCATTTCATAGCATAGCTTCAAATGTATAAAGCAAAAATTGACATAACTAAAAACAGATATAGCCAATTCACAATAATTGTTGGTTTAAATAAAAGCACATAGGCATTTAAACACATCACTCTAACAAAACAGACAAGAATCAGTAAGAATACAGAAGATCTGAACCAATTCAATTAACCAAATAAATAGAATTAACAAATTAAAAACATCACATCTCACCAATGGAGAATATACAATATTCTCAAGTATACAGGGCACATTCATTAGCATAGACCATGTTCTGGGCCATAAAGTAAATCTCAAGAAATTTACAAGGAATGAAATAATTCAGTATATCTTCTGTGACCACTGTGAATTCACATAAAACTCAATAATGAAAAAATAACTAGAAAATCTCCAAATATTAAGAAATGAAGCACCACATTTCTAAATAATTCCTTAAGTCAAACAACAATGAAGAAAATATTCTGAATGGAACAACAGCTTTGGGGTTCACCAAAACAGTCATTAGTGAACAATTTATTAGTTAATAGAAAAACTGAAAATCAATGTCCTAAATTTCCAATATAAAAGGTTAGGAAATTAACAGCAAATTATACCCAAAGAAGATATTAATAACAGATACTAGTGAAAAAGTAAACATACAAAAAAAAAATTGGTAAAGCCAAAAGCTGGTTCTGTGAGAAAATGAACCAGATTAGGAAAGCCTTAGCAAGAACAAGCAAGAAAAATGAGTGAAAATACAAAACACAAACGCAAAGAATTAAAAGGAGATATCACTAAAATCTCCACAGAAATTCAAAGATAATGAGAGGATATTATAGACACTTCATATCAATAAAGTTATAATTTTAGATGAAATGGACAAATTCCTTGAAAAAGACTACTCATCAAAGCCAACAAAGAAACAAACAGAAACTTGAAGAGTAGTATTATATATTAAAGAAATTCAGATACAATTAAAAACATGCCTACAAAGAAAATACATCTTTGTGACGAAACAGAAATAAAGTTAAAATAAAGAACTGCAATCGTTACAAGTCTTTCTCTTCTAGGATCTGGGTTTGGTTCAAAGAAGTCTCTCAGAAAAGCTTTCATCTCATTATAACAAAGTAAAAGGCACACAATTCAACTGCTGGATAAAACTGTCACTGATAAATCACTTCCAAGCTACTACAAGGGTACACCTTTCAGCAAAGTGTCTATACTAGAGAGAACTCCTTTTTGTTTTTATTCACAATTCAGATGCTTCTTACTCTTCCAATTCGCTCTCTTACTTCAATACATACCAAAAAAAGAACATGGCAGAGAGTTGCACCATGGCAATAATAACATTATGCCTCATGCTAAAGTCACAAGTTCAGTAACTTTTCCATGTTCCTGCTAATTTCAGCAATGAAAATATCATAGAGAACAAAGCAGTTTCTATACTTTATATATATACTTTATATATATATACTATATATATACTTTACTATACCATATATATATACTTTTGTATATATATATACACTTTACTATAGTAAAGGAACAGAGAATAGACACTCTCAACATAGGTAAAAAGTACTATAGGGAAAAAAAGAAAAAGGAAGCCGACAATGACGAGGGGATGATCCTCTTTACAGGGTGGTCACAGAAGATCTCACTGAGAAGATGCCTATGAAAAACAGAGTCCAAAGAAAGTGGAGAATTCAAGGATGTGAACATGTAGGGAAACACTGTTTCGCTTTTTAAGTACAAAGTCTCTAAGATCAGAGTGTGATCACCATGTTTGAGAGCAGGGAGAGGTCACTGTGACTGGAGCAGAATGACCCAAGCGGAGACAAGCAGGTGAATAAGTCATGGAGCCTGCTCTGTAGGGCTGGGGAAACTCCCACAGAGACAAACAGGGTTTTTACTTCAATGAGACAGGAAACCACCTCTGAACAACATGCAGTATGATCTACTTTTTATTTTCAAGGATCACTTAGGTTTCTGTCCTTAAAAGAACTGAAAAAGTACAAAAGAAGAGTTAAGAAGGCCTCTAAGAAGTTATCATCGTACTGAGGCTGACGCTGGCTGGGAGAGGATAATGTTGGCACAGTGAGGGAAAGTTGTCAGATTCTGCAGCGACAGCAAAGATAGAGCCAATGGGATTTACTGATGAAAGAACAGAGTGAGTGTGAAAGAGGGGTCAAGAATGACTTTAAGGTTTTTGGCCTAAGCAAATTAAAGGAGGGAGCTGCCATTTACTAAGAAAAGGAAGACCGTGGAGCAGCAGATTGGGAGTGGGGTTTGTAGGGGCAGCAGATGGAACTAGAGTTTAGTTTTGGTTTTAAGAGGTCCAAGCAGAGGTAAGTGAGACAAGCAGTTGGATACATGAGGCTGATATCTTGGAAAGAGATCTAGCTGAGAAGCCATTCATGGCTTTCAGCCATAAATCTGGAAGCCATGAATGTATAATTGATATTTATAACCATGAGACTGTTTATGGCAATTTACATAACTTAAAAACGAGCTGTGTGAAAATATTAATTCCAAAACTGATACTTAAAGTTGAATTGCTAATCTTTCCTTCCATTTCTATTACTCCTATATATATATATATTTTTTAAATTTTTTTACACGAACTCCCAAACATGAACCCCCCTCCCACCTCCCACCCCACATCATCCCTCCAGATCATCCCCATACACCAGCCCCAAGCATCCTGCATCCTGCATTGAACATAGACTGGCAATTCATTTCTTACATGATAGTATACATATTTCAATGCTATTCTCCCAAATCATCCCACCCTCTCCCTCTTTGGGATTGCTGGGTCATAAGGCAGTTCTATTTGCAATTTCTTAAGGAATCTCCACACTGTTCTCCATAGTGGCTGTACTAGTTTGCATTCCCACCAACAGTGTAAAAGGGTTCCCTTTTCTCCACACCCTCTCCAGCATTTATTGCTTGCAGACTTTTGGATCGCAGCCGTTCTGACTGGTGTGAAGTGGTATCTCATTGTGGTCTTGATTTGCATTTCTCTGATAATGAGTGACGTTGAGCATCTTTTCATGTGTTTGTTAGCCATCCATATGTCTTCTTTGGAGAAATGTCTATTTAGTTCTTTGGCCCATTTTTTGATTGGGTCGTTTATTTTTCTGGAATTGAGCTGTATAAGTTGCTTGTATATTTTTGTATTACTCCTATATATTAAATTGAGTTGGCATTACAACACCTCACATCATTCATCACTGACATTCAAACTGGATGAATTGTGGACTTTCAAAATAATTTTGACTCAATAAAATATAGGAAAATCTTGCCTGTTAGTTAACTATACAATAACTTAACCTTTTCAAAATGTGGCTAAGAATCAAAAGTGAAAACAGGTCTCTGGGTAAACATGGGCAGCCATAAAACCCATGCAATCAAGTCCATGGACTTTGGTAACTAGTCAAAGTCCCTGCAAATACTTGTTATAACCCAAAACATGCAACCTGGGACCATTTGGTTAAACAGGCAGAGGCCCACCAAGCACAAGTTCTTACCAGCTCCACAGGGCGTGCACATACATATATCAGAGCAATACAATATAAATACATAAAATACATAGGATAGTAATGATAGGAGTAGTTTCTTAGGTTCCTCTGTTTCAGATACAGTACTGTGCTGGGTATCTTTTAATACATCTCTGCATTTCTAATCCTTACAGCAATTCCTCAAAGTGTGTACAGCATTATTCCCATCTTTTGGATGTGGAAAAGAAGCTAAAAAGGATTAATATCTTGATCACACTCATATCAAAACTAGTAGGGTCTGAAGTCTATGCTGATGTATGGCAGCACCCATCACAATACTGTAATTATCCTCCAGTTAAAATAAAATTTAAAGAAAAATCAAGTAAAGTCAAGATGGAAACCTAGTTCTACCTGAATCCAAACCCAGTCTGCTTTAAACTATACTATAAGGAATGGTGAAATTATATTGTACATCTTTGTTTAAATTTTTAAACTTAAATAAGCATCTGGAGAAAAATTCATACCTCAACAGTGGATAAACCAAAGCAATAAATGATGCTCTACATGCTGAAGTTATAAAAACTATAATACACATGCAGACCGGCTGCTACGCAAAAATACAAAAACATTTTCTTACTTAGGTCAAGAATAAAGTTCCACTTAGACAACAACATTCTAAATAAATTTCCAAACAAATACATTCTAAATCTGTATTTAAAAATCTAATAAATATATTCTAAATGTTGTATATAAATACAACATTTTCTTAAGAATATTATTTTAAATAAAACTGAATCACAGCAGGGAACAAACTTGTTCCTTGAAAATAAAAGGTAAAAGAAGAAAATATAAGATCTGTATGTCAGCCCTGTTCCCAAAAACCTCTGGAATTATTTCCAATACTCTTTTGGTATTTGGTTTAGAAGATTACATTTTTAAAAATCATAATATCATAAAATGGCAATGACAGATGGGAAAGAGAGGAAGAAATAAAATTAACAAACTATAAATATCTTACATTTTATTCATAAAATTAAACTTCCTCCCTCACTGATCTTAATCAAGATTTCAAACAAGTAATGAAACTGAATAGCTTGAATTTTATCCCTACTAATTTTGCAAATGAAGTACCTTAGCACTTTAGATATGACAAATGTCCAAGAAATGTTCACCATGAGGCAATTCCAAGAAGGGAGACAGAGAAGCAAATGATAAAATCCATCCCAAATCTACAGAGAATGCTTCCTACCTCACCAAACTCACTATAAAGAATACTTAAATACCCTATTTCTTTGAGGAGGAGAGAAGAGACCGCAATCATTCCAAGGCTTCCCTTTAAGTTACCAAAAGATCTATGAACCCAAAGGTATCAATAACTTCTCTTCAAAACAGACTTTACTCTTTGTAACACTCCCTGTTTCCCAGCAGGGAGGTTAAGCTTTCAATACCAGCTAAGGAAAAAAAGAAGCCATGAGATACAATTTATCATATGAGAAAAAAGCAAACAGTCCATCAATTCCTTTTCTTTTTTAATCCCCAGTCAGTTCCTTTCTAAATATACAGCTCCATCTTTTCTCATTGACTTCAAAATCTAACTGATGAAGGACTTTGAAATAAGAAAAGCAGGACTTCCTGGATGGCTCAGTGGTAAAGAATCTGACTGCCAATGCAGGAGACATGAGTTCAATCCTTGGTCCAGGAAGATCCCACATGCTGTGGAGCAACTAAGCCCATGCACCACAACTATTAAGCCTGTGCTCTAGAGTCCCAGAACTGCAACTATTAAGCTCACGTGCCACAACTACTAAAGACTGCGCACCCAGGAAGCCAGGGCTCCACAAGAGAAGCCATCACAACGAGAAGTCCACGCACGGCAACGAGAGAGCCGTCCCCGCTCACAACTAGAGAAAGCCTGTGCAGCAACGAAGGCCCAGCACAGCTAAAAATAAATGAATAAAAAGGAGAAAAGCTATCACTTTAACCATGAGCATCAGAGAATCTCAGAGTGTCTTAATCTAGGAAAGTATACCACCTTCTCATGACAAGGAAATAACCAGCCAGTCAATTTCTAGAATGCCACATTAGGCAAGTTCAAAGGAGTAAATCTGATCATCTTTAGGATGCAAACCCATGAATAAACTTGCAATTCTATTGAAAGAAATTTCTTTACAGTTTTGGGAGCAATGTAATGCACCTCTAAGAATATTCCAACAAGCTTGGAAGTCATTGAACTTAAGTATGCAGCCACCTAGCCATTAACTAAAGACAGTACATTTCTACTAAAATTTCTTGCTTGGCTTGAATGATTAAAACTAAGTCAACATATCATCTGATAAAACATGCCTTTTTAAATTCCTCTGGGTGACCACTCACTAAACACCAACAAGCATTTGACAGTTAAGAAGTAAAGCTACACATCATAAAGCACCAGCAATTACATATTTCACGTTACATATCATTTTATACATGTTGAGCAAATCAGAGTAAGAATTAGTGGATTAATATATAACAGGCCCAGAAACCGTAATACATACATGTGTGTACACATACACACGCATATGCCACCCAGCTCTGTCCACTGAGAGGGTTTAGAAGCAATGACGCCCCAGTAATAATGAGCATACCCAGCTCCATCCAGATCCTGATTTCTAAATACCATTCCCCAGTGAAAGGAACCAGGGCTCCTTGGGAACATGGCTGATTCTAATGCTGGGCATAAAAAACAAAAGATGAAGCTGAAGCATTTCTGAACTACTCAAAAGTAAGTGCCCAAATTTACATTCTAACTTGTTTTTCATACAGGAGACTTTCTGTTAAGTAAAGGAAGAGACTCTTATTATGATCAGATTGTTCACATGTGATTAACGACTGTGGTCGCATCCTTTCTTTTACCCCTAAATATGCAACACTATATTCCCTAATCCTCAAAAGTTCAAAGAGCAAAGGGAGGAACACATATCAAAGGCAAAAGCAGTTAGGGATTAGTCACAAAATTAAATCATACCGTGCAAAATTCAAGCTTTTTACCAGTTCATCTAAAACACGGTTATTTTTCAGGTCCGGCTCTGTGACCGTCTAGAAAAGAAAAACAACAGATGGAAAAAGGTCAGCAACAATAATTAACTGGTCATAATCTCATTTTTGAAAATGTGTGCCCCATCCTCTTGAGACTCCCCATCCCACTAAGTCTTCCAGGAAAGCCTCAAAATAAAGTTCATTTATCTCATACTAATATGGAATTTTAAAACAGTGAATCACTATCTGCTGACTGGAAGTCTGATTCAAAACTCTCCGAAGCATCTGGTAAAAACATATGCACTCTGTACTGCCTAGAAAAAACCTAATAGGAGCAAGAATCCTTCAAAATGGCAGCACTGTTTCCCTCAAAATTTCTCCTTCAAAGAACAGAGATGCTCTTTTAAGCAGTAATGCAGGAGGAGCCTGAGACTTGAAAAACAAGACTGGTTTTCAGGAATGCAAGAAGAAAACAATAAACCCAGTAGTTATTTAGCATGAATAATGAATAGTATGAATATTTGGCATACAGTTAATCTCTGTGTTGATACCACCTTGAGGACAGCAGCATCCCTAGTTGTTGTAAAGAGATTAAACTTGAAAGCAGAGTGAATTTGACATCCTGACACCAACAACCTACCAAACTAGAACCGAAACCCTTTAACTAGCCCCAGTGCCCTTTCCACCAGATTCTACTACTTCTTTTTCGTTCTTTACTCCTACCTCCATTTCCTTTCCCTTTTTACCTACCTTTTCACCTATTTCAACTACATGAAATGTATCGGAAACTTTAACAAATTTTCTGGTAAAGTTTTCCCTGAAGGTCTGATTTGGGCAAGAGATAAGGGGCCAGTTAAACTAAATCTTTGCCTGCTGCACAAATACTAAAATATCAATCCTTTGCAAATAAATGATCCTTCCATCAGATTTTCTACCCAAGTCGAGAAATTTAAAAAAATGAGGAGCCATAAAAAGCATAGTTCATAAATTTAAAGTGTGCTATATCCTGATCTTAAAATTAGCTTTTTCTTCCTAAAAAACATTTAGGTTATCAGAAATCTTAATGAACACTTGAACAAAGCCCAGTTCTCCATATATGTATTTTAGAAGTCTTTTCTGAAAATGTTTTTGATATAGCTTAATTCAATAATCATGCATCTTCCCATGGCTTATGTGTACACATAAAGCAGAAATATCTGCACCAATCAGTTAGCTTTAAAGGAAAAAATGAAAAGAAAAAAACTCACCACACAACAAGTTGGACATTGTGTTTTATAGGACAGAAATTTTCTTATACAAAGAGAACAGTCTGCAAAAACACAAATGCAACATAATGAATTAGTTAAGCTGTATAATAATATTGGAACCTAACTTCTAACGTATTTACATGGTGGCTCAGACAGTGAAGCGTCTACTTGCAATGAGGGAGACCCGGGTTCGATCCCTGGGTCAGGAAGATCCCCTGGAGAAGGAAATGGCAACCCACTCCAGTACCCCTCCCTAGAAAATTCCACGGATGGGGGAGCCTGGTGGGCTATAGTCCACGGGATCGCAAAGAGTCAGACATCACTGAGTGACTTCACTTTCACTTTCAACTTCTAATAAAAGTTGATTTAAGCCCTAGAATATTTCCACCATCTAAGGTCTATTATTGCTGCTAAATCTCATCAGTCGTGTCCGACTCTGTATGACCCCATAGACGGCAGCCCACAAGGCTCCCCCGTCCCTGGGATTCTCCTGGCAAGGTCTATCATTATAATCTTAAAATTCTAGTACATGGACTCTATACACAGTTGCAAATACGACTTAGTAGCATTCTTAGGAAAGTGATACATATCAAATAATAGTAATCCGGAGTCCCTAGCACATCACAACTCTATAAGCAACATGTATCTCTCTCTGTATCTTCCATCTATAAATTGAAGGAAACATAAGGTAAGAACTAGGATAATTTTGTATAAAAAGGTCAGATATCTCCACTGCCTAACATTCTAAAACATAAATTTTGAAACAAGATCTATACATGTGTTAAGAAAGAATATATACCAGATTATCTAATTAGGGATTTCTACATTCTAACTCTGTAAATAACATCCTTCATCCTCCATTTAACAAATACTTTTGTAGCAAGAGCTGTTATAAGGAAAGGTTTTTGACCTCAAGGAAAGCAGTGAGGCAATTACTTATAATTCAGTGTATTAAGGACAATGTACTAAGTTTCAACAATTTAAGTAGAAATTGGCATGAACTCAATTCTTCACACCCAAGGCAGTGTAAAATTATCTCCCCAAATCTGACAAATTGAATAGTACTGTACTAGTAGCTAATATGCTAACAGCACAAATTCACTTTTGTGAATGGGATCCATAGTGGCTCAGGCAGTAAAGAATCTGCCTGCAATGCGGGACACCCAGGTTCAATTCCTGGGTTGGGAAGATCTGCTGGAGAAGGGAAGGGCAACCCACAGTATTCTTGCCTCGAAAAACCCATGGACAGAGGAGCCTGGAGGGCTATAGTCCATGGAGTTGCAAAAAGTCACACATGACTGAGTGACTAACACACACACACCCACCTTAGTGAAGTAGTCTAACAGGCTCTATCCCCAGTCATGCTGAATCAATGGACTGTGACCAACAAATCACATCCATAGTATGTGATTCTGATTGAATAACAATTATTTTTTAAAAATTAATAGTTTTTGTTACTAGGTTGAACCATAAGAAACTTTATGGTAAGTCAAAAGAAAAGAGACAAATATTGGCAATTTCATTACTATAACACTGTGCACTTACTGCATGCTCTGTTTTAAGCACAGTAGATGTATTAAAACTTTCAATCATTACAGCAGCTCTGAATCCCATTTTATGAGAAGGAAAACACAGCACAGAGTTTAGCCAACTTGCCCAAGATCATGGAGTTAATAGGTGACAAAGGCAAGTAGCAGAGTCCATGCTTTTAACATACTTCTAACTAATTATTTAAAATATTATAATCTGCTTATAACACACACTTATTATATATACCTATATAGTATCAATAAGTATCTAACCAGTACCTCCACGTACTAGGGTATGTAAAATGAGGCCACTTCTTCCTCTTTGCATAATATGATACGTGCTTTCTTCTGAAATATGGAGACCAGACACTAGTCTAAAGTAGGTGAAGCCCTTGGCTTACTTTCAACTTCCCAGTCTACTACCAAATATGTGCTGGTGAACTGCAAACCAGCATAATTTATTCTCCAGTAAGCAACCATATTTCAAAATAGAGCAGCTGAAGACCTTCAAACAATGTATTCCTAGGTGGCTTTATTTAAATCACCTGTGAAGTTTGTTCTTCCCACCCCCCGCCCCACCCCCCGCC